>LR999457.1:7502746-7822316 GCA_905216605.1 Arabidopsis arenosa | reverse complement strand
CTGAGATGCGTCCATACCAATCGGCAGCAGGAACCGCCATAAACTCATCCTCTTTGTGGATATAAAAAAATAGTAATTGGATTTATCTGTCGACTTCCGCCGTGGCTTTACAACATGTCCTTTAAAGTTGATATCACCAGTTTCATTTGCCAGAGTCCAATTTTTTCCTGATCAAGTATTCGTGGAGTGATCAAAAGATAAAACATGATCCAAATAATATATAGGAATTAAAGAAACAATATTGATACCGACCGTAGGTTTGTCAATAGACCATTTCTCGCCAGTGCTGAAGTCGGGGTGAATACCATGCAGAAATCTAGCAGGTAGTAGTTCTTCTGTAAAGCCTCCCCGAGGGGGCAACAACCCTAATTTCCTAATTTGCAAAACAAACTCCTTCAGCGCCAAGAAATCAAAAACGTGTTGGGGGAAACAAAGAAAGAACCAAAAGAAAATTAGGAGAAACCCCAACCTGAATCAAACGGGTCAGCAGGGTTCCACAGTCGGGACACTTCTCCTTTTTCTCCGCCACCGATTTGCCACAGGGGCGGCAAACGTCAGGTGCTTGCATCTGCTTAGCCACAATTTGGAGGTTGTACCGCAGTTTTGCATTGCTTAGACATTTTCGTCACTAGGATCAAAGAAAATTTCGTAAACGAGTTAGGTTTCAGAGCTTTCGTTTCGAGTATGAGATAGATAGAGATGGAGTCTTCTAACACCCCCCATATTTAAAGAGTTATTTAGGTCGGTCGCTCAGGAATACGTATAAAAATACGTACAGTCTTGAACCATTTTTCATTTCTTTACTTTCTCTACTAAAACTAGTAGTAAGAGGTCCATAAAGTCATCATGAGTGTTGAAGAGTCACAATCACCTTTTTTTCTGTTTTACTTTTTCTAATCTTTTAGGATCGGTTGCGTAAACACAATTAGGTCATTACTTTTTAATAAACACAATTAGGTCATTACTTCGTTAATGCTACAAAATGTTAGTAACACGTTATTTTTTAATTAACAGATACTGTATTATTAAATATCACATTAACTTATAACTAAAATGCCAATGGCATAGCGATATTGATTGTTATATTATACTATTGTTGTTATGGACATTTAATTTTGGTTTTTGTTAAATTCGTTATCAGCAGCTCACGGAGAATGTGTGTGTTAAGGTTTTCGTTTTTGTTGTTCTTACCCATCATTCTCACTTATCTCTATCCTTTTTTTTTTTTTAATTTATATATTAATTTGATTATTATGAGAAACTAAAACTATGACCATTGCTAGCTACTCTTTTGAATAGCTGTTCAATCCATAATGTATTCACTCCCAAATTAAATTAACTCAAAAACTTAAGAATAATAAAATCTTATGGAATAATTAAGATATATATGACGTGATGGGTTGAACTTTGAAGTGTGTTAAGCTTATTGTTTTCTGTCGAAACATCCGTATATTATATGAATGTATAAGTTTGAATTAATTAATGGTCTAACCATTTGTATTAGAAAGTTTTACAATTTCAAGAAAAAGTGAAGATCGATGTATACCACGCATGGACTTGACTATAACTACTAGATATATTTCTTGTCAATCAATTATCATCTTATGAAATCAATTTCCCAATTTTTTTCAGTTTATATTACTATTCATTCCATGTTAAATGAGACTTTATTAAGACTATTGATTTTTTTTTTCTTCGGTACAATACTAATTACTCAAGTAATCCTAACAAAAGCAAATTTTTGCTTGGAAAAATTGTTCATGAGTCATCATGAGTCTTGATGACGGAGACAGTCACAATCTCGTTTTATATTTTGTAATTTTGTGTCTGCATGTGATTCTTTACGTTTGAGGTAAGCACATCACTAAAAAAGCATTCAGTATAGATAGGTAGATAGGTAAGTCCTTCCTTCCACTTCCACATATAGATATAGCTTGTTCGCAATTTTCAAAGACTTTTAAGGAAGAATTTCCATGTATTTTTCTTCTTTCAATAACTCAAATAATTAACATATGTAATCTACATCAGATTCCAATATAGACGGTAACACCATCAAACATGACAATCAAACGACATTTGAACTAGCATTTTACAAATAAATTTCTTCTTTTTTTTAAATCTATATTACTACGTTCTATTTTTTTTTTTTTCCTTCCAAATACTTTATTAATGACCAATATCAGTGTTTACAGTCTGAGCTAGAAAAGTAGGACAAGAATGAAACATCATTCCATTGTTATTACAAATGATTGCTTTTCTTGCTAGCATATCAGCACATTTGTTTTGCTCCCTATGCCGGAAGGTGAATTTGACCATTGTGAACATTGACCTCCAACTCCAAATTGTTTCTAAGTAATGCCGCAGCCTGGGGTTTCCTTCCATTTCGTTGATTAATCGAACTATATTAAGGTTGTCCCCTTCAAATTCGATCGATTTATATCCAAGGCCACATGCCGATTGTAGTGCCCAAATCAATGCCGTACACTCTGATTCATCGACTGTTGCCCGTCCTTGATATTTAGCCATGCCGCAATGTAGTAGAGAACCATTTGAATTTCGGATTATCCATCCTAATCCTGATGATGTATTACCCTCATGATGAGATGAATCATAATTGCATTTGATCCAACCCCTTGGTGGTGGTTCCCATTTTGCATTGTTGGAACGTCGATGGTGTATGGCTCTCGGTTGGTTGTCCCGTTTAACCGTATTCTCTACCCATTCTCTTGTATCCGTTACAGCCCGCTCTATTATGTCTTTTGCTTATATCACCACACGATTGAAAACTAGTTCATTACGTCCTTTCCAAATTCGCCACATGGGCCAAAAAGGAAGTAGGCAATGTGTTTTCGAAGCGTTTTGTGTTGTAGACATATCCATAATCCACCGTAGTTTATCTTCAAGCGACTTTCCCGCATCGCCTATGAAATGTGTGGAGAAGCCTGCCGCTCGCCATACTTGTATGATTTCTGGACACGAGAAGAGTGTGTGATCACTTGTCTCCAGTTCGGTGTGCAACACTTGGAACAGTATGGATTCACGTTGATATTACGACGTCGAAGGTTTTCAGCGGTTCCTAGTGCCTTTGATGCAATCCTCCATACAAAGTGTTTCAGTTTTGGGGAGATTTCCAGCTTCCACACGTTTTGTAGCGATGTCAGGATTGCTGGCCAATGGTGGTTTGGGGTCATCAGGATGAATATTGGCAGTAACTGCTTACCAATATCCTGATTTCACGGTGTACTTGCCATCTTTGGTATGACTCCAAATAAATGAATCCTTCTTGCTGATCATAGGGAGGTAGATCTTCTTTATTTGGTAATGATCTATATGGTCGATCATGTTTGAGATTTTTGTCTCATCCCATTGATGATTGGTTCGGTCTATTAAGTGGCTTACAGCAAGTGTAGGATCTGTCGTTGGCAATAAAATGGGTGGCCGCGGAGGTGTAGTTGGCAACCTTGGTCAACTCCTATTTTTGTGTTATGGCCGTCACCGATAAAAGTTTAGATTCCAGACTTCAACAGATCCTGACCAAAACGCAAGGAGTTCCATCCGTAGGAAGGTTTTGTGCCCCTGTTTGCGGAGAAGAAATCACCATCCCTGAAGTACCTAGCCTTTAGAATCCTGAATATTAGGCTCCGTGGTCTTTGTGCAATTTTCCAGACTTGGTTAGCAAGTAAGGCTTGGTTAAAGAGATGTAGATCGCGGAATCCTAAACCTCCAATCTTTTTTGATGTTACCAATTTCTTCCAAGCAATCCAAGAGAGTTTCCGTTTCTCATTGGTTAAACCCCACCAGAAACGAGCTATCATTTTATCAATTTCCGAACAGAGCTCCATAGGCAACTGATAGCAATTCATTAAATAGACCGGCATAGCATAAGCTACTGCCTTTATCAGAGTTTCTTTCCCGGCTGTGGAGAGAAATTTGGTTTGCCATCCCTCAATCTTCTTTTTAACATTATCGTGGATATACTGTAGCATATCTGCTTTCCTACCGGAGAACTGTTCGGGGAGCCCCAGATACTTCCCACCACCACCTATGTTTGCTATTTGCAGCGTTTGCATTGTTCTCTCTCTTGTTTCCTGGAATACTCTGTTGCCAAAAGTTATTGACGACTTGTCCAAATTGATTAGTTGTCCCGACGCATCTCCGTATTCTTTAAAAATTTGTAGAAGATTACTACTGTTTTTGTGGTCCGCTTTCAAGAAGAAGAGAGAGTCATCAGCGAATAGGAGGTGCGAGACTCGAGGTCCGCCATTGCTGATGCTAATGCCGGTGATGCGACCATCTCTAGTTGCTTGTGAGATTAGAGAACTTAGGACATCTGCACATAAAATGAAAAAGTAGGGTGACCGTGGGTCGCCTTGGCGTAAACCACGGCTTGCCTTAAATTGTCCATAAGGGCTGCCATTAATGAGAACCGAGAAGGATACCGAGCGCACACACGCCATTATCCACCGTATCCATTGTGAAGCAAATCCCTTTTTTTGCATCACTTTTTCAAGAAACTCCCCTTCAATACGATCATAAGCTTTGCTAATGTCCGTCTTTACTGCCATGTATGAATTTGCGTATCTTTTCAGGACTCTTAAAGAATGGAAAACTTCATGAGTAATCAGCACATTGTCGGTGATGTGTCTACCGGGGATAAACGCTGCTTGATGTTCAGAGACTATCCCAGATAGTATGGTTTTTCAAACGCTTCACTAAGATCTTTGAGATGATCTTGTATATAACATTGCATAGACTGATTGGACGGAAATCTTTCATTGTTTTCGGTTCCTCATGCTTTGGGATCAAGCATAGGTTTGTATGGTTCCACCCTTGTTGCATATCTGATGTTGCAAAAAAGTGTTTAACTTCTGAGACAATGGTTTCTCCCACTATGTTCCAATACTGTTGAAAGAAAGCTGCACTAAACCCATCAGGTCCCGGTGCTCTCGTTGCGCCGATGGAGAACAGGGCTGTTCTAATTTCTTCTTTTGTGATATCCTTAAGCAAAATCTCATTCATTCTTGAGTTACCACCGGGTTTATATTTCTCAGGGAGCTTTGTACATCTACTTGTGTACCACTGGAAAACAGGTCACTAAAGTAGCGTATTGCTTCTGTTGCGATGTCCTTGTTACCATAAATAATCGTTCCGTAGACATCTTAAATAGAAGTTAGTCTATTCCTAGCAATCCTGTTTTTTGTTGATGCGTGAAAAAACCGGGTGTTGCGATCACCTTCATTTAGCCACTGATTCCTGCTCTTTAATTTCCAGAACATTTCCTCATCCCTATAAGCCTTTAATAGTTCATAGCGGAGGTGCCGAATCTGTTCCACTGATATTGAGGGATCCGTATGTGCTTCATCAATCTCTTTCTTTAATTCCTTAATACGTACTGCAGAGTTTGTGTTATTATTCCGTTTCCAAGCTGATATCTCCTTCCTGCAATTACGTATACATTGCTGCAACGGAAGTTTATGGTGTACGAAACTATCATTCCAACTCACTTTAATAACATCTTCAACATCTGGATTTGAGCACAATCTAGTGTCAAACATGAAGGGTCGGAGACCTTGTTCAGTTGTTCGCCGGATTTTGATGAGTGCTAGACGATGGTCTGATTCTATCATTTCTAAGTAAATGACTTCAGATGCTGGAAAGTTAGCTTTCCATTGGTCATTTGCCATTGCTCTATCCAACCAACTTTCCACTGTATAAGATCTCCTTTTCCCAGCCCAAGTCATGTTGCTACCTTGATAGGGAAGATCAGTTATCTTACAACATTTTACCATGTTTCTAAAGTCTGTCAGAGACCAATTCTCTCTTCTACGACCACCTCTTGTTTCATTGGGATTGAGAATCTCATTAAAGTCTCCGCATAATAACCAAGGGCCAATTCTGTTTAATGAGATTCTTTGAAGACGTTCCCAAAGAACATGTCTGTTTTTGCGATTTGGATGCCCATAAACACAAGAGAAGTAAAAAGAAACATCTTTATTACTTATCTTACAATCGATGATTCTTTCATCAACATCATAAAACGAAACTGAAATAGTCTTTTTCCACATTAAGGCTAACCCACCACCAACCCTAAAAGGAGAAACACATTTAACATAATCATAATCCTATTGGGCTGCTACATCTCGGACGACATCATCGGGATTCTTCGTTTCGATCAGAAAGAGTAAGTCCGGGGAATAAGTTGCCTTGATTCCCTTGAGGCGTCGAACTACCAGGGACCCTTTCAAGCCCCGGCAGTTCCAAAAGGATGTATTCATCGCAGCTCCGGTGGCTTATGGCCCACCGTACCTTCACAGTTGGTGTTTGGGGTAGATCGTGGAGGTCTCCCATTGTTGCTTATCCCCTGCTCTGTTGTACTCGCATTGCCCAAGAACCAGTTGCGTATCTCTAGCACCTCAGATTGCTTGATGTTCCTTTTTGCATAGCATTGTTGAGTGTCATCAGTAGCATATGCTTGCCTCATTTCACAGCAGATCAATGGAACAGAAGGGTAGTGCTCTGTTTCTGTAGATGACTCTGTCTTTCTCTTCTTTGAAGCAGTCGGATTTTCACCGTCTTTCTCTTGTGTTGCAGCAGTTCTGTTCAGGAGTTCCTCTGTCTCATGTGGCCAATTTCCATCGGGGCCGTCTGGGCCTAAATCCAGGTCATCATCATCCTCATCTTCCGGTGGAGGGGGAGGAGCGTTGCTTCCTTCAGGGCATTCAGACGCATCATGAGTTAGCAGTCCGCACTTGGAGCAAAAGTTCCGGAGTTTCTCGTATCGAAACTTAAGCACACATGTCTCTCCACCAAAGTTGTTCTCCGATGAAGGTGATCATTCGTTGCGTCAGGAAACGGAGTGGGATTCCCCTAATTTGTACCCAGAAGGGTATCTGCTTCAGATCATCATCCGTCTGGTTTGGATTCCATTGTCGAAGAACACACATCCAATCATTAAATGACCAAGGCCCTCATCGCATGATGGAGGACATTGATTCTTCAGACTGAAATAGGAATTGAATTTTCCTATTCTCCAGAATCCGGCTTGTTACTTCTTCGATAACCCCCCAAAGTCGCGGCAGGGCATTGAGCATTGCTCGCAGGTTTTGTTTTCTTGGATTAACCGGTTTCACAATCAGGCTGAACCGGGTCTCATTAATCGCCTCTTCACACAAATCCGCAGGGAGATTGATTGTTGCATCTTCAATTCCCAATGCAATTTCTTGCAATTGTCTCCGGATGTTATCCGCCATGATCAATATGAACAAAGGAAAGGAATTGTTTTCACTCTGATCAACCCAAATTTCCCAGAGACATGCGCAGGGTATAAATAGGTTTGCAAGGAGATCAGTTGTGGAAGTTACAACCGAATTGCAGTTATCATCCCCTGAAGAAACCGCCGCTAACCGGCGACAACCGCTCACTGAAGAGAAAAAGAGACGCGAGTAAAGGAACAGGTGTAATCGCCTCAAAAATCGCCTCGCTCTCATGTTTTTTTTTTTGGATTGTGTTTTATATTCACCACACCAACCAAGGAACGTTGCGAGAAATGTTCTGAATATATATTACTACGTTCTATTCAAACCATCAAAATATATATATATATATATTAGCACTCATTGACAGATTTTCTACTCTCATTACTTTCTTCTAAACTATATAACAATGCTAACTATTTCATTTACTTTAAAAAGAAAAATAAAAAGGTTCATGAATCTTGATAATCACAATCACCTTTTTTTTAAAAAAAAAAAATCTTTGTTGACTAGTATTGCTGTTTTGGTCACACGTTTGTGATTGATGTAAACACGATTTAATATGTACTTTACACTATTCTATGTACTTTATAGAATAAGTTAAGAATTGCTTCCACTTCTCATCTCAAATTCTCAATCTCATTTATTTTCAATCTCTCAACATAAATCCGAAATCAGACAGAGGCCACACTGACACATCAGACGAATTACTCTAGGTCTTGGTTATAAAACTTTAGGATAATATGGTCATAATTATGTTTTGTTTTTCTTCTTGAGTTCATATATATTATCTTGTAATTAATCATGTCACTGTAGTAGTCTTTCGATCTCAAATCATTTATAGACAGTGAGGGAAAAGTTTGAATTACACACAAACCTATGATTCCAACGAAGCTGCAGGGGCGTCATCAAATGCGACTTCGTGAAAGATATTGATTAATACATGGACTAATAAATTTTACCAAGGTAAGATTATTGACCATTTTAATTGTGGTGCAATTATGAGGTGCAAAAAAAAAAAAACAAATTAATGAAAAGCCATTAGAAAAAGCCTATAAATATATTTCTATGTTACATTGCGTATAATTTATAACTCAAAAACGTGGGAAAGTGTGGATTCATTGATTTTTGCTTTTTGACACCACAACTATATAATCGTAAAAACAATAATAATATATGATAACATCATTTTCATAATCTTTTTAATGTTTTCCAAAAGTACTCTAATTAAATAATTAAGGAGAAAAGTAAAGCAACATAGAGAGTTTCTGGATGACTCTCTTATTTTAAATATATATAGCAGCATATTGAGATATATGTACTGTCTGTAACTGTAAACCTCATATGGAGTTATATATGTACTGTCTTATTTTATAGTGTATATATATGTACTGTCAGCTCAGCCTCGCAACCTTCTTCCACTCAATTCCATTATCTTCAACTCCTTAATTATCATCACCATGATCTTCTTCATCCTGCTACAAAACATATATAAGTTTCAGTATCTACTTTAATTTGCGTGTAATAACCAAAGATCAGTAGCATCATCATGTAATGAACTTATTTAGATAAGGTTATTTGGGTATTCGAACTTGGAGGGAGGGGACAAAAATATTAACCACATTGATCAGAAGGGGGAAATAAGACAAGACAAGACAAGATAACAATCATATCTAGAGAACAAAGTCAAAATTCACAGAATTCAAGAGATGTTTTTAGTGATCAAAATGCCAAGATAAAGGAAGCAGTAAGTTTGTTTTTTATTTTATTTTTTAAAAAAATTAAACAAACCGACAAATATATAAAAATAAAATTTACGGTCTCTAACAAAAGGCAATGGGTTATCAAACAAAAAAACAAGCATATTCATTCACTAGAAAGAAAAAACTCAAGTTGGTAGGCTAAAAGAATGGATCGAAGCAGAAAATACTTAAGGTCGGAACTTTTTTTTAAAAACCATATAAATTTGGAAACTAACCGGAGGTGAAGCAGGAGGATCATGACTACCTTCGCCCATATCAACATCGTCGGCCAACGAGGGGGCAACAATCCTAATTTCCTAATTTGCAAAACACAACTCCTTCAGCGCCAAAAATCAAAAACGTGTTGGGAAAACAAATTAGGAGAAAACCCTACCTGAGTCAAACGGGTCACCAGGGTTCCACAGTCGGGACACTTCTCCTTTTTCTCCCACATCGATTTGCCACAGGGGCGGCACAACGTCATGTGCTTGCAGCTGCTTAGCCACAAATCGGAGGTTGTACCACAGTCTTTGCATTGCTTAGACATTTCGTCACTAGGATCAAAGAAAATTTCGTAAACGAGTTAGGTTTCAGAGCTTTCGTTTCGAGTATGAGATAGATAGAGATGGAGTCTTCTAACACCCCCCATATTTAAAGAGTTATTTAGGTCGGTCGCTCAGGAATACGTATAAAAATACGTACAGTCTTGAACCATTTTTCATTTCTTTACTTTCTCTACTAAAACTAGTAGTAAGAGGTCCATAAAGTCATCATGAGTGTTGAAGAGTCACAATCACCTTTTTTCTTTCTGTTTTACTTTTTCTAATCTTTTAGGATCGGTTGCGTAAACACAATTAGGTCATTACTTTTTAATAAACACAATTAGGTCATTACTTCGTTTTTTTTTTTTGATAACCCAGTATCCAGACCACACAGTGATCTGACTAGCCCACTGGGCCTAAGCCCGCGTCGCAGGGATTTTTAAGCCTCCACTTAAGGGCCCCCTGATAAACTGGTGGTCTGGGGCGCCTGAGCAAGTCCGCAGGTAAATTCCCAGGTGGCCACAGGAGTGAGAGAGCAAAACTGCGTCTGGGGAGGATCGATCCCTGGCCTAGACCAACAGGGCGATCCTTCCAACCAAACGAGAACCACTCGCCCACCACCATGTGGTTGTCATTACTTCGTTAATGCTACAAAATGTTAGTAACACGTTATTTTTTAATTAACAGATACTGTATTATTAATATCACATTAACTTATAACTAAATGCCAATGGCATAGCGATATTGATTGTTATATTATACTATTGTTGTTATGGACATTTAATTTTGGTGTTATATTCGTATCAGCAGCTCACGGAGAATGTGTGTGTTTAAGGTTTCTGTTTTTGTTGTTTCTTACCCATCATTCTCACTTATCTCTATCCTTTTTTTTTTTTAATTTATATATTAATTTGATTATTATGAGAAACTAAACTATGACCATTGCTAGCTACTCTTTTTGAATAGCTTTCACTCCATAATGTATTCACTCCCAAATTAAATTAACTCAAAAACTTAAGAATAATAAAATCTTATGGAATAATTAAGATATATATGACGTGATGGGTTGAACTTTGAAGTGTGTTAAGCTTATTGTTTTCTTCGAAACATCCGTATATTATATGAATGTATAAGTTTGAATTAATTAATGGTCTAACCATTTGTATTAGAAAGTTTACAATTTCAAAGAAAAAGTGAAGATCGATGTATACCACGCATGGACTTGACTATAACTACTAGATATATTTCTTGTCAATCAATTATCATCTTATGAAATAGATTTCCCAAAAATTTTCAGTTTATATTACTATTCATTCCATGTTAAATGAGACTTTATTAAGACTATTGATTTTTTTTGTTTTTCTTCGGTACAATACTAATTACTAAAGTAATCCTAACAAAAGCAAAGTTTTGCTTGGAAAAATGGTTCATGAGTCATCATGAGTCTTGATGACGGATACAGTCACAATCTCGTTTATATTTTGTAGTTTTGCGTCTACATGTGATTCTTTACGTTTGAGGTAAGCACATCACTTAAAAGCATTCAGTATGCACATATAATATAGGTAAGTTCTTCCTTCCACATATAGATATAGCTTGCTCGCAATTTTCAAAGACTTTAAGGAAGAATTTCCAAGTATTTTTTCTTCTTTCAATAACTTAAACATATGAGTCTACATCAGATTCCAATATAGACGGTAACACCGTAACACATGACAATCAACCGACATTTGAACTAGCATTTTACAAATAAATTTCTTATTTTTTGTAATCTATATTACTACGTACTATTCAAACCATCAAAAAATATATATATATATATATATATATACACATTAGTACTCCTTGGCAGATTTTCTACTCTTCATTACTTTCTTCTAAACTTGATACTAATGCTAACTATTTAATTTACTTGAAAAGAAAAAAAATGGTTCATAAATCTTGATATTCACAAATGAACAACCTTTTTTTTTTTACTTTAATATCGTTGTAGCATTGCTGTTTTGGTTGCGTTTGTGGTTTACGTAAACACCATTCAAAATGTACTTTCACTATGCACACATACCCTATATGTATAGAATAAGTTACGAGTTTCTTTTTTTATTTTGGGTAAAAGAATAAGTTAAGAGTTGCTTCCATTTCTCATCTCAATCTCATTTATTTTCAATCTCTCAACATAAATCCGAAAAACGGACACATCAGACGAATTACTCTAGGTCTTGGTTATAAAACTTAGGATATTAATATAATATAGTCACAATTATGTTTTGTTTTTCTTCTTGAGTCCATAGTATCTTGTAATTAATCGTGTCAATGCAGTCGTCTTTCGAACTCAAATCATTTATAGATAGTGAGGGAAAAGTTTGAATTACATACAAACCTATGATTCCAACGAGCTAGCGTCATCAAATGCGACTTCGTAACAGATATTGATTAATACATGGACTAATTAATTTCACCAAGGTAAGATAATTGACCATTTTAATTGTGGTATAATTTTTATATACGAGGTGCCAAAAAGAAAAGAAAAAAGAATGGTGAAAACCCATTAGAAAAGCGTATAAATATATTGCTATCTTACATTGCGTATAGTTTTGTAACTCAAAAATGCGCGAAAGTGTGGATTCATTAATGTTGCTATTTGACACCTTAACAAGTAGAACTAAATACTCGTAAAAGGAATAATAAATTATAACATCATTTTTATTATCTTTTTAATGTTTTCCAAAAGTACTCTAATTAAATAAGGAGAAAAGTAAAGTAACATAGAGAGTTTATGGATGACTCTTCTTATTTTAAATATAGCATATTGTGTTATGTACTGTCTGTAACTGTAACCCTCATAAGGAGTTATGTACTGTCTTATTTTATAGTGTATATATATGTACTGTCAGCTCAGCTTCGCAACCTTCTTCCACTGAGTTCCATTATCTTCAACTCCTTCTTAATTATCATCACCATGATCTTCGTCATCCTGCTAGGAAATATGTATGAGTTTCAGTATCTACTTTAATTTGCGTGTAATAACCAAAGATCACAAGCATCATCATGTAATGCACTTATTTAGATAGGTTATTTGGGTATTCGAATTTAGAGGGAGGGGACAAAAATATTGACCACATTGATCAGAAGGGGGAAATAAGACAAGACAAGACAAGATAACAATCATATCTAGAGAACAAAGTCAAAATTCACAGAATTCAAGAGAGGTTTAGTGATCAAAATGCCAAGATAAAGGAAGCATGAGTAAGTTTGTTTTTTTAATTTTATTTTTTAAAAAAATTAAACAAACCGACAAATATATAAAAATAAAATTTACGGTCTCTAACAAAAGGCAATGGGTTATCAACAAACAAACAAACAAGCATATTCATTCACTAGAAAGCAAAAACTCAAGTTGGTAGGCTAAAGAAATGGATCAAAGGAGAAAATACTTAAGGTCGGAACATTTTAAAAACCATATATATATTTGGAAACTAACCAGAGGTGAAGCAGGAGGATCATGACTACATTCACCCATATCAACATCGTCGTCAGAAAAATCCTGTTCATAATCCAGGCCATGGTCTCCTAAACAAAGGAAGAGCAACAACAAACATCGATAGGCGTTAGAAAAGTTCCCAAAATCTTATCCTAGTTATAAAGAGCGCTTAATTACCATTTGAATCGTCATCATCGCTGTCGGAATATTCATGGGACGCACCACTGTTTCCAGTGCTCCTCCGCATCCGTTTTTCAGCCTTGTCAATAGCCTTTCCACGATTTTTCATGCTCGTTTCAGCTTGTTCGAGCGAAAGTTGTGGACCTTGGTGAACTCTTTCAAACTCGAGCCTGTAATTAAAACACACAAATTTATTTGTCCACATATATAATAAAGTCGCACCTCATATATCCTAATTAATAATTGGGAATCTCAGTAAAAAAGTGTATGGCTATATAATATGTAACCCTCAATGGAGGCCTCAGCCAACACGGATGAAATCCAAATTGATTGACGACTAACTAAAAAAACCGCAAAGAGAAGGAATTGCTATATCCAGTTTCGATCAAATTCATGTTAAAAAGAGAAGAAAAAATAAAACTTTGAGAATTCAGAAAAAGTTCATCAGCTTTAATTTGAACATCCTCATGCAAGCAAATTAAGAAAAACAAAACAAACAGAATAAATTAAAGTGGCCGTAGTACTATAGTAATCATCTACGATCAGAGGATTTATGCATCGCAATTTATAGATTAATTGGGAATTTCTGAGATGCGTCCATACCAATCGGCAGCAGGAACCGCCATAAACTCATCCTCTTTTGTGGATATAAAAAAATAGTAATTGGATTTATCTGTCGACTTCCGCCGTGGCTTTACAACATGTCCTTTAAAGTTGATATCACCAGTTTCATTTGCCAGAGTCCAATCTTTTTCCTGATCAAGTATTCGTGGAGTGATCAAAAGATAAAACATGATCCAAATAATATATAGGAATTAAAGAAACAATATTGATACCGACCGTAGGTTTGTCAATAGACCATTTCTCGCCAGTGCTGAAGTCGGGGTGAATACCATGCAGAAATCTAGCAGGGTAGTAGTTCTTCTGTAAAGCCTCCCACGAGGGGGCAACAACCCTAATTTCCTAATTTGCAAAACAAACTCCTTCAGCGCCAAGAAATCAAAAACGTGTTGGGGGAAACAAAGAAAGAACCAAAAGAAAATTAGGAGAAACCCCAACCTGAATCAAACGGGTCAGCAGGGTTCCACAGTCGGGACACTTCTCCTTTTTCTCCGCCACCGATTTGCCACAGGGGCGGCACAACGTCAGGTGCTTGCATCTGCTTAGCCACAATTTGGAGGTTGTACCGCAGTTTTTGCATTGCTTAGACATTTTCGTCACTAGGATCAAAGAAAATTTCGTAAACGAGTTAGGTTTCAGAGCTTTCGTTTCGAGTATGAGATAGATAGAGATGGAGTCTTCTAACACCCCCCATATTTAAAGAGTTATTTAGGTCGGTCGCTCAGGAATACGTATAAAAATACGTACAGTCTTGAACCATTTTTCATTTCTTTACTTTCTCTACTAAAACTAGTAGTAAGAGGTCCATAAAGTCATCATGAGTGTTGAAGAGTCACAATCACCTTTTTTCTTTCTGTTTTACTTTTTCTAATCTTTTAGGATCGGTTGCGTAAACACAATTAGGTCATTACTTTTTAATAAACACAATTAGGTCATTACTTCGTTAATGCTACAAAATGTTAGTAACACGTTATTTTTTAATTAACAGATACTGTATTATTAATATCACATTAACTTATAACTAAATGCCAATGGCATAGCGATATTGATTGTTATATTATACTATTGTTGTTATGGACATTTAATTTTGGTGTTATATTCGTATCAGCAGCTCACGGAGAATGTGTGTGTTTAAGGTTTCTGTTTTTGTTGTTTCTTACCCATCATTCTCACTTATCTCTATCCTTTTTTTTTTTTAATTTATATATTAATTTGATTATTATGAGAAACTAAACTATGACCATTGCTAGCTACTCTTTTTGAATAGCTTTCAATCCATAATGTATTCACTCCCAAATTAAATTAACTCAAAAACTTAAGAATAATAAAATCTTATGGAATAATTAAGATATATATGACGTGATGGGTTGAACTTTGAAGTGTGTTAAGCTTATTGTTTTCTTCGAAACATCCGTATATTATATGAATGTATAAGTTTGAATTAATTAATGGTCTAACCATTTGTATTAGAAAGTTTACAATTTCAAAGAAAAAGTGAAGATCGATGTATACCACGCATGGACTTGACTATAACTACTAGATATATTTCTTGTCAATCAATTATCATCTTATGAAATCAATTTCCCAATTTTTTTCAGTTTATATTACTATTCATTCCATGTTAAATGAGACTTTATTAAGACTATTGATTTTTTTTTTCTTCGGTACAATACTAATTACTCAAGTAATCCTAACAAAAGCAAATTTTTGCTTGGAAAAATGGTTCATGAGTCATCATGAGTCTTGATGACGGAGACAGTCACAATCTCGTTTTATATTTTGTAATTTTGTGTCTGCATGTGATTCTTTACGTTTGAGGTAAGCACATCACTAAAAAAGCATTCAGTATAGATAGGTAGATAGGTAAGTCCTTCCTTCCACTTCCACATATAGATATAGCTTGTTCGCAATTTTCAAAGACTTTTAAGGAAGAATTTCCATGTATTTTTCTTCTTTCAATAACTCAAATAATTAACATATGTAATCTACATCAGATTCCAATATAGACGGTAACACCATCAAACATGACAATCAAACGACATTTGAACTAGCATTTTACAAATAAATTTCTTCTTTTTTTTAAATCTATATTACTACGTTCTATTTTTTTTTTTTTTCCTTCCAAATACTTTATTAATGACCAATATCAGTGTTTACAGTCTGAGCTAGAAAAGTAGGACAAGAATGAAACATCATTCCATTGTTATTACAAATGATTGCTTTTCTTGCTAGCATATCAGCACATTTGTTTTGCTCCCTATGCCGGAAGGTGAATTTGACCATTGTGAACATTGACCTCCAACTCCAAATTGTTTCTAAGTAATGCCGCAGCCTGGGGTTTCCTTCCATTTCGTTGATTAATCGAACTATATTAAGGTTGTCCCCTTCAAATTCGATCGATTTATATCCAAGGCCACATGCCGATTGTAGTGCCCAAATCAATGCCGTACACTCTGATTCATCGACTGTTGCCCGTCCTTGATATTTAGCCATGCCGCAATGTAGTAGAGAACCATTTGAATTTCGGATTATCCATCCTAATCCTGATGATGTATTACCCTCATGATGAGATGAATCATAATTGCATTTGATCCAACCCCTTGGTGGTGGTTCCCATTTTGCATT
Organism: Arabidopsis arenosa; assembly: GCA_905216605.1. NCBI lineage: Eukaryota > Viridiplantae > Streptophyta > Magnoliopsida > Brassicales > Brassicaceae > Arabidopsis > Arabidopsis arenosa. The sequence continues at coordinate 7,805,872 of LR999457.1, read as the reverse complement.
GTTGGAACGTCGATGGTGTATGGCTCTCGGTTGGTTGTCCCGTTTAACCGTATTCTCTACCCATTCTCTTGTATCCGTTACAGCCCGCTCTATTATGTCTTTTGCTTATATCACCACACGATTGAAAACTAGTTCATTACGTCCTTTCCAAATTCGCCACATGGGCCAAAAAGGAAGTAGGCAATGTGTTTTCGAAGCGTTTTGTGTTGTAGACATATCCATAATCCACCGTAGTTTATCTTCAAGCGACTTTCCCGCATCGCCTATGAAATGTGTGGAGAAGCCTGCCGCTCGCCATACTTGTATGATTTCTGGACACGAGAAGAGTGTGTGATCACTTGTCTCCAGTTCGGTGCAACACTTGGAACAGTATGGATTCACGTTGATATTACGACGTCGAAGGTTTTCAGCGGTTCCTAGTGCCTTTGATGCAATCCTCCATACAAAGTGTTTCAGTTTTGGGGAGATTTCCAGCTTCCACACGTTTGTAGCGATGTCAGGATTGCTGGCCAATGGTGGTTTGGGGTCATCAGGATGAATATTGGCAGTAACTGCTTACCAATATCCTGATTTCACGGTGTACTTGCCATCTTTGGTATGACTCCAAATAAATGAATCCTTCTTGCTGATCATAGGGAGGTAGATCTTCTTTATTTGGTAATGATCTATATGGTCGATCATGTTTGAGATTTTTGTCTCATCCCATTGATGATTGGTTCGGTCTATTAAGTGGCTTACAGCAAGTGTAGGATCTGTCGTTGGCAATAAAATGGGTGGCCGCGGAGGTGTAGTTGGCAACCTTGGGTCAACTCCTATTTTTGTGTTATGGCCGTCACCGATAAAAGTTTAGATTCCAGACTTCAACAGATCCTGACCAAAACGCAAGGAGTTCCATCCGTAGGAAGGTTTTGTGCCCCTGTTTGCGGAGAAGAAATCACCATCCCTGAAGTACCTAGCCTTTAGAATCCTGAATATTAGGCTCCGTGGTCTTTGTGCAATTTTCCAGACTTGGTTAGCAAGTAAGGCTTGGTTAAAGAGATGTAGATCGCGGAATCCTAAACCTCCAATCTTTTTTGATGTTACCAATTTCTTCCAAGCAATCCAAGAGAGTTTCCGTTTCTCATTGGTTAAACCCCACCAGAAACGAGCTATCATTTTATCAATTTCCGAACAGAGCTCCATAGGCAACTGATAGCAATTCATTAAATAGACCGGCATAGCATAAGCTACTGCCTTTATCAGAGTTTCTTTCCCGGCTGTGGAGAGAAATTTGGTTTGCCATCCCTCAATCTTCTTTTTAACATTATCGTGGATATACTGTAGCATATCTGCTTTCCTACCGGAGAACTGTTCGGGGAGCCCCAGATACTTCCCACCACCACCTATGTTTTCTATTTGCAGCGTTTGCATTGTTCTCTCTCTTGTTTCCTGGAATACTCTGTTGCCAAAAGTTATTGACGACTTGTCCAAATTGATTAGTTGTCCCGACGCATCTCCGTATTCTTTAAAAATTTGTAGAAGATTACTACTGTTTTTGTGGTCCGCTTTCAAGAAGAAGAGAGAGTCATCAGCGAATAGGAGGTGCGAGACTCGAGGTCCGCCATTGCTGATGCTAATGCCGGTGATGCGACCATCTCTAGTTGCTTGTGAGATTAGAGAACTTAGGACATCTGCACATAAAATGAAAAAGTAGGGTGACCGTGGGTCGCCTTGGCGTAAACCACGGCTTGCCTTAAATTGTCCATAAGGGCTGCCATTAATGAGAACCGAGAAGGATACCGAGCGCACACACGCCATTATCCACCGTATCCATTGTGAAGCAAATCCCTTTTTTTGCATCACTTTTTCAAGAAACTCCCCTTCAATACGATCATAAGCTTTGCTAATGTCCGTCTTTACTGCCATGTATGAATTTGCGTATCTTTTCAGGACTCTTAAAGAATGGAAAACTTCATGAGTAATCAGCACATTGTCGGTGATGTGTCTACCGGGGATAAACGCTGCTTGATGTTCAGAGACTATCCCAGATAGTATGGTTTTCAAACGCTTCACTAAGATCTTTGAGATGATCTTGTATATAACATTGCATAGACTGATTGGACGGAAATCTTTCATTGTTTTCGGTTCCTCATGCTTTGGGATCAAGCATAGGTTTGTATGGTTCCACCCTTGTTGCATATCTGATGTTGCAAAAAAGTGTTTAACTTCTGAGACAATGGTTTCTCCCACTATGTTCCAATACTGTTGAAAGAAAGCTGCACTAAACCCATCAGGTCCCGGTGCTCTCGTTGCGCCGATGGAGAACAGGGCTGTTCTAATTTCTTCTTTTGTGATATCCTTAAGCAAAATCTCATTCATTTCTTGAGTTACCACCGGGTTTATATTTCTCAGGGAGCTTTGTACATCTACTTGTGTACCACTGGAAAACAGGTCACTAAAGTAGCGTATTGCTTCTGTTGCGATGTCCTTGTTACCATAAATAATCGTTCCGTAGACATCTTAAATAGAAGTTAGTCTATTCCTAGCAATCCTGTTTTTTGTTGATGCGTGAAAAAACCGGGTGTTGCGATCACCTTCATTTAGCCACTGATTCCTGCTCTTTAATTTCCAGAACATTTCCTCATCCCTATAAGCCTTTAATAGTTCATAGCGGAGGTGCCGAATCTGTTCCACTGATATTGAGGGATCCGTATGTGCTTCATCAATCTCTTTCTTTAATTCCTTAATACGTACTGCAGAGTTTGTGTTATTATTCCGTTTCCAAGCTGATATCTCCTTCCTGCAATTACGTATACATTGCTGCAACGGAAGTTTATGGTGTACGAAACTATCATTCCAACTCACTTTAATAACATCTTCAACATCTGGATTTGAGCACAATCTAGTGTCAAACATGAAGGGTCGGAGACCTTGTTCAGTTGTTCGCCGGATTTTGATGATGGCTAGACGATGGTCTGATTCTATCATTTCTAAGTAAATGACTTCAGATGCTGGAAAGTTAGCTTTCCATTGGTCATTTGCCATTGCTCTATCCAACCAACTTTCCACTGTATAAGATCTCCTTTTCCCAGCCCAAGTCATGTTGCTACCTTGATAGGGAAGATCAGTTATCTTACAACATTTTACCATGTTTCTAAAGTCTGTCAGAGACCAATTCTCTCTTCTACGACCACCTCTTGTTTCATTGGGATTGAGAATCTCATTAAAGTCTCCGCATAATAACCAAGGGCCAATTCTGTTTAATGAGATTCTTTGAAGACGTTCCCAAAGAACATGTCTGTTTTTGCGATTTGGATGCCCATAAACACAAGAGAAGTAAAAAGAAACATCTTTATTACTTATCTTACAATCGATGATTCTTTCATCAACATCATAAAACGAAACTGAAATAGTCTTTTTCCACATTAAGGCTAACCCACCACCAACCCTAAAAGGAGAAACACATTTAACATAATCATAATCCTATTGGGCTGCTACATCTCGGACGACATCATCGGGATTCTTCGTTTCGATCAGAAAGAGTAAGTCCGGGGAATAAGTTGCCTTGATTCCCTTGAGGCGTCGAACTACCAGGGACCCTTTCAAGCCCCGGCAGTTCCAAAAGGATGTATTCATCGCAGCTCCGGTGGCTTATGGCCCACCGTACCTTCACAGTTGGTGTTTGGGGTAGATCGTGGAGGTCTCCCATTGTTGCTTATCCCCTGCTCTGTTGTACTCGCATTGCCCAAGAACCAGTTGCGTATCTCTAGCACCTCAGATTGCTTGATGTTCCTTTTTGCATAGCATTGTTGAGTGTCATCAGTAGCATATGCTTGCCTCATTTCACAGCAGATCAATGGAACAGAAGGGTAGTGCTCTGTTTCTGTAGATGACTCTGTCTTTCTCTTCTTTGAAGCAGTCGGATTTTCACCGTCTTTCTCTTGTGTTGCAGCAGTTCTGTTCAGGAGTTCCTCTGTCTCATGTGGCCAATTTCCATCGGGGCCGTCTGGGCCTAAATCCAGGTCATCATCATCCTCATCTTCCGGTGGAGGGGGAGGAGCGTTGCTTCCTTCAGGGCATTCAGACGCATCATGAGTTAGCAGTCCGCACTTGGAGCAAAAGTTCCGGAGTTTCTCGTATCGAAACTTAAGCACACATGTCTCTCCACCAAAGTTGTTCTCCGATGAAGGTGATCATTCGTTGCGTCAGGAAACGGAGTGGGATTCCCCTAATTTGTACCCAGAAGGGTATCTGCTTCAGATCATCATCCGTCTGGTTTGGATTCCATTGTCGAAGAACACACATCCAATCATTAAATGACCAAGGCCCTCATCGCATGATGGAGGACATTGATTCTTCAGACTGAAATAGGAATTGAATTTTCCTATTCTCCAGAATCCGGCTTGTTACTTCTTCGATAACCCCCCAAAGTCGCGGCAGGGCATTGAGCATTGCTCGCAGGTTTTGTTTTCTTGGATTAACCGGTTTCACAATCAGGCTGAACCGGGTCTCATTAATCGCCTCTTCACACAAATCCGCAGGGAGATTGATTGTTGCATCTTCAATTCCCAATGCAATTTCTTGCAATTGTCTCCGGATGTTATCCGCCATGATCAATATGAACAAAGGAAAGGAATTGTTTTCACTCTGATCAACCCAAATTTCCCAGAGACATGCGCAGGGTATAAATAGGTTTGCAAGGAGATCAGTTGTGGAAGTTACAACCGAATTGCAGTTATCATCCCCTGAAGAAACCGCCGCTAACCGGCGACAACCGCTCACTGAAGAGAAAAAGAGACGCGAGTAAAGGAACAGGTGTAATCGCCTCAAAAATCGCCTCGCTCTCATGTTTTTTTTTTTGGATTGTGTTTTATATTCACCACACCAACCAAGGAACGTTGCGAGAAATGTTCTGAATATATATTACTACGTTCTATTCAAACCATCAAAATATATATATATATATATTAGCACTCATTGACAGATTTTCTACTCTCATTACTTTCTTCTAAACTATATAACAATGCTAACTATTTCATTTACTTTAAAAAGAAAAATAAAAAGGTTCATGAATCTTGATAATCACAATCACCTTTTTTTTTAAAAAAAAAAAATCTTTGTTGACTAGTATTGCTGTTTTGGTCACACGTTTGTGATTGATGTAAACACGATTTAATATGTACTTTACACTATTCTATGTACTTTATAGAATAAGTTAAGAATTGCTTCCACTTCTCATCTCAAATTCTCAATCTCATTTATTTTCAATCTCTCAACATAAATCCGAAATCAGACAGAGGCCACACTGACACATCAGACGAATTACTCTAGGTCTTGGTTATAAAACTTTAGGATAATATGGTCATAATTATGTTTTGTTTTTCTTCTTGAGTTCATATATATTATCTTGTAATTAATCATGTCACTGTAGTAGTCTTTCGATCTCAAATCATTTATAGACAGTGAGGGAAAAGTTTGAATTACACACAAACCTATGATTCCAACGAAGCTGCAGGGGCGTCATCAAATGCGACTTCGTGAAAGATATTGATTAATACATGGACTAATAAATTTTACCAAGGTAAGATTATTGACCATTTTAATTGTGGTGCAATTATGAGGTGCAAAAAAAAAAAAACAAATTAATGAAAAGCCATTAGAAAAAGCCTATAAATATATTTCTATGTTACATTGCGTATAATTTATAACTCAAAAACGTGGGAAAGTGTGGATTCATTGATTTTTGCTTTTTGACACCACAACTATATAATCGTAAAAACAATAATAATATATGATAACATCATTTTCATAATCTTTTTAATGTTTTCCAAAAGTACTCTAATTAAATAATTAAGGAGAAAAGTAAAGCAACATAGAGAGTTTCTGGATGACTCTCTTATTTTAAATATATATAGCAGCATATTGAGATATATGTACTGTCTGTAACTGTAAACCTCATATGGAGTTATATATGTACTGTCTTATTTTATAGTGTATATATATGTACTGTCAGCTCAGCCTCGCAACCTTCTTCCACTCAATTCCATTATCTTCAACTCCTTAATTATCATCACCATGATCTTCTTCATCCTGCTACAAAACATATATAAGTTTCAGTATCTACTTTAATTTGCGTGTAATAACCAAAGATCAGTAGCATCATCATGTAATGAACTTATTTAGATAAGGTTATTTGGGTATTCGAACTTGGAGGGAGGGGACAAAAATATTAACCACATTGATCAGAAGGGGGAAATAAGACAACAAGACAAATAACAATCATATCTAGAGAACAAAGTCAAAATTCATAGAATTCAAGAGATGTTTTTTATGTCAAAATGCCAAGATAAGGAAGCAGTAAGTTTTTTTTTTTTTATTTTTTAAAAAAATTAAACAAACCGACAAATATATAAAAATAAAATTTACGGTCTCTAACAAAAGGCAATGGGTTATCAAACAAAAAAACAAGCATATTCATTCACTAGAAAGAAAAAACTCAAGTTGGTAGGCTAAAAGAATGGATCGAAGCAGAAAATACTTAAGGGTCGGAACTTTTTTTAAAAACCATATAAATTTGGAAACTACCGGAGGTGAAGCAGGAGGATCATGACTACCTTCGCCCATATCAACATCGTCGGCCAACGAGGGGGCAACAATCCTAATTTCCTAATTTGCAAAACACAACTCCTTCAGCGCCAAAAATCAAAAACGTGTTGGGAAACAAATTAGGAGAAAACCCTACCTGAGTCAAACGGGTCACCAGGGTTCCACAGTCGGGACACTTCTCCTTTTTCTCCCACATCGATTTGCCACAGGGCGGCACAACGTCATGTGCTTGCAGCTGCTTACCACAAATCGGAGGTTGTACCACAGTCTTTGCATTGCTTAGACATTTCGTCACTAGGATCAAAGAAAATTTCGTAAACGAGTTAGGTTTCAGAGCTTTCGTTTCGAGTATGAGATAGATAGAGATGGAGTCTTCTAACACCCCCCATATTTAAAGAGTTATTTAGGTCGGTCGCTCAGGAATACGTATAAAAATACGTACAGTCTTGAACCATTTTTCATTTCTTTACTTTCTCTACTAAAACTAGTAGTAAGAGGTCCATAAAGTCATCATGAGTGTTGAAGAGTCACAATCACCTTTTTTCTTTCTGTTTTACTTTTTCTAATCTTTAGGATCGGTTGCGTAAACACAATTAGGTCATTACTTTTTAATAAACACAATTAGGTCATTACTTCGTTAATGCTACAAAATGTTAGTAACACGTTATTTTTTAATTAACAGATACTGTATTATTAATATCACATTAACTTATAACTAAATGCCAATGGCATAGCGATATTGATTGTTATATTATACTATTGTTGTTATGGACATTTAATTTTGGTGTTATATTCGTATCAGCAGCTCACGGAGAATGTGTGTGTTTAAGGTTTCTGTTTTTTGTTGTTTCTTACCCATCATTCTCACTTATCTCTATCCTTTTTTTTTTTAATTTATATATTAATTTGATTATTATGAGAAACTAAACTATGACCATTGCTAGCTACTCTTTTTGAATAGCTTTCACTCCATAATGTATTCACTCCCAAATTAAATTAACTCAAAACTTAAGAATAATAAAATCTTATGGAATAATTAAGATATATATGACGTGATGGGTTGAACTTTGAAGTGTGTTAAGCTTATTGTTTCTTCGAAACATCCGTATATTATATGAATGTATAAGTTTGAATTAATTAATGGTCTAACCATTTGTATTAGAAAGTTTACAATTTCAAAGAAAAAGTGAAGATCGATGTATACCACGCATGGACTTGACTATAACTACTAGATATATTTCTTGTCAATCAATTATCATCTTATGAAATAGATTTCCCAAAAATTTTCAGTTTATATTACTATTCATTCCATGTTAAATGAGACTTTATTAAGACTATTGATTTTTTTTGTTTTTCTTCGGTACAATACTAATTACTAAAGTAATCCTAACAAAAGCAAAGTTTTGCTTGGAAAAATGGTTCATGAGTCATCATGAGTCTTGATGACGGATACAGTCACAATCTCGTTTATATTTTGTAGTTTTGCGTCTACATGTGATTCTTTACGTTTGAGGTAAGCACATCACTTAAAAGCATTCAGTATGCACATATAATATAGGTAAGTTCTTCCTTCCACATATAGATATAGCTTGCTCGCAATTTTCAAAGACTTTAAGGAAGAATTTCCAAGTATTTTTTCTTCTTTCAATAACTTAAACATATGAGTCTACATCAGATTCCAATATAGACGGTAACACCGTAACACATGACAATCAACCGACATTTGAACTAGCATTTTACAAATAAATTTCTTATTTTTTGTAATCTATATTACTACGTACTATTCAAACCATCAAAAAATATATATATATATATATATATATATATATATATATATATACACATTAGTACTCCTTGGCAGATTTTCTACTCTTCATTACTTTCTTCTAAACTTGATACTAATGCTAACTATTTAATTTACTTGAAAAGAAAAAAAATGGTTCATAAATCTTGATATTCACAAATGAACAACCTTTTTTTTTTTACTTTAATATCGTTGTAGCATTGCTGTTTTGGTTGCGTTTGTGGTTTACGTAAACACCATTCAAAATGTACTTTCACTATGCACACATACCCTATATGTATAGAATAAGTTACGAGTTTCTTTTTTTTATTTTGGGTAAAAGAATAAGTTAAGAGTTGCTTCCATTTCTCATCTCAATCTCATTTATTTTCAATCTCTCAACATAAATCCGAAAAACGGACACATCAGACGAATTACTCTAGGTCTTGGTTATAAAACTTAGGATATTAATATAATATAGTCACAATTATGTTTTGTTTTTCTTCTTGAGTCCATAGTATCTTGTAATTAATCGTGTCAATGCAGTCGTCTTTCGAACTCAAATCATTTATAGATAGTGAGGGAAAAGTTTGAATTACATACAAACCTATGATTCCAACGAGCTAGCGTCATCAAATGCGACTTCGTAACAGATATTGATTAATACATGGACTAATTAATTTCACCAAGGTAAGATAATTGACCATTTTAATTGTGGTATAATTTTTATATACGAGGTGCCAAAAAGAAAAGAAAAAAGAATGGTGAAAACCCATTAGAAAAGCGTATAAATATATTGCTATCTTACATTGCGTATAGTTTTGTAACTCAAAAATGCGCGAAAGTGTGGATTCATTAATGTTGCTATTTGACACCTTAACAAGTAGAACTAAATACTCGTAAAAGGAATAATAAATTATAACATCATTTTTATTATCTTTTTAATGTTTTCCAAAAGTACTCTAATTAAATAAGGAGAAAAGTAAAGTAACATAGAGAGTTTATGGATGACTCTTCTTATTTTAAATATAGCATATTGTGTTATGTACTGTCTGTAACTGTAACCCTCATAAGGAGTTATGTACTGTCTTATTTTATAGTGTATATATATGTACTGTCAGCTCAGCTTCGCAACCTTCTTCCACTGAGTTCCATTATCTTCAACTCCTTCTTAATTATCATCACCATGATCTTCGTCATCCTGCTAGGAAATATGTATGAGTTTCAGTATCTACTTTAATTTGCGTGTAATAACCAAAGATCACAAGCATCATCATGTAATGCACTTATTTAGATAGGTTATTTGGGTATTCGAATTTAGAGGGAGGGGACAAAAATATTGACCACATTGATCAGAAGGGGGAAATAAGACAAGACAAGACAAGATAACAATCATATCTAGAGAACAAAGTCAAAATTCACAGAATTCAAGAGAGGTTTAGTGATCAAAATGCCAAGATAAAGGAAGCATGAGTAAGTTTGTTTTTTTAATTTTATTTTTTAAAAAAATTAAACAAACCGACAAATATATAAAAATAAAATTTACGGTCTCTAACAAAAGGCAATGGGTTATCAACAAACAAACAAACAAGCATATTCATTCACTAGAAAGCAAAAACTCAAGTTGGTAGGCTAAAGAAATGGATCAAAGGAGAAAATACTTAAGGTCGGAACATTTTAAAAACCATATATATATTTGGAAACTAACCAGAGGTGAAGCAGGAGGATCATGACTACATTCACCCATATCAACATCGTCGTCAGAAAAATCCTGTTCATAATCCAGGCCATGGTCTCCTAAACAAAGGAAGAGCAACAACAAACATCGATAGGCGTTAGAAAAGTTCCCAAAATCTTATCCTAGTTATAAAGAGCGCTTAATTACCATTTGAATCGTCATCATCGCTGTCGGAATATTCATGGGACGCACCACTGTTTCCAGTGCTCCTCCGCATCCGTTTTTCAGCCTTGTCAATAGCCTTTCCACGATTTTTCATGCTCGTTTCAGCTTGTTCGAGCGAAAGTTGTGGACCTTGGTGAACTCTTTCAAACTCGAGCCTGTAATTAAAACACACAAATTTATTTGTCCACATATATAATAAAGTCGCACCTCATATATCCTAATTAATAATTGGGAATCTCAGTAAAAAAGTGTATGGCTATATAATATGTAACCCTCAATGGAGGCCTCAGCCAACACGGATGAAATCCAAATTGATTGACGACTAACTAAAAAAACCGCAAAGAGAAGGAATTGCTATATCCAGTTTCGATCAAATTCATGTTAAAAAGAGAAGAAAAAATAAAACTTTGAGAATTCAGAAAAAGTTCATCAGCTTTAATTTGAACATCCTCATGCAAGCAAATTAAGAAAAACAAAACAAACAGAATAAATTAAAGTGGCCGTAGTACTATAGTAATCATCTACGATCAGAGGATTTATGCATCGCAATTTATAGATTAATTGGGAATTTCTGAGATGCGTCCATACCAATCGGCAGCAGGAACCGCCATAAACTCATCCTCTTTTGTGGATATAAAAAAATAGTAATTGGATTTATCTGTCGACTTCCGCCGTGGCTTTACAACATGTCCTTTAAAGTTGATATCACCAGTTTCATTTGCCAGAGTCCAATCTTTTTCCTGATCAAGTATTCGTGGAGTGATCAAAAGATAAAACATGATCCAAATAATATATAGGAATTAAAGAAACAATATTGATACCGACCGTAGGTTTGTCAATAGACCATTTCTCGCCAGTGCTGAAGTCGGGGTGAATACCATGCAGAAATCTAGCAGGGTAGTAGTTCTTCTGTAAAGCCTCCCACGAGGGGGCAACAACCCTAATTTCCTAATTTGCAAAACAAACTCCTTCAGCGCCAAGAAATCAAAAACGTGTTGGGGGAAACAAAGAAAGAACCAAAAGAAAATTAGGAGAAACCCCAACCTGAATCAAACGGGTCAGCAGGGTTCCACAGTCGGGACACTTCTCCTTTTTCTCCGCCACCGATTTGCCACAGGGGCGGCACAACGTCAGGTGCTTGCATCTGCTTAGCCACAATTTGGAGGTTGTACCGCAGTTTTTGCATTGCTTAGACATTTTCGTCACTAGGATCAAAGAAAATTTCGTAAACGAGTTAGGTTTCAGAGCTTTCGTTTCGAGTATGAGATAGATAGAGATGGAGTCTTCTAACACCCCCATATTTAAAGAGTTATTTAGGTCGGTCGCTCAGGAATACGTATAAAAATACGTACAGTCTTGAACCATTTTTCATTTCTTTACTTTCTCTACTAAAACTAGTAGTAAGAGGTCCATAAAGTCATCATGAGTGTTGAAGAGTCACAATCACCTTTTTTCTTTCTGTTTTACTTTTTCTAATCTTTTAGGATCGGTTGCGTAAACACAATTAGGTCATTACTTTTTAATAAACACAATTAGGTCATTACTTCGTTAATGCTACAAAATGTTAGTAACACGTTATTTTTTAATTAACAGATACTGTATTATTAATATCACATTAACTTATAACTAAATGCCAATGGCATAGCGATATTGATTGTTATATTATACTATTGTTGTTATGGACATTTAATTTTGGTGTTATATTCGTATCAGCAGCTCACGGAGAATGTGTGTGTTTAAGGTTTCTGTTTTTGTTGTTTCTTACCCATCATTCTCACTTATCTCTATCCTTTTTTTTTTTTAATTTATATATTAATTTGATTATTATGAGAAACTAAACTATGACCATTGCTAGCTACTCTTTTTGAATAGCTTTCAATCCATAATGTATTCACTCCCAAATTAAATTAACTCAAAAACTTAAGAATAATAAAATCTTATGGAATAATTAAGATATATATGACGTGATGGGTTGAACTTTGAAGTGTGTTAAGCTTATTGTTTTCTTCGAAACATCCGTATATTATATGAATGTATAAGTTTGAATTAATTAATGGTCTAACCATTTGTATTAGAAAGTTTACAATTTCAAAGAAAAAGTGAAGATCGATGTATACCACGCATGGACTTGACTATAACTACTAGATATATTTCTTGTCAATCAATTATCATCTTATGAAATCAATTTCCCAATTTTTTTCAGTTTATATTACTATTCATTTCATGTTAAATGAGACTTTATTAAGACTATTGATTTTTTTTTTCTTCGGTACAATACTAATTACTCAAGTAATCCTAACAAAAGCAAATTTTTGCTTGGAAAAATGGTTCATGAGTCATCATGAGTCTTGATGACGGAGACAGTCACAATCTCGTTTTATATTTTGTAATTTTGTGTCTGCATGTGATTCTTTACGTTTGAGGTAAGCACATCACTAAAAAAGCATTCAGTATAGATAGGTAGATAGGTAAGTCCTTCCTTCCACTTCCACATATAGATATAGCTTGTTCGCAATTTTCAAAGACTTTTAAGGAAGAATTTCCATGTATTTTTCTTCTTTCAATAACTCAAATAATTAACATATGTAATCTACATCAGATTCCAATATAGACGGTAACACCATCAAACATGACAATCAAACGACATTTGAACTAGCATTTTACAAATAAATTTCTTCTTTTTTTTAAATCTATATTACTACGTACTAATCAAACCATCAAAAAATATATATATATATTAGCACTCATTGACAGATTTTCTACTCTCATTACTTTCTTCTAAACTAGATAACAATGCTAACTATTTCATTTACTTTAAAAAGAAAAATAAAATGGTTCATGAATCTTGATAATCACAATCACCTTTAAAAAAAAAAAAATCCTTGTTGACTACTATTGCTGTTTTGGTTACACGTTTGTGATTGACGTAAACACGATTTAATATGTACTTTACACTATGCACACTTGCCCTATATAGAATAAGTTAAGAATTGCTTCCACTTCTCATCTCAAATTCTCAATCTCATTTATTTTCAATCTCTCAACATAAATCCGAAATCAGACAGAGGCCCCACTGACACATCTCCTCTTCATTATATAAGATCATCCATTTCTGTGAACAAGACATCCATTTTTTTCTTCCCAGTTTTATATGATTTTGTTTTCTTTCTAATTTTGCTCAATCAAATTTATTTGTTTCAGTTTTGCATTCTTATTATCAGATTATATATAATTTCATATACATTGATGTTAAATATCTTTTCTAATATAATTTTTTTTCTACATTATGCAGGTGCATATTATATTTGATAATGGAAAAGCAAAATTCACATTTGATTGGGATGTGATTTTTAAAGTTCAAGGTACAGTACTTGTAATTTTCCATTGCTGCTACTTTGATATATGCTTTAACCAGATTTCAAGATTGAATACTATAAAATTACAACGAAAAAATGATAAGATTTATAAGCTTAGATTTTTACTTTTAAATATATTAAACCTTGCTAACAAAAATATATTTGAAAGACTTGCTAACAAAAATTCTTTTTAATTGATATTTCCGTTTTATCTTGGGTCTTGACGTTGTTAATTCGTAGATTTATTCCGTAATCAAGGAAGAAGAGATAAAATTCTTATCAAATATTCTTTTTTTTTTAAAACAACATGATACTGGGCCAAACAAAACCCAGTATAGCCCACGTAAAATCTTAGACCCAATACAACTATTTTTTTTTTTTGCTCTCAATGAAACAATGCAATTATGAATACCTAATTGAACCAAATAAATTGTCAATTTCATATAAACAAAAATACAAATCTAATGCAGCTAAATATATTTGATATACAAGACAATATTCTCTCCTTCTTTATTACCAAGTCATGTTTTTTAACCCAGTTAAGATTAAACAACATTTAATTCTTACAATAAAATAACCCAATATCATATAGAATATAGATTTAAAATTTACCATATACTATTATTTAATTCTACAAACAAAATATACAACCATCGTCAAATGAAATATATAACATTATATCCAAATAGTAATCAAAAATAAATTATTATGATATATTCTCTTTTATACTATACTATTATACTATATTATTTCTCATTTTTCGAACAAAATATACAATTTAATTCATAAAAAAAAAAAATCCCGTGCTGTATAGCACGGACCATGATCTAGTATACTAGAAGAGTAGAATCATGATCGAATAATGTTTTTCATAAAAGATGGTAACAACATCTCTCTGAACCCGTAAAACCAAAAATTTATCGATATATATACATATTTTGGGAAAAAAAACCCATAAGATACCTCATCTAATATTTTTGAAGGTTTAATACCTCAAATTTTTTTTAGAAGAAAAATACTTTATATAAATATATATGATTTAAAAATATGTCATTTTTAAAAAATTTGGTTGATTCGAACCTGTAACTTAACAAACGTTAACAGGCTTTACGTAACGCCTGTTAACGGTTGTTAAGTTGCGGATTCGAATCAACCAAATTTTTAAAAGATGATGTATTTTTAAACCAAATATATATATATATTAAATCTAATGTTAAATTATATTCAAAAAAAAATAAACGTTTTTACATTTTAATGCAAACTTTTCTTAACTTTTAAAACAGAGTTATAAAGAAAGTATTATCCTTAGTCTTGTCTTGTTGCGAACCAAGATTGGATGCCACCGGCAAAAGTAGAGTTTCCTCCTCTTGTTGCGATTGTGCTCATCCGGTTGCGAACATTTTTGTCTATCATTTTTACCAGTTTCTCCTTCGTTGAGCTTTGTTCTCCGTGTCGTCTGTTGTTCCTTTTTTCCCAAATAGAGTGAATGGCGTTCTGAAATGTATAGGCCAGAAGAAATCTTTTTACCTTATCTAAGTATGGGCTTGCAAGTAAACCAAATTTATTTACATAAGATTTTTTTCTTCTAAACAAAAAAGTTTGAGGAATTAAACGTCCAAATAAAAAATAGGTGGAGTATTTTTCGGGTTTTTTTTTCCTATATATTTTGTATAAATATTAGTTATATAAGTATGAATCTGTATTTCCCGTTTACCAATCCTAAACGCAACAAATAGCAATAGATGTCTAAATAGTAAATACAATAGTATTTCATCTAACTATTTGTGTATCAGGGTTTTGAGTCTGATGACTGAAAACTCATCTGGCTATTTTTGCTGAGATTATGAACAAAGTAAGAGCGATGTTATTTCTTGCTCCTAGTAGAAGCTTGTGTTGAGATTCTGACCTATTAATACTCAGATTAATAGTTTTAGTTAAACTATCAATACTCAGATTGCGGAATATGATGACTGGTATAATAAGCAGTGCCAAACCAAAACATCAGAGAGGCTCACCAGATTTCCAAAATTTCTATACCTTTCACATGATCAACTTTCATGGCCACAAAAGAAAACATTTCAGAGCCTAAACTGAGATCTTCGCATCATATGAGAAAATCGAAGAAAGGTATCAACTGAGCTATGAATAAGTTGTAACATAGATTTGTAAGCACATGCAGAAATCTATACACCAGGTCAAAAATATGAGTGCACTTACCTGTTGAAGCAGCCTCAGAGTAACAAGCTTCTCCGAGGAGGGGACGTATTGGGAGAGCTGTACTTCTGGTAAAGAAGGAGCTGATGACAGCTTCCCACCGAGTTTGGAAGTTATATCCAACAAAGGCTTTGACCTCCTGAGTTGCACATATCAAAACACCTTTTGAAACCTATTCGAGGATAAATCAGACTCGAATCAGTTGCAATATGTATTCTAAGAAAAATCACATTACCACAAGGCCACAGAGAAAACAATTCCAACTGTGAAGCACAGCAGCTAGAGAGTCACGCCAGCTGTGGAAGAAGTGATGCCCGGGAAAGCTGGAAGGGTGTTGTATACAACATACCAAGCTAACTTATGTTATTATATATCTGCCATCAAATTTAAGTTCAAGATTGAGCTCTGGGAGTTTAGCCATCCTCAAACTGCGGTCTTTCTCATTTTCAAGTTCCAAATGGGTTGCACCGTAAGCCGGACCAAATGGTTGAACAGATAATGCCGCCAAGACAACAGATTATGCTATTAGCTACAAATCCTTCGGCCTTAAATAATTTAAAACATGCTTGTAAAGATGGCTAGAAGAAATCCAGAAGATATCAGTCAATTTGGAACAATAAACCACCAATAAAGATAACGTGTGCGTTTTCTTGACCATGCACGATATATCTTGGACAGAGCGCAAAGCTTCCTGCAAAAGAAAAAAGGTACATCAATACAAGAAATGATTCTATATCATCGCTAACAACGGAAAGGGAGGATAGGACGATTAGAGAAACACAAAGCCAGCATATTATACAAAGACACAAACGCACCTGCCAAAGTCCAAGCTGAGTAGCAACTTTTAACTGCTCAAATCTTGTGTCCAGGTAAAGTTGCAAGGTCTCAGGCGCTGTCAAATCAGGTCCGTCCCTCTGGTCTCTGTATTTGTTAAGGTTTGCCAAATGATTTCTGCTAATTCCACAAAGCGCCTTTCAATATACTGCTTATAGAACTGGAAGGCTTTATGTGATGCCATACACAAGATAAGTAATGCAGTGAACCAACCAGTTCTTTCTCATGGCCAGTCTTGACCAACAAGAAAATAATAAATAAAAATAGGTAAAACTGCATACAATGTTTCAAGGGCCTCCTCCAGGGGATCCGCCTGACTACAAGCCCGCTCAGCTTTCTCGGTAGCAATACTATGAAATGCTTATGTTACTTCTTCAAAAAGAACTTACATTCACTTGTTGACAAGTATTACGGGAGTTTTAAATTTACACATATCAATATAGCATTCAATGAAAGATAAAAGTACTAAGTTTGTAACATTTCGTACATCTTGCTACCGACAAAGATATATGTCCAATCAAGCATTCCTAATCACGTTCAAACAAAGAAAAAACACTAGAGATCAGAGCACTTGTAGCCAAATATGCACACAAACTGATTTATGTTCCAAGAGACTTCATAATTCAACTAGGAGGGAACAAAGTTTGTTTTTCATGCATTACTCAGTAGTATTCTCACAGAAACTTGATCTGGATACTGCAATTGGACGATCTAGGAACCAATAGCAGATCTTTGGTGATTCGAGACTTTTCCTTGTCGTTTATTGCAGAAGCACGAACTTTGACAAGCTCCAGACATGGCAGTTTCTCTAAGAAATGTTTCATTTGCTCTAGCTCTTCAAATTTTCCTCCATACTCAGTTATCTTCAATACTTTCACAGGACATGACAATCCATATTCTCGTTCATATCTATCAGCGCACAATGGACCCTGAAACAAGAGGAAAGATGAGAGATTTGAGTTTGTCCAATACATTTTCGGGGTTTTGGTTATACCTTGATGACGAGAGTCTCTAGATTTGGAGATTTTTGTAGAAGTATTGGCAGAAGTTTCCAATGGTAGTGGTTTGAATCAGTTGTAATAGATAAGCGAAACAGCTTGCTCAACACTGGGATTGCTTCACGGAAATTATAGAATGTCTGAAACAGAACAAAATTAAACAAGTCACTAGTCATCAAATCCAAAAACCTCGAAACATGGTTCCTAAAATTCGTCTTCAATGATCTTAACTTGCCTGCAATAATATATATCTTACAGAGAAAGAAAAAGAGAGGAGATCAGTTTTTACCCAACTAGTATCACGAGATGATAACTCCAAGACCTCAACATTTCTTAACCCCTTAATCAGATTTGTTGGATTGCTGATAGGATATGCATCAAGATCAAGCTTAGCTTCGACAAGGGACTCAAGATTCACAAACGGATAGTGTCTTGGAACTAAATCAGAGTATTCTAAGTAGGCAAGACTCGGAGTATCAAAAGTCATGTCCCAAAAATCCGTACGTTCAGTACACATAATAGTAAGTTTCTTAAGGGTCAAAGAGGACACGTTGCGACAGCATTTTGGATTTTGCCAACTATCACCACAAATGGTCAATTCCTCAAGCACAGGGCAAGCAGAAAGAAGCTTTCCCAAAACACAATAATGACTATTATAGAACCAAATCGAATCAAGAAAGAGAGTCTTAAGTGATGGAAGAGAAACATGATCAGGAATCATAGCATCAAATCCTTCTGCTAGTTTAAGCTCAACCAATGTCTTGCAAGTGAAGATCTCGAGAGGAACTAAAACGACATCTTGAGCGATTATGTCAATATCAAGATTTGAGACACCGTGTTTCAGCACGTCAATCATCCAGCGGGTGACATGACCCGTGTCGATACTCATACGACATTTTATAGAGAAATTCCTTATGGGGAAATTGCCAGTCACAGCCAATACTCTGTCCACAAAGTCGATGAAACTTTCTCCTCCGCCCATTTCTTGATCATCTAAATAAAGATTCGGTCTGAAAGCAAACAAATAACGCCATCGCATTGAGAGGATAGATGTTGAAGCAGCCTCTTTGAACGGAAGGAAAGATAGAATGTGGCAAATAATCTCATCTGATAGACCATTGATCCTATCCATCCTAAACCCAAAAAAAAAATCCTAATAAACCTTTCCAGGCTCTGAATAAGAGATCTCCAGCACCAATCAATCACCCACTGCAAAAGAATCAATTTTCAAAAAACAAAAAAATGAAATTTGGAGAAACCCATCAGCTAGCTAGAATCGGCGATGCATAATCTAAACTAAAGTATTCTGCTTTACAAGCAAACAACGAATTCTTGCATAATTCTAAATTCATTACTATCAAAACTTGAGATCTCAATCGCAGCAGAAACTAGTTCACAATTCGATTACAAGCACCAACCAAATTAGTGACCAAAGATTCAATCATACTAACCAGGACGGAGACAAAGAAGCGTGCCTTGTAGAGAGAATTTGTGTGTTTCGTTTCTCTTTAAGACTTCAACAAGTGCCCATATGAGAGAAGATGCAAACACCAACATGTGTCTTTGTAAATGAGGTACATATATTAAAAAAAAAAAAAAAAAAAAAACTGACTTCTTTTGCATTTGGGCTTTTAATTTTGGGTTTTGATTTGAGATCCACACAACTACAAAGTTACATGCTCAAACCCTATTTAAGCAAACAGAGGTTTCTGCATGGGGTTTTGACATAAGCTTAATTATCAGCAACTTTCATGCTAATTATTACACAAACATATAACTTTCAGCTGCTCAAATCTTTTGTCCAGATAAAGTTGCAAGGCTTCAGGCGTTGTCCAATCAAGTCGCGCGGTCCCTCTAGTCTGTATTTGTAAAGGTTTGTGCAAATGAATTTTCTGGTAATATCACAAAGCCTACCAAATTTTGTTGGTCTTTTATACTGCTTACAGAACTGGAAGGCTTCATGTGCTGTCATCTACAAGATAAATAATGCACAGTGAATCAACCAGTTCTTTCTTATGACCAGTCTTTACCAACTGAACAATCAAACTAAAAAACTAACCTCATACAATGCTTCCAACTTTGAGTTGTTTCGCCATATCTCATGAACTGTTCTGTAGGTCTCCCACACAAAAGCTTGAACCACGATATCACCTGCTCACGGTCACTCAGACCTATCATTCTCCGCTCACAATACTCAGCTGTAAATCTTCAGGCTTTTTATCTGCTTAGAGGTCATCAACATCCAAGAAAGACTTACAAAATGCTTGGTTACTTGTTCAAAGGAACTTGCATTCCATTGCTAACAAGAATTACGGACTACGGTATTCAAAATTTTCACATATAACCAATGAGAAAAATAAGTCCATTCAACCATTCTGATTCACGTTCAAACAAAGATCAAACATCAGGAAACAGAGCAGTTGTAACCAAATGTGCACACAAACCAATTTATGTTCCAACAGACAGAATTATTCAACTAGGAGGTAACAAAAGTTGTTTTTCTTTTCTTTTCATGCATGACTTAGTAGTATTCTCATAAAAACTTGATCTGGATATTGCAATTGGACGATCTAGGAAGCAATAGCAGATCTTTGGTGATTCGTGACTTTTCCTTGTCGTTTTTTGCAGAAGCACAAACTTTGACAAGCTCAAGACATGGCAGTTTCTCTAAGAAATGTTTCATTTGCTCTAGCTCTTCAAATTTTCCTCCATACTCAGTTATCTTCAATACTTTCACAGGACATGACAATCCATATTCTCGTTCATATCTATCAGCGCGCAATGGACCCTGAAACAAGAGGAAAGATGAGAGATTTGAGTTTGTCCAATACATTTTCGGGGTTTTGGTTATACCTTGATGACGAGAGTCTCTAGATTTGGAGATTTTTGTAGAAGTATTGGCAGAAGTTTCCAATGGTAGTGGAGTAAATCAGTTTTAATAGATAAACGAAACAGCTTGCTCAACACTGGGATTGCTTCACGGAAATCATAGAATGTCTGAAACAGAACAAAAATAAACAAGTCACTAGTCATCAAACAATTGCAGTATTTGGATCCAAAAACCTCGAGACATGGTTCTTAAAATTGGTCTTCGATGATCTTAACTTGCATGCAATAGTATATATCTTACAGAGAAGAAAAAGAAGGGGAGGTCAGTCTTTACCTCACTGGTATCACCAGATGATAACTCCAAGACTTCAACATTTCTTAAACCCTTAATCAGATTTGTTGGATTGCTATCAGGATATACACCAAGATGGAGCTTAGCTTCAACAAGGGACTCGAGATTCACAAACGGAAAGTGTCTTGGAACTAAATCAGAGTATTCTAAGTAGGTAAGACTCGGTGTATCGAAAGTGATGCCCCAAAATTCATTGTGAAAAGAAGACGTAATAGCAAGTTTCTTAAGGGTCGAAGAGGAGATGGTGCGACAGAATTCTATATGTTGCCAGTTCCCACTAAGAATGGTTAATTCCTCCAGCACAGGGCAAGCAGAAAGAAGCTTTCCCAAAAGGCAACAATCACTATTATAGAACAAAATCGAAGTAAGAAAGAGAGTCTTAAGTGATGGAAGAGAAACATAATCAGGAACCATAGCAATAAATCCTTTTGCGAGTTTCAGCTCAACCAATGTCTTGCAAGTGAAGATCTCGAGAGGCACGAAAATGTCATCGTTATCAGGGATTATGTCAATATCAAGATCTGAGACACCATGTTTCAGCACGTCAGTCATCCAACGGGTGACATGACCCGTGTCGATACTCATACGACATTCTATAGAGAAATTCCTTATGGGGAAATTGCCAGTCACAGCCAATACTCTGTCCACAAAGTCGATGAAACTTTCTCCTCCGCCCATTTCTTGATCATCTAAACAAAGATTCGGTCTGAAAGCAAACAAATAACGCCATCGCATTGAGAGGATAGATGTTGAAGCAGCCTCTTTGAACGGAAGGAAAGATAGAATGTGGCAAATAATATCATCTGATAGACCATTGATCCTATCCATCCTTTTGCAAACCCAAAAAATCCTAAATAAACCTTTCCAGCATCAACAACCAAAGTAGATAATCACCCACTGCAGACAAAAAAAAAAGCCACTGAGATAAGTAAACATGAGTAAAACTGAAAAGATACTTCCATCAGAAAAAGAATGAAACTTGGACAAACCCACCAGCTGAAATCACAGAATCTAAGATAAAGTTTACTCCTTTACAAAGAAACGATGGATCCTCGCTCAGAACCATAATTCTCAATTCATTACAGTAAAAAAAGAAAGAGAAAAAAGAGTGAAATTTGGACAAACCCATCAGCTAACAACATCAAGCAGATGCAAAATCTAAGATAAAGTGTTATGCTTTACAAGCAAACAACGAATCCTCTCCCAAACCCATAATTGATAATTCACTTCATTACTATCAAAACACGTGAGCGCAAACAATGGATTCTCGCTCAGAACCATAATTCTCAATTCATTACAGTAACAAAAGAGTCAAATTTGGAGAAACCCACCAGCTGAAATCGAAAGGAAGCAGATGCAGAAACTAAAATAAAGTATTCTGCTTTACAAGCAAAGCTAAGAAGGAAATCTCTCGCCAAGACGCATAATCGATAATCAGTTCATTATTATCAAAACATGTGAGGGCGATGAGATCAACCAATAGTCGATAATTCAATCCAAACACCAACCAAATCAATCCGGAAGAAACAAAGATTTAAACATGTGAGCATAAAACTAACCAGAGAGGGGTCGAGCGAGCCTCGAGAGTGGAGGGAGACAAAGAAGAGTGCCTCCACCTTTGTAGAGAGAGTTTGGGTTTTTGTGTTTTCACTTTTCACAAGCAGAGAAACCGTAAATTAAAATGGGTAAAAGCTGTCTTTTTTTATCTCACTTTTGGGCTTTAAGTTTCGGGTTTTGACTGAGGTCCACGACTAGAAATTTACAAGCTCAAACCCTATGCAAACCCATCATAGGCTTCTGCATGGGCTTTGTTGAAGCTTTCATGCTTACTTGTTAGTTGTTACTAGCACGACACTAGTACAGGTCATCAATTCATCATCACCTATTGCACTATTGCAGCCTAAGGTTTTGTGAATAAAGAATAGTAGATAGGACATAATAATTATTTAAACAGAAAATAGCATTTACACTTTGGGGCTCTATGTACACAAACATAAACCCCATACAAGGGGCAAAAAAAAAAACAGAATTAAGAAAGAAACAAAAGCTAATAGGCAAAAGGCAAAGCCCATTTGGTTTTCTTTTTTGAACCAATTTGGCTGTCCTCTCATCCCTCTCTTCTCTTCCTTCAGTCTCGTGAGCCTAACTCTTTAAGCATTTATATATTTGAATATTGGGCAAAAGGAGCATTACATACATATTGGTTCAGACAGGAATGACATCAGCGTTTTGATTATCGTCGCAAGTGATGATTAAGCCATCTGCATAGGTTGGGAAGAGGCAGTGCCACCACCGGCACCCACTGGAGACTGCTTCTGCCGGAGGAACTATCATCAGCACGTTGTCGTGCCTTCTTACCATCCCCATCACGCTCACTGTGCTTCCTTCTTTTATGTATCTGATCATCACACACAATCAAATATGATAATCAGTAACAAAGGGTTATCTTTCATTGCAAATGTGAAACCAATGAGCTTTCTTGTGTGGAATACAAAGACGAGAGTAGTCAAAAAATCCTTCCTTTGTACTAACAAAACGGTGACTTTTGGGTCACACTAAGTTATCAAACACTGATGTGAGATATTTAAGCCGTTTACTTTGACAAAAGTTAACGGATTTCTTCCCACTATACATGTTTCATCACATCTTTTTCTAGATTGTTACTTTTAGTGTGGAAGAAAAATCCATCTGTACCAGTCAATGCAAACGCCTACATCAACAGTCTGAGAGTAAATACTATCAATCATACAGAAATCAGTGTTTAGAAGGTCGTATTTTGGGTAGTTTCAGGTCAAATCTAGATTCCAAGGTTTGGTTAGTGACTCTGACAGAAATATCAAGATGTGCATACCCTTCTTTGAGGCGCATGACACGGTCATCGGCTGAGAGGTTGCGATCCGACAGCCACTTTAAGAAGCTGGGAGATAAATCTTTGTTCTGCGTTGTTACATTAGCCACTGTCGCCGGTTTGACAAAAGGAGAAACTTTTGATCCATATCCTGCTTTTACTAGCGCTCGCAATCCAGATTGGAAATCTGAGATGTAAAAATCCGACACGTATTTCTGCAAAAGAAATATAACCACAACAAGAGGCATCAAACTTAGCCATCTCCTCTTGTCATATAAGATTTGGAATCTTGACCAGAGACAACTATCATTATGCAAGATAGAAAAAGAAACTAACCTCTGCATGTCTAGATCCCCAAGAAAAGCATCGATGTTTTGGGTTTGCGGATTTCCCACCAAAACCTTTGTACTCATACAACTCCGTGGATACATAAACACATCTTGGTGTTCTTTGGTATGAAGACTCTAAAGGAATGCTTCCACATGTCACAACCTACAAACATAACATAAGTTTTAAAATTTCCAGCAAATAAAAGATACACCAGTGACCACACTACCATATATAACCATATCTACAGCAACATTGTTAATTCAGACAACATAAATGGTCTGTACAACGCATTAAACTAGCTGTTGACGACTGTAATCCAATCCACAATACAAAAATACCCGTGACTCCAATTTGTCGAATTATAAATGGTCTAATTAATCAATCAATGCTAAACACAACCAGCAAACTTTAGTTTGGTGAGAATTGGTGGTAATAATATAAAATTTCAAACACAGACAAAAGCAAAAATCATCATAAAGCACCCAGACACATAATGGAGCAAAACATAAACTAAAAATGAAGTTAATTAACACTAAAACAGAGATCCAAGAGTATAAACATCCATAAGAAAAGCCAATGATGATAATGACATTCTAACTATCAAAAGCTAAATTAGGAAGCAATTTACTTTAATCAGAACAATTAAAGTCACTTACTAATACTGGAAATATTAACACTGAGAGATCTTTAACATCTGAAAATTAGGTTTTAACTTACCCCTGTAACTTTGACGAATTGACCATCAATGGCACCTCTAAGCTCAGCATCTGGATACTTTTTGATGAAACTCAATAATCCGTTTCTTCTCCAAACGCAATTCCAAATCAAAACCACGATTGCTGGACAAACCGCGGCTAAAACCGCAGCAATCACCACAGGTTTCTTCACCGCCACGGTAAGAAACGCTCCAACAAGCAATCCCATAGCCGCTACAATCAAAACCGCCCAAACCATCGCTTTTGGTACTTTAAACCCGACCCGAACCGGGTCTACGTTAAGACTCGTCACCGACGACCCGTATTTAGGCTTGCTCGACGCTAAATTACTCAACTGGTGATCCAATTGACCCGACCTTCTAGACCCGGATAAAATTGGACCCGAAGAACCGAGAGAACCGGAGGTAATTAAACCAGTTGGCTGAAGCTGAGAGAGTGGACCTGAGAATTTCTTAACCGAACCGGAGTTAGGACCAGATCGAACGGATCCACTGTTAGGGTTTGAAGAAGAACCGGAGACACGTGGCGGTGCCTGAAGCCTTGATGCTCCTCCGCTGCTATTACCACCGACGATTAACGGCGGTGGTCCTTGAAAATAAGCCGAATCGACGACGGAGATATCGAACATCCTTCCGAGCTCGCCGGATTTCTTGATGTCGCCTCCTGTGTAAGGCACAGCTCGAGCCGCCATTGTCGGTGGTCGCTCTTTTGGTTGCTCGAGCTTACCCGATACGTAGAGTCCATTTGGTAGCTGGTGGGATTGGATCCGACCCGCCATTTCTAGAGAGAGAGAGAAGCTAAAATGCAGAGAAACTTTACTCTTTGAGTGCTTCAGAAGAGAGAGAGAGAGTAGTCGCGCGTGTAGGTGTGAGTGGCAGTGAAGGTGGAGAGAAGAAGAAGAACGAAGGACATGAAATGACGAAATGAGGCTTCTTAGGACTTTGTTATTACGAGTTTGCCACTGAGTCCTAAAAACAGGCGATTGCGTAATCTTTGAAGTAGCTAAGTTAGTTAGAGGTTTTGTTTTTGATTGGCTCATTTGTAACAGTAATCGCCTACAATAGTTGGCGCTTTTTTATTTTACAGTTTTTTCCTGTTTGTTTCAAGAATTTGCTAAATTACCCTTATATTTTATTGTTTATGTCTCTCTACTGAATTGTTTCTGATTTGAATTTTAGGCTAATTTAAATCAAACGACTTTAATTTAAATCCATCTTCACGATAACCAAAATAAAATAAAAATCCATCTGCATATCGACCAAGAAAAAGGAGATTATTGAACTATTTATTATCCATTTATAATCTTGTACATACTTTAGTAGTAATTGAAAATCATTAGCATTCATTCATTTCTTACATATGCTTATATCATTGATCTAATATCAATGTCGAATAGAGAAAAAGAAGAAGAAGATAGTGTACATAAGTCTAGTCTAAAAAGAAGAAGACTGTCTAATGGTTGATAGAGTTTAGTAACTTTAAGATATAACCATTTTTTGTAAGTTATTACATTTTCAACGTAATTTACAAAATGACAGGAAAAATAATTTAATGTCAATTATTCAGAAACTTATTTAAAACAATGTATTATATACAACACTTTCAAACTGATCATGCACAGACTGCAATCCAAATATAATGATTTCAATTTGACCAATGCAATAAGAAAAAGGAAATATTGCTCTCTAGAGCACTTTTATGAAACTCAATCTCATGATGGGGCACATTAGGAATAGTGGGTACTTTTTAAAGTTTTTTTACCAGAATACCCTCAAACTATGTCTAGTTACTCTAAATATTTCATAAAAAAAAATTAAAATCATTATTATGACTCTCTTCTCTTCTCTTTCTTTCAATTTTTACGAAGCCAACGAAAAGTCTTTCTTTTTCACTAATATTTTCATTAATTGATTCTCAAAGTCAAGCAAAAAAAAAACTAAATAACGGATGCGTTCTCTTCCTTCTTCGATTCTCAACCTAGTAGCAGAAGCTGGAGCTAGGATTCTCTTAAAAACTTCCGTCAGATTTCTCCTGCCGTTCAAAATCATCTTAAACAGGTGTCTTTCTTCGTCGCCGATGCATTCATGTCGCACTCTAACCGCAATTTCTAGATTAGAGGCGCTTGTTATGCGATTCACTAAGATTCTTTCGTTTTCTTCGTATTGATTGCTCTATGTTTCTAGATTTCACTTCAATTTCTAGGATTTGGCTTCTGTTGAACGAATCGTTGCGATTGTGCTCTCCATAGATTTCTAGGGTTTCTAATTGCGTCTTTCCATGAATTAGTTTGTTAATATTTTACTTGCTTATGATTCCGTGGAGATATTTCGTTGATCGTCATGTTCGATTTACATATAAATGGTCTGTTAAAGGGAATTTGATTTTTATAAAGGAATGTTACTCATTGGTTGTGGTACTTGTCGTGGAACTTGTAGGTTTATCTGACCTTATGATGTGCTCTTGTTGCGTCTGCGTTTGGAGCTTTTCTCCATGTGCTCTGGAATATTGGCGGTTATCTTACAACGATTGGATGCGTTGTAATTATGATTTGGTTCCTTTCATGTACTCCTTATGAACACGTATGTGGTGTTTAACTTAGTTTATAATCTTTATCGTTGTATCCAAGTTTGATTTTCTTGACATTGTTGTTTCCTTTGGTGAAGCAAAAGAGACTTTCTCTTTGTTTGTGTCTGCTGTTCTTGAAGGTGCTCCTGTTGGCCCCTTGATCAAAGTGCCAATTGATGTTGGACACTCACAGTAAAAGATGTCAATGGGTGAGTGAGTGGTGGGGTTTTTTAATAAAAATAAATTCTGCACAAGAACATGGCTAAAAGTTTTCTTTCAATTTTTTTTTTTTTATTCGGTTTATCCGAAAGGTTTATGTCTGATTTTGAAAGCCACCATCATTAGAAGGATTTACGTATAAACAAGTTTAAGTGGATGTATTATCATGGACATCGACCATCTATTTTGTATTGACTATTACATGTTTGATCTTTAAGAATGACTAAATGTTCTATAAAAGATGGATGTGTCCAACTACAAGCAACCAGATGGTCCTTAGAAAAATGGACGGCGTGCGTGAATTTGGTGACTATCCACAAGTGGCCGTTCACAGTTCTTCTAATGTTCCATCATAGTCAAATTAAAAAAATTTAAGTTCAAGCTAAATCAAGTATAGATAGTTTTTGAATAAATTTATTTTAACTAAATTTTCAATATGAATTAGACGGTTTGAACACTTACTCTCATCCATTTTGCTATGAACAAGTAAATGTATTATGTGTTCGATCGACGACCTTAATGCAACAAGAGTGATGTTCAAAAGGTCGGTATACAAAAATTCCCGCCTAGTAATAGAATATAAAAAGCAATCACTTGATCAAAATTTGTTGGATGTGTGGTACATATAGACACCTTGACCATATACATCCATGTGGTCACAACTCTACGGATATACTTGGATATTTATTAGTTAAAAATGTTTCGAGAAACTAACAATAATAAAATGAAGCATATCAAATCCAGCATTATATCTCTTCTAAACTCTTTGTTACGATGGAAAATACTTAGGATACTAACAATTGTTGAATGTTAATTTCATTTGACTAATTAACTACTTAATTGATTTTCTTCTATCTACTTAGGGTTTAGTATTTATGGTTTAGGGTTTAGTTTCTATGGTTTAGGGCTAAAGGGTTCAGTGTTTTGTGTCTAGGGTTTAGGTTTCGTCTCTATGGATAAGGGTTTAGGATTTAGGGTTTAGGGTTTAGTGTTTAGAGTTTAGGGTTTAGAATTTAGGGTTTAGTGTTTAGTGTAGGGTTTAGGTTTTATGGTTTAGGGTTTAGGATTTAGGGTCTAGGGTTTATTGTTTATGATTTAGGGTTTAGGATTTAGGGTTTATGGTTTAGGATTTACGGTTTAGGATTTAGGGTTTAGGGTTTTGCTTTGTAGGATTTATGGTTTACAATTTAGGGTTTAGGGTTTAGGGTTAATTGTATAGGCTTTAGCGTTTAGTCTCTATGGTTTATGATCTAGGATTTAGGGTTTATGGTTTAGGATTTAGGGTTTAGGGTTTAGGGGTTTATTATCAATTGTTTAGGGTTTAGTCTCTATGGTTTAGGGTATAGGGTTCAGCGTTTTGTATCTAGGGTTTAGGGTTTAGTCTCTATGCATTAGGATTTAGGGTTTAGTCTATATGGGTTTGGATTTAGGGTTTATGGTTTAGGGTTAAGGATTTAGGGTTTTGGGTTTAAGCAATATCTTCATCACACTTTATATGAACCTACTTGAGGATGGATGTGAACATATGGATGGTCAAAAGATATTGCTTAAACGAGATCGTCTCTTCACACTAGTTCAAATGAAAAGAACAAAAATACCTAGAAACTAAAAATTCAAGTTCATCTTTCCATCAATGTAAGACTTTTTACAACTCAAGCTTTGCATTAAAATAAATCTAAGATTTGATTTTACACAAACTATTTAAGAAATTTCATGAGACACACATTATTATGGGCACCACAAGAGTTATGGAATGACATATTACAAGTTTTTAGGTATTTTAAATTTAGTCAACGTAGTTGGAATTTACATTTTTCTAACCAAAAGAGCTATGTTTGCAATCTCATTTTGGGAGTTTTGTTTTGTGGTAAACATTTTTAGTCTTTTTTTTTGGGGATGGACATGTTATTATGGAAATTTTTTTAAAGAGAAGTCTAAGATTGTTTATGCGCTCAATAAATAAATATTTTTCATGGTTTTTTTCTGGGCTCAATCTTTATTTGCTATGGTGGAATATTTTGTTTTATCGTCCATAACTCATCGTCCACGTGTACTATCTTCAGTGGACATCTTAGCAAATAAAGAGTAGATGGAACACAAAAAACTACCAAAATTTTTGTAGATTCAGATGAAGTGTTACTTTGTAGACATTGTAGACTTCAGTATTGTGGATATACTTTCGTGGACTTGAGGGTTTAGGGTTTAGATGAACCTACTAGATGATGCATGTGAACATATGGATGGTCAAAATAGATTGCTTAAACAAGATCGTCTCTTCACGCTGGTGCAAATGCAGAAACCAAAAATATCTAAGAACTAATAATTCAATTCATCTTTCCATCAACATAAGACTTGATTCAACAAAAGCTTTGTATTAAAATAAATCTAAGATTTGAGTCTATACGCTGGTTCATTCGACTAATTAACCATATATGCTTGTCCACATGGCTTTGACTCTTACATATACTAAATTACGAGAACATTGTACCCAAGTCAAATTATTATTTGACTAGAAACGGCCAAATGACAATTTTAAATGGTTACTAGCAATCACAAACTAGTAGATTAATTCATGTATTTAAAACAAATATGTATAAGGTTTTAATTAAATTCAATATTATACTTAGCAATGTTTAACAAACTTGTGATATATTGTAAATAAGATTTTAATTAAATTCAACAATCCACAATTAATCATCCATAAATAGCCATCTATATATACATTGTTTACACACTAGCTTCTTCTTCACCAAACCCACCATCAAGCTTAGGATCTTTTTTTGCTCCCAACTTACTTTCATTCATCAAACCAAAATTACAAGAGCACAACTAAAGACGAAACTATTTGCCAAGGAGTCCGTTTCTACAAGGTTTGATAGGATTACAAGACGATAAAAAGATACGATGATATCTCGGAAGATAAACCAAAGCTTCTTCAAGGAGACTTCAAATTTGGTTCGAGCTGAAATCGATCTTCAACACTTGATTTTTCTTAATAGCCAAGGATGATAATAGTTTTTTTGCCATTGATGACAAGCGAACAAAGCTTTGAGCTCGTGGTGCCCTCAGGACTGAGCAAGGAGATCGAGTTTTAGAAGTAATGGAGGAAAGATGTTTCGTCTATTTGGACACCGGAATGTTCCGAACCGGTGAATCGGAGAGAAACACAAGCAAAGGCAGAGACACCTCCATGACAGTCACATTGTGAAATGAATAGATTTATGTGGACAAGAAGAAAGAAACAATTACAACTCACTTTTTGATCTTTGTGGTGAAGCGACAAAGGCACAAAACTAGTAGAATTAAAAAAGAGATGTCAGCGCAAAGGAGTCAATGAACAAAGGCGTGTTCAAACTTAACATGTATAATTTGCAACACATAACAAAATATTAATGAGATATGCAGGTTCATTCACATGGATAGCAGAAAGAATGTGAACAACAACATGTCATTGATAAAACAACAATTATTGGACACCAAATTGCAAAGGACGTCATACTCCACCACGGTTCCACTACAAATCAACGTCGTCACCGATGTGATTCTAAACGCCATGGGAGAGTAAGACAACGATGATGGCGACGATGCCAGTGATGATTTCGATGGATGAAAAACCCAGGAGGCCTTGAAGGATAGAAACCCAGTGAGCTAATGGTTTGAATTTGATAAAACGATTCTCATCCTTGAGAAATCGGAAAAATAATTTTAAGAAGGAGAAAAGTACACTATAACACTCTTTGTTTCTTTGATTTTAATATCTAATCCCGAATTCTTCATTGACTATGCAAAATCAAAAGCTCTGTTTATTTGAGTTTAGATCTAAGAAGAAGAGAGAAGTAAGGATGACGATGGTTGCAGAGAGAATATTTAGCTTTTATTTTTCAGTTTTGTTTTTGCAGTATTTTCTCCCACCTACTCTCAGATCTGTTTTCTACTTTAAATCCGACGGCAAGAATTAAAACATGTCCAGTTACTTTCTAACCAATCTAGTTAGGCGTTTGCAGGATATCTGAGGGCAAAATTGTATTGATTTTTGTTGTACAGTGAAAAAAACTTAAAAAAGTGCCTACTCCCACCAAAGTGCCCCATATGCTCTTAAAAACTTAAAAAGTACCCCAATATGCCAGAAACCCTAAGAAAAAACCCATCACATGTGAGATCTTAAGAACTATTTTGGACTATGGTCTTTGTATAGATTACAAAAAAGAGTATCAATGTCCAATATCTTTGCCTCGATAATTGGCACGATAAAGTTAGCCTTTGACCCTTTACAATACAACCTTGAACTTCAAAATTGAAAGATCGACATTTTTGTTTTGTTTCAAAAGAAGATTATTAAAGTTTTGTTGTTTGGAGTCACAAGAATTGATAGATTCGATTGATATTAACAAATAATAGACTTCTCTTTGGTAGGACCATCTTCAACGGCCCAATGCCAGCATTTCAATAATCATAACAAGTTCATGCACGTATAATTGTTATTTATCTTTTCCTTGTTACTACATATGTCTAAATTGCAAATTTTAATTTACACTAGGTGAGTACCCGCACTACGTGCGGGCTTTCACTTTATATTTCATAACTAGGGATTGACCCGCGGTACACCGCGGGACTATATTTTTATTTTTAAAAATAATATATGTTTGTTTGAGAAAAATCAATATAGGTTTTAAATATAATAAGTCTTTATATAACCTATTTACATGTGTGATTAGAATGTATATAGAAATCTATATAGTGTTAATTGTACGATTAGTATGTTGTATGTTTGAATATTTATAATAATAAAGGAAAATGAGATTACTATTTAGTAAGCGACGATGTACCGCGGCGTGTGCAAATAACGTATCATCTTATTGTGTTTGTTGTATATTTAAATAGTTTTGAAAGTGTGTAAGGACTTTATATATATGTGCAAGTATCTGTGTTAGAACGTGGGTCTCCAAAACCCAATGCCGTAGGTTCTGGTTCATAACTTTTGTTTATGGTACTGTACACCGCGGGATGATATTTTTTTGAAAAAAATTTAAATTTTAACTTGCATTTGTTTTGTTAATATTTTTTGTTTTGTTTAGTATTTAAGATTGTATAATTGTATTTTGATTGTTAATTCTACAATTTCACCCGTGGTATACCGTCCCGTCTCCCTATATAACCCCGTCATGTGAAACTAAACATCATTTTGTTATTTTTCTTTTTAACAATATTTTTATTTAAAAGATATATAATTTAAGCCAATTTAAAAGTTGGTTTTTAAATAGTTTCATAATAAATATATTTTTAATTTTTATGGAATTCAAATATTATTAATATTATCAACTTTTTTTAATTTTGTGTATATCAAAACTATATTATTGTATTTATGTAAATTCTAACCCGCTCCATCATATGATCTATGATCATTAAAAAAATTTAGCAAGTTAAAAATATTTATAATCAAAAAGTTAAAAACAAAACAGAAAATATGAAAGTTCTTATTACAAAAGAAAAGAAACAAAAACTTTGTTAGTACAATTTCTATTGTATTACCAGAAAAACAAAGTATTGTTTTCAAAATCTTATAATCTTAACCTTTATTTGTACATGTTCTTAAAGGGTTTCAAGTTTGAAAGACTCCTAAAAGATGCCATGAGAAATAAATGATAGATAAAGGGTTTCTTGGTGGTGAAGTTAAATTTTGATATACACAAATCTTATGGAGGAAACTAATAAATCCGAAATATTGTGATTGAATAAATGATTATCTTGTTTTTGGAAAGATTGTGATCTTTAAAATATATTGTTGTAATATGCCAATGATTTAGAATATATATATTGTTTAGCAAATCTGTAGAAGATATGCTTTTAATTATTTAACCAATTATGATTTGCACATAATATTTATTGTTTGCATTAAATCTTATTCGATTAATCAATCAAGAGTATAGTAATAAATACAAACTACATATCTTTAAAATCGTAAAAAAAAATTGAATGTAGTTAAGGAAAGTTAATATTTAAGCGAGATATGGGTATAATATCTTCTATTAATCTCGTAGTAATATTAGTATATTACATATATTTAAAACGTTTTAAATAATATGGTAATATATTTATTCTTAAACATGCATTTTTAAATATGGAATGTGGAATAATTTGTTTAAAAAATCAACTTGTTGAGATATTATCTAGATATCAACTTGAATAGCGTTTGACTTAATGAGAAGAAGTTTAAATGGTAATTTAGATTTGATCACGATTATTTTGTTTTATTAGTTTCCATTTGCTAGATATTCTCGATATTATGTTTAATAGCATTTAAAATTAAATATTTGATTTCCATATATTTGAAACTCAAATCTCGTAAACAAAAAATTAGGAATGTTTAATGAGATAATTTAATGTTTTATAAAATTTGCTTAAGACAATATTTGTGTCTGATTTTTTTTTTAGGGACAAAATGTACAATATTAAAATTGTAAAAGGATTTTTGGGCCAAAATCTTCTCCAAAATCAATCTAAAACTGTCATGCCATTTTATGTAAATTCTTACTTAAATATAGATTACTCTCAAAATTCTACTTCAAATTTTTTAATATAGATTATAAATGAATTTTTAGTTTAATCATAATTTGAGATAAACAGGGTTTCTGTAGATAAACAGGGTTTCTGTAGAGAAACTAATTGAGAAGAAACTCTAACAATTTCAATAAAATCGCAACATAGCTCACTGATACAATCTCTCAGATCTAAAATTACTCTCCCAAAAGTTCCGAATCTCAACATAAGCACCGTAAATTCTCTACAGTGATTTCTCATCAAATTCAAGCTATATTTAAATATTAAACATGAAAGCATTAAAGTGAAAAACTCACCAAATGTTCCATTGAATCAGCAATTAAGTTGTCCTGTAGTTGTTTCAGGACCTTGAATCCATAACCTATAACCATACATAAACACCATGAATTAATATGTGTAAAGCTAAAAAAAATTCGCCACGTTGAATGATAATTTAGATGCCTAAACGATTTATTGAAACCCTAAATTTGATTAAAATTTTATTTGACTACATCACAACAATGATATCCACACAAAATTAAAACTCATCAAACAAAAAAACAAAGAGTAGATAAAAAATACATGGAAGATCACATGCTCGTGGAGATAATTTGACAATAACATTGATTATCACACAAAAAATAAGACTCATCAATTTAAAAAATATTATATTAAAGTTATATGAGAGATGACATGCATGCTCGTGGAGACATGCTCGTCGTGGAGATTAGCCAGAGCTTTTCAATATATTGAAATTCCACAAAAGCATCGGTAAAACAAATGAAAACGCATAAATTAATCACAATATCATATAGGTAAGAACAAATATAAATCAAACCTTTTTCCCCATCGATTTGTAACAATATTTTGGAACATAAATTTCTGATCATTAAAGATAAAAGATTATCAGTCAATCAGTTAAAACATCACCCAAATCTTCTTCATGAATCGTGGTTGGTTTCACTCATCCAAAACCTACAATCGTTAAAAAAAACCATTAGAATTTCTAGTAACGAAAATAAGATGAATAGCTAAAATAAAATCAATGCAAAAAAAGCAGGGTTAGTGATGATCCGAAAGTGTAAACATGTAAGGTATTTATATCAAAGTAAGAGGCGGTGTAGGAATTTTTTTTAGGGTTTTTATTTTTATGACGATAATAACTACAAAAAAGGAAGTTATATATTTTCTTAAAAATCACATCGTTATCATATCAATTATATTTGTAAAACTACCATTTTTTATTGTTATCAATGTTAAATTAAAATATAAATTATTTGTTATGGAACAATAACATAATTGATTAAGATTTATAACTATATTTGACATTATCATCTTAAATATATTAATATTATAATAAATGTTTTCCTTTTCCGATTAATTTGTTTTTGGTATAATTCCTTTTCCGATTAATTATGAAACGGATCTGTTTACACAAAAGGTCAAAAAGAAAAAAGAAAAAAAATAAAAGAAAAAAATAAGCCCATCAATCGTCTCCATTCACACGTTTCTTCATTATGGTCACGAAT
The DNA here is from genome assembly GCA_905216605.1 of Arabidopsis arenosa. Taxonomy (NCBI): domain Eukaryota; kingdom Viridiplantae; phylum Streptophyta; class Magnoliopsida; order Brassicales; family Brassicaceae; genus Arabidopsis; species Arabidopsis arenosa. Next base: position 7,770,274 of record LR999457.1, on the reverse strand, counting down.
TCACGTTCATGGAAGCTTCATCATACATTAACACTTACAAGTTTCTTCGTCGAGTTTTTATCCAAGGTTTCTTCGTCAAGTCTGTATCCAAGGTAATAAATATTTGTTCTTTTCATTGGTTAGAATTATAGGGTGCAGGATAATATTGACGGCTTAAAGACATAACATGGGCAAGATACTATGAGACGCTTGACTATTCTGCTTCGACAGATCAACAGGTGAAATTCTATCACTAAATTATTGGATCTCTGTTATTGCTATGAATATATGGTTGATGTTAGGATTTCAAGTTTTGCCTTCGTTTAGAAGAATTATATTCATACGACGAAGAACACGATGAATTCGATTAAAGCTTCCAAACTGGTACGTCGTTGATCCTTTTTTTTGGTTAATTATCATGTTTATTGTGGAAACTTTGTCAAAAAAAAAAATATATAGAATCTGGAAACTAATGTCTAAATTTTCCTAATTTAAATAATGGAATTAATGATTTATATTGTATTACTTATTTATGATAAGATATGTGGAATAATCATTAGAAGTTTAGATTTGATTTCGATTTTATTGTTTTATTAGTTTCTATTTGCTAGATTTTCTCCATATTATGTTTAATAGCATTTAAAATTTAAATATTTTATTTCCATATATTTTAAACTCAAATCTCGTAAACGAAAAATTAGGAATGTTTAGTGAGTTAATTTATTGTTTTGTAAAATTTGATTAAGACATATATTTTTTCCAGATTTTATTTGTAGGGACTAAATGTACAATATTGAAATTGTAAAAGGATTTTTGAGGCCAAATCTTCACCAAAAATGTATATATAGATTATAAGTATATAAATGTAAACATTAGGTTAGTTTTTGTTAATAGGCAAGAAGACAAAAGTTCCCTTATAAACGAGATTACCCTGATACTAAGCATATAAATCTACTTTTTTTTTGCATTTACATTTAGATTCCTAATAAAAAACTGTTCACACTACACATTATCTTTTTAAAATATTCTTTCATTACTGTTATCCGTAAACCAAAAGAAGAAGACAAAATGCAAAGAAGATTATAGTACCCGCACTAAAATCAATGATCATGGTATTTAGGTACAAATGTTAAACATTGATAATTGGGCTGTCGTTTCGTTTGAACAACGATGTTATTAGTTTATAGCAAATGAACAAATAGAACCAAACTTTGATAAGCCTTATTGATTTGTCGAAACATAAATGTAAAATAATTCTCGTCTTTAAATTTTTATCGTTGCCACTTTTGCAAAAACAACTAAAACAATACGAACTCCATCACTGAAGAACTCCATCATTGAGGATTTTAGTCCAATAATTTGATGTTAGAAGTTCTGACGTTCTCCTCACCATTTTTTTAACATATTATATAGAAAAGTTTTTAAGAGAATAACCTACTAAAAAATTCTGGAGTATAAGAAACTCTAATAAAATAATTATATTGAAGAAAAAATAAATAAATATAACTAGTTTTACTACAATTAAATAATTAATTTTTATAATATGTATAATTAAATAAGAAATGTTCCACTAACTTACATTAATTATTAGTGGACACATGTCAAATGCTAAAGTGATGATGTGTCACTCATATGGAGAGAGAGTTGACCAACTTTCATATATATGATTACACGTGATCTAAGTCAATATAATCAGAGCCTAATGATTGCAGTAATTGAAGCACTACTATAAAAATATACAGTACAATACAAATAGAGTTAGTAAACTGAAATAATTGAATCAAATTTTAGCGGCTAGATCAATCAAATTTGAATACTTCTTGGACTCAGATTCTTCTTTTTATAGCTGTCACTATAGTGTCAAGATTCTGTAATATTTGAAATGGTGAAAGGGTAATTGTTGAAAATCACATATAGTCGGTGGGTGCTTGGGGGAGAGAATCCAAAGAGATAATATGGGCGCAATTGGGAATTTATGTGTTTAGACGAAACTAGCCCTGCAATATCATCAGACCATGCAAACTCATTTGGATTTTTTGTGTTCTTCTTTGGTCGGATCTAATAATATTTTACAATTTATATGGTTTCAAACTTAGATATCGACGTATAATATGCTAAAACTTCATTATTCAGAATCTCAGATCGTTGTTTTTATATGGTGACTTATTATGATATGATTTTTTGTCTTCTTTTCTACGAATAATTATTTGCATAGTTACATAAACACAATCTCACAGAAATTTGTAAAAATTATAATGATGGCATTGGTATGCAAGTTTTGTTTTGGTCAGAAGAATTTTTACTTTGCATACTTTTGACAAGAAATTTATTGTTTTGGATAAAAGATTTTCCATTTTGAACACATCACAATTCGAGTTATGTAGTCACTTGATAGTCTTGATTTGTTGACTAAAATAAAAGAATTCTAGTGTTGACATATAATTTTTCAAATCAATGAAAAGTTCAAAAATGTTTGTAGTTAACAAAAGTAACCGTTTACATAACCAAACAAGACGATTAAACCAAAAAAAACGGTTTTCATGATAGAGAAACTAGACCAGAGATGAGCTGATGTTATTCTAATCTTGATAGGCACTAGGATGTTGTTACCTTGAGTACAATGTTGCCTTTTAACACCATTTTAAGAAGAAGACGAAGAGCTCTGCATCCGTTGTTTGATCCATGACTCCAAATATTGCAGCTCCTTATTACTGATTGAGTGTCCAAGATCCGGATAAGCCTGCAGATAAACGAAATTTCTTCAGATTTATATACTCAAGAATTGGTTTTATACGATCCAATGTGATCAGTATTTGAATTGCCTGCTCTGTTATACTATCAAACATGAGTGTTTGATTTGATTATTATTTTCATACCTTGAATTCACAAGTCACACCAGCTTGTTGAAGAAAAGGAAGAGCTGCTTGACCAGCTTCGAATAGCACAGTTTTGTCATCAATGCCATGAGACCACAAGATTGGTGTCTGCATATGCAAACTATGGAGACTCAGAGACCCGAAAAACAATGACAGGAAAATCGACATTTACCCTTTACAAGAAACCGAAAACGGATGAATACCTTTTTAGCATCTTCGGTAAACTGATTGATGATTGAAGAATTGAATGGAATCCATCCGCTAAAGACTGAACCTCCTCCAAGAGCTTTAGGGTAAAGAAGAACACTAGCCAAGGTTAATGCACCTGCAGAAAACCTTAGTCAGAAGTCGCAATGCAAGAAAATCAACACATTGTAGAGTCTTACATCAGTAAGTAAATCCATGGAAATGTGTAACTATGTGGTGCAAAGAGAGATCACCTCCTTGGCTAAATCCACAGATATACACATTTTCTGGATTTATTCCTCCTGCAATCTCCTTATCTATAATGGCATGAATGTTCGTAACTGCTTTAAGCAAACTGCTTTCATCTTTTGGAGATCCCTACCACATACAAAATTACTTACTTGATGGCATAAAAATATCTCTAGAACAGAACCAACTCCTTGATAAGTTAGAGCAGCCTGTTCTTTGTACACAACTATATAAGAAAATCTGGAGCTACGAATTTAGAAAGTATTGTCAAGAAGAGTTACCGCAGTAAGAGGAAGCTCAGGGATGTCAAACCAAGAAGGCATCACTGCACCATCTGCACAAGACAAATTAAGAGGCAAAGGCACAATCTTTAGCAAAGACCTAAGATTTTATCAAGAAAAAGTATGAGTCTTTACTCAATTCTGTCTACTGCATTTACCAATGAGGGAGGATTTAGATGACTAAGCTATAATTTGATAAATGAATCACACATCAAAGCAACAATCATGCTACATATCCAAAAGAAAGAAACTTTTCCTAAGAATGAAGACTCGACTTAAAAGTCCGAATTAGGTTAAGAGAATGCAAATTCTTTAGCTCAATCAATTCATAAACGATGATCAAAACCTAGAGAAGAACGAAACACACATCAACAACGATCCTCAAATTAGATAGAAAAAGTCAATCGTACAATTGCAAGAGACTGGATTTGATGGAGCAGAAGGGAAGAGCCATTTAGTGTTCCTAAACTCCGGTGACCTGAAAAGTGTTTTGATGGGTTCGTTGGCAGGTCCGGAATCACCAAGCCCGTGAAGCCATAAGATGAAGGTTCGAGCCATGGAGTCTGGGTTCCGTGAAGAAGAAGAGATACCAGAGGTAGATGATAAGTCAGATTTGTTTAGGAAGTAGATTACGAAGACGAAGACAGAGCTCAATAGTGCGATAGTGAGAAGAACGATCGGCTTCTTCAGTCTACTACTTGTTCGCATGCCTTCACCATTTTTCTTTGGTGATCGATCTCTCAAAAAAGTTTTAGTTTCAGAGATGATGTCTAAATGACTAAAATGCCCTCAATGCTATGTTTTATGTTTTTCATGTGTGTAAAGATTGCAAATGTAATCCAATGCTTGCATATACATAATTCAAATCGATACAATCACAAACTCTATGTATTCAGCAACAAAGTAACCAAACAAAAGTGCAATGACAGAGATAGTAGAAGGACACTGCAGACCAAACCAGATGATGAGCTTAGTATTATCAATCTTCTTCTTGTCTTCATAGACGACATTGTAGGTATAACTATTACTACCTTGAGTGGAACATTTCTTTAAGACAGTTAAGATGAAGACAAGTAGACGACGAACGTTTCATTCGTCGTTTGATCCATGACTCTATATACTTCAGCTCTTTGTTGCTGATCGAGTGCCCGAGACCCGGATATGACTGTAGATAAACAATTATCCTTAGAAGAATAATGGTACATTGGATTTCTATTATGCATTTGTCTCGAAGAAGGGTTTGATTTGAATATACCTTGAATTCACAGGTAACACCGGCTTCTTTGAGAAAAGGAAGAGCAGCTTGACCAGCTTCAAAGAGTACCATTCTGTCATCAGTTCCATGAGACCACAAGATTGGTGTCTGCATATTGCAAAATCTCAAGACTCAGAAACACGAAAAACAGAGATAAGAGATCAATGTTAATAAGAAAACATAAGTGATGAACCTTCTTAGCCTCTTCAGGAAACTGACTGATGACTGAAGAACTGAATGGAACCCATCCGCTTAGAACTGCTCCTCCTCCAAGAGTTTTTGGGTAAAGCAGAACACTAGCCAAAGTCAATGCTCCTGCAAAAAAAAAAAATCTTAATCAGGAGCCACAATGCATGATTCACAAGACATAAGTGGATTCAGACCGATATAACAAGGTCTCTCTCTACAAAGACTATTAAAAATAAAATGAATCAATGAAAAGAGAAACAACCTCCTTGGCTTAATCCACAGATAAACACGTTTTCTGGATTAGTTCCTTCTGCAATCTCCTGGTCTATAATAGCATGAACGTTCTTAGCTGCTTCAAGCACGCTGCTTTCATCAATTGGAGAGCCCTAACATACATAAAAGTTACATACTTAATGTGCTTGCATAAAATCTCTTGAAAATGCAAGAGTGTTCTCTTCTTTACACATTATAAACCTTCAATCTGCAGAACAAGTTCATAAATAATGTGCCAATTCATATTAGAGAGGTTAGATAGATCAAGAGAGAAGTAAAGTATACCACTTTAAAAGGAAGTTCAGGAACGTCAAACCAAGAACGCATCACCGCACCGTCTGCACAGAAAGAGGAGAAAGACCTCATATTTTTTCAGAGACATATAGATTAAGAATCATGATACCAACAGATACCACAGAGAATTCGAAGATCGTACTGTTGCAGGTAACCGGATTGAATGGAGCAGAAGGGAAGAGCCAGCTAGTGTTCTTAAACTCGGGGGATTTGAATACTGTTTGGATGGATTCATTAGCAGGTCCAGAATCGCCCAACCCGTGAAGCCACAAGATGAAAGTTCGAGCCATCGTGTTTGAGTTCCGCGAAGAAGAAGAGATAAATCTTATAAGTAAAAGTCCAAATCTTCAATAGCGTGATCTTGAGTGAAAAACGATAGGCTTCGTCGTCTGTGTATTCATTCCTTTGCCATTTCAATGGCGATTTCTCTCTCACTCAAAAGTCTTCGCGACGACTTTCAAAGTACAAAGTCCTCTGGGACAGTAGTGAAAATTACGAATATACCCTCGATTGTCGCTTTATGTTTGAAACGACATCGTACGTAGCTGCAGCCCTTTTTGTTAGTGTTTTAAGCCAGAGAGAGAAGGGAGAATCTCGGGAGAGACAGAAAGCGAAGATTGGTTGGTGAAGCTTTTGGGAATTGGGCAAAAATTATCGATGGCGACTTCGAAGCTTCAAGCTATTTGGAATCACCCTGCCGGACCTAAAACCAGTGAGTCAATTCCACGATGATTAGCTTTTTTTTCCATCGATTTCGATTATTGATGATTCAATTATGAATAATTGAGCAATCTACATGTCTGAGAATTTGTTAGTTTTGTTTCCACTATTTTTTGTCTTTTCGATTTTTGTGGTGAATCCTGATTTGTTTTTCCACTTTCAAAAAAACTTTTTGATGGATTTTGACTTTCGATTAGTTCTTAAAATGATTGCTTTTGTCTTTCTACAAAGATTTTTAATTTTCGATTCGAGAATGGATTGATTTGTTGCTTATGGTCCAGGAGAATCACTCTTTGCTTTATAATGGGTTTCATGAGTGATGATATAAATTGATCATCCTCGAGTTTGATAAAAAGTTTATTTGAAACCAAACAAGTGCTTTTTAGTAGCTTGATAAAAGTTTTTTTCAAACGTTTGGATCATTTTGGTGGATACAGACTCTCATTTTGTCTATCTCAGTTCATTTCTGGGCTCCGACGTTCAAGTGGGGTATTAGCATTGCCAACATTGCAGATTTTGCCAAACCTCCAGAGAAACTTTCCTATCCTCAACAAATCGGTATGTATTAGTATCATGTTCTTAATGTGCTAGCTATTTCCTGGTCTTTATATCTGCGGGAAGATCACAACTCTGTTTTGAATTGGGGACTTTTGTAGGCTTATATTCTCCATATTTTTCATTGTTCCTTGATCAGTTTCATTGTGTTCTCTGATATTTCTTGCATCAGCGGTTACATGCACTGGAGTTATTTGGTCTCGCTACAGCATGGTAATCAATCCGGTAAGTTTCTTTTTACATTCCTTTTGATAATGCCATCACCGGAAAGATACGTTTTTTTTTGGGATCGAATAGTTTATCGCATTGGAGCTAGTACTTTTTTAATACTGTAATACTCTCTTATCATGATCTTCTCCCTTGCTTTTGCGATGCGATGTTAGTGATTGGATCCCTGGCTTAACTGACTTCTTTGATTCCGTATTTTGTTTCCAGAAAAACTGGAACCTCTTCAGCGTTAATGTTGCTATGGCGGGGACAGGCATATACCAGCTTGCTCGTAAAATAAAGTAAGATCGAGAGAACATCTGATTTCTTCTTACATTTACATGTTATGTGCATCTTAAGACATATTTTAGTCAAATAAGTATTTGGTTGATTAGTTGAAGTTTTCTTCCTTGCCAAACTGATACACTTGCTTTGATCTCCAGACACGATTATGCAACTGAAGCTGAGCCTGCTGTTGCGAATGAATGATTATGATGACGAAGCTGAGATTTCAAAGGAAAATTGGATATCATCTTGCTTCTGCTTGAAAATCTAATCCCAAGATATTTGATTTTCTTTACATTCCAAGTTCTTCTTTCTGATCGGATCACGATTATCATTTTCAAGGCTTTTTAAGTATTCCTGTTTGACATTTGTTCAAATGATAAAGGAGGTCAAAAGTTCCTTTCATATGCTGCTTTCAAAGTAAATCATTAAGTACTCCACAAAGAAATCCTTAAATGTTCTGAATGTTGAATCAAAATAAAATTCAGACAAAAAGACAAGAAATCTTCTATGAATTGAATGATCAGTCTGAATCAATGAGTCATTTCCATTAACAACAAAAGTAATAAGCCATGGGGTTACAGACCAAATCAAGGATCTGCATTCCATATCTAATGACTGCTTTGTTCTTTCTGTATGTCTTTCTTCCTAATGATATTGAGAATTGAGGGCGACGAACCAAACCCGATGCACCCAGTTTATCATTCTTCTAATGGCTTGTCCTCCTTTGGGGCGTTTTCAGCATCCACATCGTTTGCATTTAAGTTCAGTCCTAAATCCACAGTGCTTTCGTTCAAATCTTGTCGCACTGCTTTTTCTTCATCATCCTGTACTATTTTTTCTTCATCCTGCTAATGAGAAACAGATGAAGGTTCAGTATCTACTTTGCCTAATAACAAAAGATCACTAAGCATTCTTTATTCAAACTGGAGGCAATAAGATTCAACACAATGACAAGGGAAATTAGGCAAGATTACAATTATAGCTGGCGATAGAACAAAGTCTAGAAACCACAAATTCAAGTACGAATGATGCTAAGATAAAGAATCAGTTTTTGAAAATCCTACCATAAGAAACGCAGTTACAAGTAAGTCAGGAATCCATGAATGAACATGGAGTTATCAACAGAAACATTGATGAAGCAGATAATATTACATGTCGAATGCTTTACCTGAATATCTTCCATCGGAACATCATTGATGTCAGGCTTTTCCTCCACTTCCGTTATCTTCTCGCTCGACTCCTCTACAGTTTTTTCCTCATCAACCTTATCTTCCTGCTCGACCTTATTATCCTCTTCAATCTTGTCATCCTCCTCAATCTTATCATCTTCCTCAATTTCTGTAATCTCCTTCTTCTGTTCCTCAAGCACAGCAATCTGCACCATTTAAATCACACTTCACTTCAAATGAATCACTAGTAATCAAAACTAAATTAGATATACAAAGTTTCAAATTCCAAATTATAATCCAAAACGATTCAATGATACTGCAAAACGGCTTCTTAAGCAAAGATCATCATCAACTTCAACCAGTGATAAACCTTACTCCAAAGAATCCAAAATGGCAAAACAGAGACATAGTCCATTCCAATTATTTCTTCAACAATGCTCAAAACTGACCCTTTTTGGTAATATTTATACGGCGATCAAAACCCTAATCACTGTAGCAGTCACCTAATCAGACTACTAGCAAAAACCTTATAGCTCAAGCCAATGCAACAAGACATTGAACCAAAAATAAACAAACCACAAACTAACCGGAACATATTTGAATCTACGCCGCGGAGGATCTTCTGCCGCCGCGACCACCGTGTCCTCGCTCGGAGAATTACTCTCACTCTTACCATCTTCATTCCCGTTACTGTTACCGTTCTGAGACAATGGTGCCCATTTATACAGCAACAAATGCGATCCATTACTGCCGTCAGAATTCGAACCACCGTTAACGACGGAAGCTGCTGCAGCGGCGGAACCAGAGGAGCTATTATTGTCTTTCTTAGTGGAGGGAGAGACATGAACCCACTTCTTCTTCCACTTCCTCACCGGACCGGTGAATACCGTAGCTGGTCCGTACCGAGTCGAGGACCTACCTAACCGTGCCCCAACTCCTTCCATAACAAACTCACTGATCAAAATCCAAACTTTCAAATCCCAATCCGGTTAAGAAATTTAATTTTTGTTTAGAGAAAAAAAAAAAAACTATCTTTCGTCTCTTCTTCCACCGTAAGACGAAAGAACTCAGATCTCAGTTTTTGCGAAGCGACCAATTTTATTGGTTTTGCTGCAAGTAGAAGACTCTCCTTGAGCTAGAGAGTTTTGACTATTGACACGTGTATGATACTTATAGGCTAATCTAATTACACTTAACAATAAATTGCTTTTGCTTAACAAAGAGAAAGACTCTTTCTGTACCAGAGGTGTCTCAGCTAATCGTTTGACCTAGAAGCGCTCTCAGAGGAGTTTTGCAGAAAGACATTTATACCCCTGATTTTTTCTCCTATATAAAACATCGCTTCAACATCTTAGCTAATATCATCACTTTCATTGCGACGCCTAGGTTTAGGGTTTTCACATCAATTTCTTTAGCGTATTTAGGTTTGTTTGTTGTTTATGTGAATTCGATTAGCGTATTGATTAATTCGTATTATTGGGGCTACATTGTACCGAGAGAAGGGTTCGATTTCGATACCTTTATTCTTGAATTTGCCAAAATACGGCTGTAGCTAGATTGAATAAGAAGCTATCTGGCCGGTGGTCGCGAGAGAGATTTAGATCTCTCCGGTCGATTCATCTGCTTACCGAGTTTCTTACATCTTTTATTTGTTTTCTTCATCGATGTTTTTATTGTGAATTTTTAGTTGTAGATAATAGTGATTTCTGAGAAGGATATTAAGAATAGAGAATAGCAGATTTAAAAAATGCCATTTTCGAAAGTTCTTTCTCGTAGATATTTAGGGCTCCTTTCCAGGCGATCTGTTCTTTCTTAATGAACAGTTATGTGTCTTATTGGTGCCTACATTTATATTGCAAATTTAATCACGATCTGGTTTTGAGAATTATGTTCGTTTACATTGTTCAAGTTTAACCGCAAGTATATAACAGTGGGCAAAGATTAATGTGATTTGGTAGTGCCCTGAATAAATTATGTGAGTAGATGTCAATAAGTAAATTGTTCTATAAGAAATGTTGCAATGAAAATTGATTTGTTTGGACGTAATCAAAGAGAAGAGTGGCTGAGTTTCTAGTTCTGTTTGTTTTAACCAAAATAAAACGGGTCTAAGACTGCAGATCTAGTTCATCTCAATTGCTGCATATGAAACAGAGTATTTACAATGACCAATGAGTTATCACCAAGGAAACGAGAAACTTAAGTCTAAGAGACTAAGTTTCTGATGACATTGGTTTTAAATAGTTGTATGTGAACTTTTAACCATTTCATCTCCAGAAATGAAACTGAGTAAGCCTCCTGATATATTGAAGAACATCCCTTAAAACAAGAGTTGTACATTCTATAAAATTGAGTTTCTTCTTGATGCAAGCAAGTCCGTAAGTACAAAACTAAAATATTCAGCAACGTGCATTCCCCGTCTCAGGCAAACAAAACACAACCATAAGAGCTTTCTCACCCCGCAAAGCTGAAAATTCACTGTTAAAGAAAAACAGTTTCACTTTATGTTATACACAATCAGTTAATCATATAGAGTTAACACGATTGACCATTCATTAAGGTTGGTTATTAGAAAATCTTACATTCAATGTCCAAAAGCTCGATCCTCTTTTGTTATCATAATAGGGATATAGCCCAACTGCCCAAAAGGAAGCAATGGACAATCGTTCCAAAAAAAAAAAAAATGATATAAGCTCAAACACTTTGTGTATCATTGTTACAATCTCATTAAAAAAAAAAAAATACTTATACCCCATAAATTGTTATATGGATTTATACCTTGCCAGTTGGTCGTGAATACTGTAAACGCATTTGTTCTTAATGTGTTTGTACTTTGTTCCAATGAAGATGTAACATGCTTGGAAGAGTGCTCAGTGTTTGTAATCAGACCTAAAATAGTCTAACAATCCTTCATACATTTAACTTTTTTCAGCAATATAGTAAAACCATTAATAAAACAGAAAATGTCTATCAATCATAACACATTATGGCCAATTGTCTGAATATAAGTTTCTTCTCTTTCGTTTAGAAACAATCTCATGTTAAAAATAACATCTAGTCATAGTAAATGATTGATTGATAAAGTTCATTGCCTAAATCTGTGCGAACTTTTATGTCTCTAAGTAGCAAAAACCATTAAAATAAAAAGTGGATTTATATGAATTTTCTAATCATTTTGTATATCCGCATTAAGTAACAAAGAACAAAAAAGGAGGACCCAAACACAAATTAACTAATTCACCGAATTTTACCAAATTCCATGTCGACGGACGTGTGGTTTATTGTGCGCCGCTCTTAGGTTTTTAATTTTTAATTTTCTTAAACTTAATCCAAAATTCCGGCATGTAAGAAGACGGAAATACCCCTCAATTGCCGAAATTCAGAAAAGGCCCAAGAGAGAGAAGAAGACGAAACGATTGTCAGAGAGAGAAAGGTCTCATCCATTATCACTCGCAGAAGATTTGTTCTCATCTGATTCCTCCGATCTGCCATGGCTCTGCTTCGCTAACACTAAGAAGATTCACACACGCGGTGAAGGAGAGGGAGGAGGATAGATCTCTTTTTCCGTCGCGAGAAAAAAAAAACGGTTTGTTTTTTTTTTTCTTCTCTTGCTGTTCATGTGGATCGGGTTTTTGTTTTCTGGATCAACGAGTTTCATATCTTTGATTTCATGGATCTGATTTCTCCATTGGATCCCTTTAGTTCTGACCTGAGCAAGCATTTGTGCGGTACTGTTGTTCTTATGACCTAGATTCGTTGTTTTAGATGTGGAATTTGGTGTTTCAGTACTCGATTTATTTGATTTCTCTGGGTTTTGGTGATGATGGATCGACGTGATGATTTGAAGATATTCATTGTTCCTGTACATTGTAGTAACGATGTTTTTAAGTTTCCAGTGTCTTGATTATTCACTCTTTGTGTGTGTTTTGATACTGTAATTACATATTATGGGAATCTTAACTGCTACCATTAGCGTGTTGGTTTGTTAAATCATTACTTTATATACTTATTATGGTATGTTGCTTGTTTCTGCAAGTTAACTGTTATTGGCTACTGTACTTGGAGCCTTGAGAGATAATCTGGTGAGGCTAATAGTTAATAAAGTCAATTAGTACAGAGTTTCTTGTTCTTTCATTGCATATTTCATTTCATGAATGTATCAGAAGCTTTTCATGGTGTTTGGATGAATCGTGTTAGTGTTTTTTTACTTGTTCTGTTTGGTCTTTTCAGATGGTTTCTGACAGTTTTGCTTCTTTTTTGTTTGTTCTTTAGTGTCTAGAGGCTTTCACTAAGGAGTTGATTCATACTGAGAGAAGATAGAAATGGCAGATGGGATATCGAGCTTTTGGGGTCCTGTGACTTCTACTATAGAGTGTTGTGAGATAAACTATGCCTACTCATCCTACATTGCAGAGTTCTATAACACTATCTCCAATGTCCCTGGAATCCTATTGGCTCTCATTGGTCTTGTCAATGCATTAAGGCAACGGTTTGAGAAGAGGTTTAGCATTCTTCACATATCGAATATGATTCTTGCTATCGGCAGCATGCTCTACCATGCCACTTTACAGCACGTGTAAGTACCCATCAGTTTCCACTTCCATCATGACTTACATGTACTTGTTTGATTGATGCATATGTTTCTAGACTGTCAGTTTATGCTTATATTCTTGGTATTTTGACTCTTACTGGCATGTTGAATTCATCATGACTTATATGTAGTTGTTTGATTGGTGCATAGAACTTTTTCAGATTGTTATTTTGGATTATAATTCTCGGTTTCTTGATTTCAAGCAGGCAACAACAGAGTGATGAGACCCCAATGGTGTGGGAGATACTACTTTACATGTACATCCTTTACTCACCAGATTGGCATTACAGAAGTACAATGCCTACTTTTCTCTTCCTCTATGGTGCTGCCTTTGCCATAGTTCATGCTTACCTCAGGTTTGGCATTGGTTTCAAGGTCCACTACGTGATCCTTTGCCTTCTATGCATCCCTCGGATGTACAAGTACTACATTCACACAGAGGACACAGCAGCCAAAAGGATTGCAAAATGGTATGTTGCTACAATCTTAGTGGGAAGCATATGCTGGTTCTGTGACCGTGTCTTCTGCAAGACGATATCTCAGTGGCCTGTGAATCCTCAGGGCCATGCTCTGTGGCATGTGTTCATGAGTTTCAACTCTTACTGTGCAAACACATTCTTGATGTTCTGCCGAGCTCAGCAACGTGGATGGAACCCAAAGGTAAAATACTTTCTGGGAGTTCTTCCTTATGTCAAGATCGAGAAGCCAAAAACACAATGAGAAGAAAGTGGGGATAAAAAGCCCAGAAGAAAGAAGAAGAAGATCATAAATATAGTTTGTGTTCAACGTTTTGTCAGAATCTCGACATGGGTTTTTTATTTTATTTTTTGGAAGTGAAACTCTCTAGATACAGTCTAGATCTTCTTTTTCTTTTCTCTGTATTAGTTATTGGGATTGCTCTTAAGAAGAATTGAGATTGATTTTTAACTTGCTAAAAAAGCTCCTGTTTCTACTTTTGTGCATCTTCTTAAGTTGACATCATTCTATAACTATATAACTCGTGTACCATTTTCTGCTTCTCTTGCCCTGTTTTCAGCTTAATCAGGTCTAAAACTTTGATTCAAGCTCTTGATTTTGAGAACATCTTAGAAGAATAAGTTCCATTGTAAGAGAATTGTAGTGAGCTTCTTTTCTTTCATAAAGGCGTATCATTTACTATACAACAAGCTTATAAATCTACTTTTCCTTTTTTTTTCTTTCTTTTGTATGATTTTCTAACTTTTTGGTAACACAGAAGAAGAATAATATGGTATACAATAAAGGGTTGTGATGATCTAAGATCCAATAACCTTTTCCTGCAACATTTGCCCAAGCTTCATGAATAGAGCTTGTTGTTCTTCCAATGTCAGGCTTGTGATTATCTGTAATGAGTAAAAATCATAACAGTCAAATAAGAGATCTTACTTAATGTATTATTGTGGTTGTTTTTCTACAGTAAACTTTTACCTGGTCTAAGAGCTTATCCACAGAGAGGAATTCAGGTACAACAAACGATTGATGATATATATATGCAAAAACAGCCATCACCATCTAGAAACCCAAAAGTAATATCATATCAGATCTAATATATAATTCTGAACTATACTGATGTTTGAAGGATTTAAGGAGGAAATAAGAATGTATTGAAGTCAATGCATATATACCTGACAATCCATTCTATCTGTGATTCCGCCATGTCCGGGAATACTATCACCAAAGTCCTGAATGTTGGAGAACATTTAACAGTGAATCAATGTTGCATAGATATTGCGGTTTTATACCAAATATCATCTGAAACCCACCTTGATTTTGAATGCTCTTTTGAAGCCACTGGCAAAGAAGCCACCAAAAGGAGCTATTATAGAGGCGAACAATCCAAGACATAGAGCATGCCACTGAACTGGTAGAATAGTAATTTCTTTCCATGGGAACTGCAAAGTAAACACCTCTCGTTTAGAAGCAATAAAAGCTGCTCGAGTAATTGTTTAGTATTGTACAATTCAATTCTAGACTTTACCCAATTAGAAATCCATCCTGGTAAAACATGTGTCTCTTGCTTGAACAATGGACCAGGGTCACAGTGGAGCCAGCCCGTTGATAGATCCTGTATTTTTAACCGCTCAATAACATAACGGTCAGTGAATTGTTACTACTGTTCTTGTATGAAAAAAGGCAGGACATGACTAAAACTTCCAAGTACCTCTCTGGGACATGTCAGCCACAGGAAACGACCCATTATATTTGCAAGCTGCAAAAACAAGCAAGATTATTATTAACCAGTTACTACTCATCAACAAACATAGAATCATTAGCCCATAAAACAAGCTTACCAGGAATGCAGAAATCACTGTGGTAATAGAAGCTCCAATGAAACCCTCCCATGTTTTCTTTGGTGATAACTTGATCAACGGTGTTCTTCCAAAGAAGAAACCACAGATATATGCAAATATGTCATTGATGACGATAAGTGATGCAGGAAGAAGAAACCTGCACCAGAAACAAGCATATTAAGTAACTAGACTTTTACAGATATTAAAAAAAGCCACATATCCTTGAAAGAAACAAACATATAGTCTGTCAGGTCATAACCAAATGCCAGCGCAATGCAACTCAAAATTCCTTGATATAGAGATAATATCACAAGGAGAAAGTACGGAGGAAACAAGCAAGAAGCCTTAAAAGGAACAAGTGACTACCAGAAGATTCCTTCAAAGATGTTGGCAACGGTGAAAGAGGACTGAGTAAACACCACAATTAATATCATATGCGTCCATGCATATTGGCTAAACTGATATTTGTACATCTTCTTTTTCAGCGTCAGAATAAACCAAACAAAGCCTACAATTCCACAGCAAAAAAAGGAGAGATTATGTTAAACAAAACCAGTGAACAAAAATTATTGCTCCTCACAGTAGTGAGTAAACCCAAAAGGTCAACTAACAACTAACCGGAAATATACAAGGAGTAACAGATTGCCATGTGGTATTTGATGAGGTTGGTGACCAGTCGATATAGGACTTTGTCTGGAGTCACAGTGTTGACTAGCCGTTGACTAAGTATTCGACCATATACAAAGAGCATTGCTGTGAAAAAGAAGTGCCTGCATTAGACAAAATTGGTATGTCAAATGCAAAATCGTTTCAACAAATAGAAAAGTACTAAAAATACCAGCTTATTCTTCAATACCAGTTCCACATCATGCACATAAAAGCAAAAGATAAAGAACTCAAAAGCTTGAGGAGAAGTGAGAAAGTGTGATTACCAATTCAGTAATCTAAAACCCGGGAGCTGTTTGTCTTCATGAGTTTTTCTAAGCAAATTGAAAAGTTCTCGTGCCATGAATATCTGAATAACAACCACCATGGCTGTAATGTAGAGATGACCCAGGTAAACTATTAGAGCAAAACCACCAATCATCCAGACAGTGGAGTATGCTCGGATGAGAAACGATTTGTATTTTTTGCTGTCATTGACAAGTAAATGGCTTCCATTTGGTTTGCCTGCCCCTGCACCAACCTAAAATCAAGAAAATTGGTTCAATTTCCAATCAAAATACAAAATGAAGCAAAAACTAAAAAGATATGTACTCTTTGAATAGAGTTTACATCACATAAATAGAAACGCAACTTAACTAAGCCAAGAACTATGTGAATAAAGATTTGTCTTCACCTATGTCTCTACTAAATAGACAGTCTATTTGGAAAATCTGAATAAGAGAAAACATACATCACTGTTTCGCTTCCGATGCCGAACACGAGTGGTAGGTGCTGATGGAGCATCACCAGCAGTTTCCTTCTGCATGTTGCCCAGATTTCGAAACAAAAACACCGACTACCTGTGAAATTTTTTAAAACTGTACTTCACTACATCTAGCATCACCATAGTCTAACATCAAAATACAAATTGAGAAAGTATAAAAACTGAGAAAGACTCTCCTGATATCTTCCAACATATACTAAAATGGCAAATACAAATCATTGATAAGCCAAAAAAGTTGAGTAAATATAGAACCAAAGTATCGTAAACCCAGCAATTCAAACTTGAATTTCAGAAATTCTCCACGAGTATACGCTCACTGTAGGTTTCATTCAAATTCATCGAATCTAAAGCACCGAATAGAAGTGAAATAGCTATGATTCACAGAGAAATACAATTAAAAGAACAATCGGACAAATACGAGCAAAATCACATAGAACGATGCAAAAACCGGGAATAAAACCCAAATTCAAGCAACCGAGATTCTTATGGCATAGTGAAATCTTGCTCACTAATGTTGTCAGAAATCACACGAGCTAAGAAGGATAACAAAGAGGAACAATACTAGTTTCTCGTGGAGATCTGAAACACACATATATCCAAAACTTATGTAAATATGATACTTGAATGAGGTAAATAAGGCAGAGACGTGAAACCTGTTTTTGTGAGCTGAATTACTACTCTGCGAGGGCGAGAGAGAATGAGAGAATCAGAAGACGAAGAAGCAGAAGAGACTACGAGAGGATCGAGTTAAAGAAACAAAAGTAGAAGACGAGAAGGATTCTCTTCTTTCTCGAATCTTTTAATTTTTTGATTCTAGAAGCCACAATAAATATATACTACTATTTAATTGTTCTCTGTACGTGAATTGAAAATTAAAAAAATCGAGAATATTATGAACTTTGTTCTACAAAAGTGTTTTTTTTTTTTTTTTGGCTCAGTAGGAACTCGTGATGTTCAATGCTCATAATCTTCTAGAATTGGTTAATGGAAAACTAGAAAGGAATCAATTTTTTTTGTTTGGATGAGAATCGCCAAAAGGAGAGATAGTGAATAAGATTCTTTTTTCTTATATTGTTAAGAATAAATTAGACAAAACTTTTTTAAAAAAGGATTTTGTGGAAATGGAAACTCAAAAGTCATGTGTTTTTTTACTGCAAAATTTCAAAAGTTTAAGAATTTAAAGAGGTTACTTTCTTCGCAATGCATAAAGCTCTTCCCAAAACTCATATATGCGTTTTTTTTTTAACAGGGTCTTTCAATATGATATATCCATAGCAACAATAGGCTCTCTCTATCTTTAAAGAGGTTCAAGAATCCTTTTTTTTCCAAAAGAGTTGTGAAACAAATCTCTAATCTCATTCCTCCTCAATCCAAGAAAAAAACTGGTAACTTTTACTCTTAAACCAGATCAAGTCAGTTTGTTTCCAGTGCTCTCTATTCATCCTGCTGCTCATATATCTGCATGTATGCTTCCGATAGTTCCACCATCTGGGGAAGTGTCTCTGCAACATGAAGATCCTGCATCTCGTACCTGAAATTAACATTATCCCCATATTAATTTATGCACAGATATATATAGATCCTGTACCATAGACCTGTCGCTATGTTCGAATTGTGTAATTATGCTAAAAAAGGTCATGTGAGAGGATATGAGAAACCATAATAGTTAATGAATGAGAAAGCTTTACCATAGTTCTTGTGACTTGCGCTGCACAAAGACTCTGAAGTACCCGTCCTCCGGCTTACCATCATGTACAATGTTTGCGATTAGATTATACTTAGAACACACCTTCTCGCCTTCTGGTGCTCTAGGCAATGATGGTATGTAATCCCTCAGCTCCATGTCCTTCACTGGGAAATTAACTGTGGCATTGACAAAAATGGGTCAATTAAACAGGCATAAGGATTCCTTATACAACATTAACGTCACAAAATATTCCAAACAGACTCACCCAATGTAGGGTTCTTCTCTTTGAAGAAGTTATTCTTCTTGAACCGAACCATATGGAACATCAAGTAAGGAGGAGATTTGGTTATACGATATCTCATTCTGGCCAGCTTAGGGCGAACCACCTCTGTCACAGTTTCTCCATCAAACTTCTTCAACAAATCGAATAGAGCAACCTGACCCAAACATCAAAGAAATTAGTTTCTGCTAACCTCACTTTGCAAACTAAAAACTCAAAGACGAATATACGAGGTAGCAAGCCATAAAGGCTACAGGAGGTCCAAACAACCAAGGACTCAGAGAATTCTACCCTTTCCCAAGTCATAAACTGGATTCGAAAAAGAAAGTTTACTCAAGGATAGTAAATTTGCAAAGCCACTATTTAAGAATCCCTATTATTGTATCTCAACCAAATGTGACACTATTACGTAGCTGTATATCGAGAAATTAAAAGTTTTCTAGCAGTTCATATTATCTTATTGATAAAAATGTTCCCTTTTCTGAAATGCATTTGGTAAATAGCACAGAGTAGCAAGACTTTCAAGGTGTGAAATAGCCATATAACCGCAAAATCTAAAGCAAGAGAGTGTATACCTGCGGAATAATGTTTTTCTCCATGACATCTTTAAAAAGAGGAGGCGGTGGCAAATCTAGCCCGAGCATCAGAAAAGGCATCCTGGAGATTTCTTTGTTTTCATTGCCTTGATACTCTCTCACAACCTCCAACTCACCCTGTAATGATTAGAAGGTTACATGAAGATGCAGCTTTTTGTAAGAAATAATATCAAACTGCATTAGGTTGACATGTCAAAGGACTGACACATACCTGGAAGCACTTGTGGATGATACTGCTGGCGTCCTTTGAAGTTCTAAGATCCATGTGCAGAGTGTTGAGGAGCCACGACATAAACTCTACTGGATCTGACTGTTGGCCTATCCTAAAGCGTTTCTTGCTGGCTTTCATGACAGCTTGCAAGAATTCATGTGGACTCACCTGTTGATGTAAGATAACTTAAATTAGTGAGGTCCTCAATAGGTGAGGGCATAACAAAAACTAAAAAAGTGAGAGGCATAAATTGAGTCAGACCTGTCCTTTAAAGTTTCGAGCATGCCAAATCTTGCGAGTTAGTTCCCCAAAACGGTGAACAAGAGGAGACTTGCAATGCTGATAATTCTCAGGAATGAGGAAAAAGTTCCTTAAAGGAGTAACTCTCATCAACGACTGGATTGTAACATTCACAAACTCTGTCTTTTGTATGTTGTTCAACCCCACCTACATATTTGCAAGCTAAACCTTTAGGAGACAAATTATTTTGAAGATTAGGTGTAATCAAAGAGAGAGGATTACCATTCCCGGAAGATAGTCAGAGCCATCAAGAGCCCTAGACCACTGCCTATTCTTGTCAAGCTCGTCTACTTGTGCTCTACTAAACCTGTAAATGGATAGCACCGAAGCCTTCATAAAAAGGAACTGAAAAATCAAAGAAAAATTGACAAAGCATGAAAGAAGAGTAATATGTTCAAGCTATCATGAAAAAAAATGAATAGATAGTAGATGATACAGAGAACTAGCAAGAAGAAACTGATTGAGATGATAGATTGAGATTATAGTTTGAACATGGAGAATGATTGCACACAATGCAGTAAGAAGTAGCAGTCACAAGATCTAATGGCAGATGATACAGAGAACTAGTAAGACGAAACTGATAGAGATAATAGTCAAAGAATTATTTTTGTTAACTATGTGCGAAGGCTCACACGTTCACATATCAATGAGGATAAATATAGTTTGAACTATCAAGAAAAAAACTGATTGCACATACCTTGGGTTTAAAACATGTCGAATGTCATCCAAAGAAGGGTCATTGATCTCGTAACTATCAGGAAGACAATAAACCTTCTCTGTGAGAAGATTGATGTAAACGTGGTGTCCTGCTTCCAAGCTATGTGTATAAGCATGAGACTTCTGGCTTCTTCCTTGGAAGTACTTCCCACAAACAAGACACGCATAGACATTCAGATTTGACAAGGAAACAGAGCAAAACCTCTCAAAATCAAAATCCAACACCTGAAATACAACACAAGATATGAGTTTAAACGCTAATCCCAAACCAGTAACATAATAATTAGATACATTACAAGAACCAACGCAAGAAATGGTACAACGATGATTACCTGACGATTAACAGTATCAAGATAAGGACAATCACGACGAACTTCAACATGGCGTGAATGCTTTCCCCTCCCCTTCGAAGCTTCATCATCATCATCCTCGTCGTCATCGACCTCTTCTTGAGCTTCTCCTTTCACTTTGTTACCATTTCCCTCCCCTTTCGCCACTCCATTACCACGAGCTTGCGATTTCTTCTGCTCGTTCTCCTCTTCCTCATCATCATCATCGTAAGCATTAGCCAACGGCAAGAGAGGATTGTTGAAACCCAGCGGTGGAGGTGGCGAATCAGACCGTTCCATCACTCTCTTCCTCTTCACCTCTCTCTCTTCCTCAGAAACACCATTCTTAACTTCTCTTTCACCTTTCATTCTCAAAATTTTCCTTACGCTAAAGCTTGCTTTCAAAAACCCTAGAACACAAAATCCCAGCGATACACGAAGATCCTCAACCAAAGAAGCAATGATTCTTCCAAATAAACGCCAAATACTTCAAATCAGAAGAGTCGACAGTCTCGAATCTACTCAAAGTTATCTCTCGTTCCCAATTTTCTCGCCAATTTTCCCGAGAAAATTCGAAATTCGACACACAACCTAAAAAATGCTTCAAGAGCCGACTCAAGTCCCCACAGTAGATTCACTCGCTTAAAAGGCCGAATGTTCCTTATTGGGCCGTACTGTTCTAGCCCAATAGCAATCTGTTCCATTTTTGTCAGTACGGCTATTGATCTCGATCCGATACTGATCGAATTACCATTAATACCCTCAAGCATCTCGAAACAAACAACAGTAAACGCGTCAAAATCTACAGGGACATATTCGACATTTACACGAGTAAAGAGATGAGTTCTCAAGTTAAAGCCAGCTGGCGAAGAAGTAAAAAGCAAACAGATTAGCAATAAGACGACAACAACCTCTACCTACAAGCCATAGATACCATGACTCACAAGGGTAATACCGACATTTGTCATCATTTGATAAATCTAACAAACCCTGAAGGGTATATTCGTCATTCCACGAGTTATAAAAAGAGAGAGACAGAGACGAAGATTAAGAGAGAGAAAGAGACAAGATTAGAGAAAGAGGAAGCAAGAAGAAGATAAGAGAGAGAAAGAGATAGAGAATTTGTTTTTTTTTTTCTTGTGGGGTATTTGTTTTTTTTTTGTCCTTCAAGATTTTTTTTTGGTGTATGAAAAAGCTTTGAAATTCTCTCGACAATGGTGTCGGACCAGGATCTAGCGAAAGGAGTCGAGACTTTGCTTCGTCAATCAGACCCAAGCTCTCTCACATCGTTAACCAGTGTTGTTCAACAGCTTGAAGCTAAGTTAGGGTTAGACCTCACGGAGAAGACGACTTTCATCAGAGATCAGATCAATATCCTCCTCCGTGCTCACCAAAACCCTTCAGCTTCCGTCGCTTCCGCTTCATCCGTACAACAATCTCATCCTCCGCCGTCTTCTCAGCAGAATTTGCATTCCGGCGTCAATGTTCCGGTGGCGAAAGGGCATTTCACACTTAGCCATCCGTCGCAATTCTCTGTTTCTCAATCACAACAATATCCTCCACATTTCGCTCTTCAGCCTCCTTATCACTCTTATGACCTAAATTTCCGGCAGCCTTATCCGGTTTACATGCCGCCGCAACAGCACCAGCATCAGCATCAGCAGCAGTCTCCGCGACAACAATCCTCTGTGATGCTTTCACAAGGCGCTAATCAGCCCCCAAAAGAAAGGTAGGGTTTCCAACATATTTCAGGGTTCGATTTCGTTAATTTGAGCTTCAAATGTTCGTACTTTGGCTGAAAATTGTTCCGATTGCAGTAATTAGGGCTTTTGCTACTTTCGTGGGAAACATGATTTTCCTTTTTAGGAATGTCTAAATCTTAGGTCAATTTTGTTCATCTACTTGTTTTTAGGTTTACATGTCCAAGTTTAGAATTATCATCCTTTGATATTTTTAGCTCATTGATACACACACCGTTCTATTACAGTTGTTATTTCTTTATGCTGGAGCTAAAATTGGAATTTTCTTTTATGACTTACTTGGGTTTGTCAACTTTGCAGTGCTCCGGCTGGAACTAAAAGAAAGGGTGGTCCTGGAGGACTGAACAAAGTCTGTAGGGTTTCTCCAGAACTTCAAGTCGTTGTTGGTGAACCTGCTCTTCCCAGAACTGAGGCTAGCACCTTCTTCCATTCACGATTATGACTATCTGTCACTCCGTTGTGTATAAGCAATTGGGTTGTTATTTATGTGTTGCTGTATTTGGCTTTTGGTTTTAGATTGTGAGGCAATTGTGGGCTTACATAAGGAAGAACAACCTTCAAGACCCGAGTAACAAGCGGAAGATCATCTGCGATGATGCGTTGCGTGTGGTTTTTGAGACTGATTGCACTGACATGTTCAAGATGAATAAGTTGCTTGCTAAGCATATTCTCCCGCTTGATCCATCAAGTAATGGTTCATTTACAAGCGGTTTTTGCTGAGTCCCAACTGTTCTTGGTTAGTTCATTGTTACTGACTGTTTGACTTTTGGCAGAGGACTCTGGTCAAGCAAAAAAAGCAAAAGCTGAGGTGGAGACTAAGACTGAGACCACAGAGCCTGTTAATTCAACTGCTGTTAGTTCAGCTGCTGTTAGTTCAACTGTTGCATTGTCTGAGCCACTTACTAAGTTCTTTGGCACTGGTGAGACGGAGATGACAGACGAAGAGATCATTCGTCGTGTTTGGGAATACATAAAACTCAACAATTTAGAGGTGAGGATTTTATCAAAGGTCCTTGTGGGTCTTGAAATCCTCTGGTTTCTCCTTTACTGCTTCCCAAAAGTTTTCTGTTTGCTGCTAACAAAAGCTTGTTTTGTTGGATTACTCTATAAGATAATTTACAGTATAGGATTTCACATTGCTGTATGTTATAGAGCTTTTTGAATGGTCATAAACAGGAAAACTAAGATCTGTTTATTCTGCTCTTCAATTTTTTTGCAGGACCCTGTAAATCCAATGGCTATTCAGTGTGATGAGAAGCTCCGCGATCTTCTTGGATGTGAAAGCATTTCAGCTGTGGGGATAAATGAGATGCTGAGGCGCCATATGTACAAGCAGTCGTGATACCTTCTGATCTGACTTAATTAACTAGGAACTACTAGTGTAAGTAAAGTTTGATTTCACAAGTTATGATATTTATATATTAGCATTGTCCAAAAATGGCAACTGACTTCTGTATCACATCTCTCTTGCAGGTGTATCTAGGGAACCTACTTATGACTCCTTGGTGTAGAACAACTCTGATAGGGAAGAAAAGAACCTTTTCACTTTTAACTTCCGTTAATGCTATTTTAATCTTCCGTTGGGTTCTTTGTTTTAGTTGGTTGTGTATCGACATGGTTAGGTTGATGTTGTATTTAGTATTGTACTGAAACTCTAGTGTTAAGGGTGAAATGGCGCATATGTTTTGTATTTAACGCCATTCACCCATGAATGTCTTAGGAAAAAAAAAACTCATGTGTTTAACTATGTTTTCCCTGTTGGAAATATTTGCATCCTACTGATAGAAAAATCTTATTTTCTATGGTTTTATCTCCTGCTATCTTCCATGTTATTTGTGTGTTTTTATCAGAAACTCAGTCGTGTGAAGTAGTAAGCGGCTGCAGCAAGCAGCAGAAGAGCAAGTAGCAGGAGTATCATTGCTTGTCTCCTTGTGTTTTCCCCTGGTCTCAAGAAAGTGAATATCTTCTCAGCCATACTCACTGCAAACGCCATAGTTCTCTGCATCAGAAGAAAAAGGATAAACCACAATAGGTAAGTAAGTGACTCACATAAATCTTATGAACATGACATGATTAATCGAATTGATCAGGCTTACTAGTCTTAGATGCTCTATGTGGAAAATTGGCTCCATGAACATCTCAACATTCCTGCATTGTTTTTGTTTATATATGGTCATGATCACGGGTTATAATCGGTATGGAAAACTAAATTTAGACTGGAACGATTACTGACTTTATCAACAGCTTTCCCTGGTACATATGGCAAACGTGGAAACTGAATCCCTTCCCCAATTGGATGTGTGACTTATCACATTCTGCATATTACAGGTAAACCATCGTAAGAACAATCATTTCAATCGGATTGGTCAATTGGGTTTGGTCTTTTATTTTCTCTGGTTATGTAATATCATGGTCTGGTGAAAAGAAGACTTGTTCCGATTTGGTATTCTGGAGAGCGTTTGAAGGTTTCGACTTTTCAGTTACCTTAACTGACCCAAATAGGGTCGGTTCGCGTATAAGGTTATCAGTTAATCGGATTTGGATATTGAAACTAGGACACTAACCGAGTTGCCATTGAACTCCAACGGTCATGCCATCTTTGAACGATGGTTTAACAATAATCTTGATATCTTTTCCCAGCTTCATGATCAACCAGTAGAAGAAAGCCATAACTTGCTGCATTTATAAAACCATATTACCCTTATAACACACGGATTTCTAAAATAAAGATTTGTAAAAGAAAAGTTATTAAGTTACCAAAACAACATGCTTACCTTCTTGCCTTGCAAGAGTCGATACTTAGATAAAAAGTTGGAAAAGAATTGGCATTCATCTCCAATAACTTCTGAAATTCCATCGATGTTTCGGTCCTTGATATCGGAGTATAGCTTTAGAACTGTCTCCTCTACCTGATAGTCTTTCTCCATGATGTTTCGGTCCTTGATATCAGTGTATAGTTTTAGAACTGTCTCCTCTGCTCGGCGATCTTCCTTCTTATTGTCATTCTCTTCATCTTTGTTCTCTTCCCAATCAGATTTCTCTTCCTCTTCGCTCTCTTCCTGATCTGATTTCTCTTCATCTTTGTTCTCTTCCCAATCTGATTCCAATTTTCTTACTCTTGTGTAATGCTTCGAAGTGCTTCGATTTGAGTGTGATAGATCAATATGAAAACTCGGATTGATAGAACCCTTGCGAAATGTTGATAACACGCGAGAATTCTTCGTGTAAATTGAGCATGAGCTAAAGTTATTTATCCCTGAACATAGTTTAGACGAAACCACCGTTTGTGTAATAGACATATAAGAGGATGCCATTGCTTGTAAAATGTATTGATTTTGCTGACTACATAAGAAGATTACATTACTTTATAAAAAGCTTTGTGAAGAACAAAGATTTCATTTGTATTGAGCAAAGTGTGGAACAAACGAATAAAAGAATGTGTTAGTTTGTGGACAAAGCAAAGTGATGAAAAATGTAGCAAGTGTGAGAAGATAAGAATAATTTCAAATTTTCATAATGGGCCTTAAGTAGATCGTTGTGTAATAAATGGACAGTAAATGAACCAAGCACCAAAATCCAAATCTAAAAATGAGTGATGATATTCAATTGCACAAATGAGTGATGATATTCCACATAATATGCATTAGCACCAGTAGATATAAAATCTCTCACAATACAATCGTCAAATAAATAAATCACACAAACTAACTTCAGTCAGAGCCATTCCACATTGCAGAGACTCTTCATACTGACAACAAATCCTTAGATCAGGAGCTTCTCTATCGCATCCTTGAGGTGCTGAATCTGTGACTTCAACTGGCTTGCCTCGTTCGATGTCACTGAACAAGCGATCACAGGTCTCGTTACTCCGCATGCTCTTCCCAATGCTTGCTTTGAAGGTACGAACACATATGGCACATTCTTCATTAAAATGGAGAGAAAAAAAGAAAAAAAGGGTTAGCTCAAAATCAGACCACATAAGCTTCTTTCAACTCGGAAAAACTATATAGCTATGATGAACCATGTCTTACTCAAGAGTGAATTCGAAGCTACATTTTTTAAACATTAAACTAGGATAAACTTTAGCTATAATAAATCATGTCTTCCTCAAGAGTGAAATTGAAGCATAACCCCAAAAACTATATAGATGCAATGATTCAATTGAGGACCAAACTGAATTAAACAGAGAAACTTCCATGAAAGAAGTCAACAGAGAAAAGTATAATCAACAGAAAATTGCAGAAAGCAAGAAGATGTGCAGCTAAAAATGGCGTCTTAAGCTTCTAAGAGCTACCAAAATCTAATAAACACTAGCTTAACGACACACAAGCTCTTTAACGCAAAAAGATGTTTCCAGAAAGAAACAAGTCTTGCTAATCAAGAGAGAGACTGAGAGAGGAAGAGATGATAACCTTATCTTCGGCGAGCAAAGGAAGATGAAGAAGAATCTCAAGTGGTTCAGCATCAGCAGCCATAACAACGAACTCAGAGATTCCACGGTTCAATGTCTTGGTAGCTTCATTAGCTCCCTTCTTAAGCTGCTTGTAGTTAGTAGCTTGTTGAACAAGATCCAGTATTGTTATCGATAACTGAGAATCTGCTAACGGATACGCCTTAGGGTTCACTGCCTCTCCCGTCATCTTCTTCGTTCTCAATAAGCTCAGAGAATCAAATTAGGGCTTTTGAAGGATTTGACAATGTTTAGATCGCAGACCTTTACCCAAAAAAAAAAAAAAGGGTATATATAGAAACATGATTCCGGTCGGGTGTTCGGTTGATTCGGGTTTGTGAATTTGGGTCCGAACCGACCTTTCTTGTCGGCTATTCCTGTCTTATTCAATTATTTCGGTTTAGTTTGGTTATGTTGGTCCAATTTGGTTAAATCGTTTCACATCTCCTTGTTTTTTTTTTGTCGTCTACGATTAACGTCATAACAATGTGTTCTCTAGTAAATCCTCTTCAGTAACAATTTTTGCAACCAGATAAAACAATATTTGCAAAAGTCGAAATCAAATTGCAACAGACAACCTGATAAGAGTTTTACATATAGATTCCAGACGATTACATATAGAAGAACACCATATTTCCTTACGACATACTACTACGTACATAGGTTAATCTTATTAGTGCTAAGACCTCAAATGGGTTTAGGATTTTGCCATTTCCTTTCCCCCTGCGACTGCTACTGCTACTGCTACTGTACCTGAAAATCCAACACAGATCAAGATTGCATCTATATGTTTCAAACTCAATAACACTTGAAATAGTCAGATTTTAGATGAAGCTCCTATATTGTTTATGTTAAACTATGGCGTTTACTCAAGTTCTACCTCTTAAGACATCCAATAATGTACCTATGTTTAAAGGTAAGATTTTACATTCATTACACTTACCTTGATCTAATAATGTTTCCGCTCAGAAGTTTCCACTGCTTTGCTCATAGCTTCAGCTTGAATCCCTTGGACAGAAAACCATCCCTGAGATTGTAACATAAGAAGTTTAAGCATGTTGATACAGTTAAGCATTTGCAACCGTAACATATCAAAGAATGAAGATACCTAAGACTAAGATTTGCCTTATTATCCATTTCTACAATTTTCTCAAGGAATCAAAACAAGTAAGAAAGCACTGGCTAGAGATGAGCATACCACCTTTTGTTACTCTTCGGCATCATTTGCTCTTTCCTGCGCTGAGCTTCAGTAAGATCTCCTTTACATCCCAAAACAAGGCTACTCACGAGGATGTCTGCGGTAAATGAACTATCACACTCTATTCCAACAGTTGTAAGCTTCTTACTCTCCAAATCAAACCAAATGAGATTCTTCGCATTGTTAATCTCCAGCAAAATCTTGCTCCTGTCCTTGGAATAGATCAGAGGTCTCATCAAGTCAACCGATTCAACACTCTCTGGTTTCAGCACCCTAAACAGCTTAGTCCAAGATTTAACATCTTCATACTCCTTCAGAACCCAAACATCAACATGGCTAAACTCGTCGTAACACATCAAACAAACGCAGCCATCTAACACACCTACATCCACATTATCTTCAGCGTAAAGCTCCTGTGGGAAACTGAGGACTCTAAGGTCATCAGAGGCAAGATCAAATCTGATTATCGTGTTAAAGGCGATTCCAGGCCCTCGAGGCAAAATCCAGTGAAGATGATTGCTTGCAAGAGCACCATAACCACGACGAGGCAAGAGATGATAATATAAGTAAATGAAATGAATCTGAACCTCAAAGAGAAGTTGGACTCTCTTCCACGAATTCTTCTTCAAGCTGAAAACTTTGATTTCAACAGGGTAACCAAAATTCTCTTTACCTCCTTTAAGCTTAGACTGAAGCATCCTCACAACTTTAAAGTCATCGCTCACAGAATCATAACCCAAACCGTAAAACACATACTCACGAGTGATGTGACGTTCTGGGAAATCAAGTGGCTCAATTGGTAACCGATGAATCTTCCTTGTCGAAGGATTAAAAATCGCTATATCAACGGGAGAGTTGCATAACCCGATGACACCGTTAAAGGAACCAAAAACCTCTGTAAAACCTCCTGCTTGCAAAGGATGAGGGATTTCGGAGACGTTCTCAGGCGAGTCGAGCTCCACCGTACGTAGAAGACGAGGTCCTCGGAGTAAGATCATGAGATGTTCTCCTGTTTTGAGTCTGCGACGGAGATGAGATGAGATGAACTCGGGACTGTCGATCAAAGAGAAGCAAGGCTTTGATACGGCGCGACACTTTACAAGCGTAGTTGCTGCGAGACGGAGGAACAATTCGTTGATGAGATCCGTCGGACATTCCGCCATTTTTTGTTCTCCGGAAGAAAATTGACAGAGAAAGGAATTAGGGTTTCAAAGGATTTGAGAGAGAAATGATTTTTCGAGTCCAGGTTTTGAGTGTTGTTGAGAAAATGAGAAAACTCTTTTGCTGTAAAATCATAATGGATTCGGGTCAAGTTTTCGGGTTTCGGGTTGGTGAAAATGGGTCCGAACCGAAATTATTTCGGTTAAGGTCGGTTCGGCTAAAACTAAAAATGTTTCATTCGGTCTTATTTTCTATCGTATTCGGTTATTTTTGTCCAATTTTGGTTCTGTAGAATTGTGTAGAGTTAGATGTCTTCCATATCCTGAAATTATGTTCTTTACTTGTCGGTTATTACTCTGTTTTATTCAATTATTTCGGTTTAGTTTGTTTATGTTGGTCTTTTTTGGTTAAATCGTCTCACATCTCTTGTTGTTTAAACGATATTGTTCAATTGTTATCGACGATTTACGTCGTAACATTGTGTTGTCTGTGGATGTCGGAATCCGCAATGTAGATATTTGAATTGATTACGGGTCTCTAGCCTTGACGATTCGAATAACGATCACAAGAACAATAAGAAACGAATCAGAAAGTGTGTATATTTCTTTATAAACTCAAAATTTTCGGTCCCCTTTACAATGCCTTTGCTCTCCTATTTATAGTTACATGGCCGAGGCCCGAAGCCGTAATTCTAGCCGTAAATCGCGTCTTCATAATTGTTTCCGTTTCGAATCTGCCCTTAATGACGAATTCCGCATTACTCGCCTTCTCCTTATTACGCGAGATTCTTCGGTTACGCTAGGCGGAATTCGAACTAAATGGGCCTATCCGTTGGGCTCCTAACAACTTGGCAGCCCATTTACTCTCCCTCGGTCCATTTATATTATGGGCCGGATCCGTTTACGGGATCCGACACCAACATTGTCTAGTAAATCCTCTTCAGTAACAATATTTGCAACCAGATTTTACTTTTAATTTGAGATTAACAGTTTAAGTCGCAATCAAATTGCAACAGACCAAACTGGTAAGAGTTTTACATATAGATTCTAGTCGATTACACATAGAAGAACAATATCTTTATTTACGACATACTTACTACGCACTTAGGTTAAGCTTATTAGTACTAAGACCTCATATGGGTTTAGGATTTTGCCATTTCCTTTCCCCCTGCGACTGCTACTGCTACTGCTACTGTACCTGAAAATCAAACACAGATCAAGATTTGCATCTTTATGTTTCAAACACAAAAACACTTGAAATAGTCAGATTTTAAATGAAGCTCCTATATTGTTTATGTTAAACTATGCCGTTGACTCAAGTTCCACCTCTTAAGACATCCAATAATGTATCTATGTTTATAGGTAAGATTTTACATTCATTACACTTACCTTGATCTAATAATATTTCCGCTCAGAAGATTCCCCTGCTTTGCTCATAGCTTCTAGGACAAGAAACCATCCCTCAGATTGTAACATAAGATGTTTAAGCATGTTGATACAGCTAACCATTTGCAACCGTAACATATCAAAGAATGAAGATACCTAAGACTAAGATTTGCCTTATAATCCATTTCTACAATTCTGTTAAGGAAACAAACAAGTATGAAAGCACTGACTAGAGATGAGCATACCACCTTTTGTTACTCTTAGGCATCATTTGCTCTTTCCTGCGCTGAGCTTCAGTAGGGTCTCCTTTACATCCCAAAACAAGGCTACTCACGAGGATGTCTGCGGTGAATGAACTATCACACTCTATTCCAACAGTTGTAAGCTTCTTACTCTCCAAATCAAACCACATGAGATTCGCCGCATTGTTAATCTCCAGCAAAATCATGCTCCTGTCCTTGGAATAGATCAGAGGTCTCATGAAGTCAACCGATTCAACACTCTCTGGTTTCGGCACCCTAAACAGCTTAGTCCAAGATTTTACATCTTCATACTCCTTCAGAACCCAAACATCAACATGGCTAAACTCGTCGTAACACATCAAACAAACGCAGCCATCTAACACACCTACATCCATATCATCCTCAGTGTAAAGAGCCTGTGGGAAACTGAGGACTCCAAGGTCATCAGAAGCAAGATCAAATCTGATAATCGTGTTAAAGGCGATGATTCCTTGCCTCCGAGGCAAAATCCAGTGAAGATGATTGTTAGCTAGCACACCATAGCCACGACGAGGCAAGAGATGGTAATAGAAGTAAATGAAAAGTATCTGAACCTCGAACATAAGATACACTCTCTTCCACGAATTGTTCTTCAAGCTGAAAACTTTGATTTCAACAGGGTAACCAAAATTCTCTTTACCTCCTTTAAGCTTAGACTGAAGCATCCTCACAACTTTAAAGTCATCGCTCACAGAATCATAACCCAAACCGTAAAACACATACTCACGAGTGATGTAACGTTCTGGGAAATCAAGTGGCTCAATTGGTAACCGATGAATCTTCCTTGTCGAAGGATTAAAAATCGCTATATCAACGGGAGAGTTGCATAACCCGATGACACCGTTAAAGGAACCAAAAACCTCTGTAAAACCTCCGGCTTGTAAAGAATGAGGGATGTCGGAGACGTTCTCTGGCGAGTCGAGTTCCACCGTACGTAGAAGACGAGGTCCTCGGAGTAAGATCATGAGATGTTCTCCCGTTTCGAGTCTGCGACGGAGATGAGATGAGATGAACTCGGGACTGTCGATCAAAGAGAAGCAAGGCTTCGAGACGACGCGACACTTTACAAGCGTAATTGCTCTGAGACGGAGGAACAACTCGTTGATGATATCCGTCGGACATTCCGCCATTTTTGTTCACCGGAGAAAATTGACAGAGAAAGGAATTAGGGTTTCACAGGATTTGAGAGAAATGAATTCTGGAGTGTTTCTTTTGAGTGTTGTTGAGAAATGAGAACTAAAATGGGAAAATGTTTCCCAGCTACACGAAAGAGACACCATCACATAGTCACACATGCAAACTTTATAAATGTCACATTAGCTACACGAACTATTGCTATTACATACGGACATCCCCGAACTAATATAAGTCATGTTGACAACACCATAACCATCTAATTCCAGTGTACCGGTTGCCGGAATCCGGCGTTGACCGGTGTTGACCAAAAATATTTTCAAAAAATATTTTTTTTTCTTTTTATTTATTTTTGATAAAAAGAATTTTGCAAAAAATAAATTGTTATTTTTTTTTTTTAAGTTAAATAAAGCATACCAAAAATAAATATACCATAAAAAATTATACAACAAACTTTTGGTATATATTTTTGTAATATAACTAAATATACCAAAAAAATAGACCATGAATTTTTGTTTGTGCTATATTTTGTTATAAAATTTTGGTAATCTAACAAAATATACATTTTTTAACAAAATTTGCTATATTACAAAAATTTTATTAACAAAATGAAAGTATATAAATTCATTTTTCTTCATTGTTTCTCTTTAATTTATAAACATCATAATATATGCTTTGATTTGTGGGTTTTAGAAAGATATATATATATATATATATATATATATATATATATATATTTGAGTTTGGTATATACTTTCAATGACATGTTATAGATATATATATATATATATATCAAAGGTCATATATTATTTTCAAAAGAAGAAGATGTATTTCGTTATATTATTGCCAAAAGGGAAAGATATATTTTGTTATATTACCAAAATTTTATAACAAAATATAGCACAAGAAAAATTTGTATTTTATTTTGTTAATAAAATTTTGGTAATATAACAAAAAATATATATATTTTTATGGTATATTTATTTTTGGTATATTTTGTTATATTTTAAGTAAAATTATGTAATAATTTATTTTTTAAAAAATTTATTTTTATAAAAAAAAAAAAAAAATATTTTTTTGAAAATATTTTTGGTCAATGCCGGTCAACGCCGGATTCCGGCAACCGGTACACTGGAATTAGATGGTTATGGTGTTGGCAACATGACTTATGTTAGTTCGGGGATGTCCGTATGTGATAGCAATAGTTCGTGTAGCTAATAAGACATTTTTAAAGTTTGCATGTGTGACTATGTGATGACGTCTCTTTCGTGTAGCTAGCAATCATTTTCCCAACTAAAATCATAATGGATTCGGGTCAAGTTTTCGGGTTTCGGTTGATTCGGGTTGGTGAAAATGGATCCAAAACGGTTCAGTTCGGTTACGTGTGGTTTTAATTTCTATCGGATTCGGATTTTTCGGTTTAAATTCGGTTATATCGGTCCAATTTGGTTAGTTTCTCGATTTGATTGTAATTTCTTCATCGGATTGAGCTAAGAGACGAAGTAGACGAAGAAGAGATCGTTGAAGAGACTTATCAATGGCGGAAGATCTGGTTCTTGACACGGCCATCAGAGACTGGGTTTTGATCCCTCTCTCTGTCGTGATGGTTCTTATTGGAATTCTCCTTTACTTCGTATCTAAGCTCATGCGATCTTCTCCGACTCCAGATGCGAAGACGGTCAAAGAAGGGTGAGTGATCTTCTCTTCTCCTTCTTTGTGTAAATTGTTTTTTCAGAATTAGCTTAATTGGATTTTGATGTGTTTGAATTTTCCAGACAAGTTGTGATTAGGGCTAGGAATCTTAAGGCCGGTGCTAATTTTATCCCGCCTAAATCGTTCCGAGCTCGGAGATTCTACTTCAGCAATGAGGTATGGTTCTGTGATTTTGTTTGTGTTTCTCAGTTTCTTATTAGGGAAAGTTTGTAACTTTCGAGATTCCTACTATGTCATTACCATGCTGTATTGGGTGATTAGAGCTTCATGAGCTAATAGTTTATGCTTTTATTATGACAATTTGAAAACATTCCAATGCACTAAAGGTTCTGTCTTCTAGGATTGGGTATAAGTTTAAGGAAATTCGTATCGTATGAGAAATGATTCTGTAGAATTGTGTAGAATCAGATGTCTTCCATATCCTGAAATTATGTTCTTTACTAGTTTACCAAGAGTTGTTGCATGCATTTTGGCATGATGACAGCTTGTTTTTTGTTTTTTCTTCTCGTTCTTGTGTTGTCTCTTCGTTTTTCTTAAGACAAGATTGCAATGTACAAGATTTTTACCAGCGGTTTCTCAGTAGTATAGTTTGTGTGCTGTTCAAATAACGTTACTTAGAAATAAGTGTTTTTTTTTGTGCAGGAAAATGGATTGTTACATGTTCCCAAGGACCAAGCTCAAAATCCTCAAGCCCAGATGTTTTCTGATCCTAACATGGCCATGGATATGATGAAGAAAAATCTGTCAATGATTATACCACAGGTAAATGAATTGCAATTCATCTCTTGTCATGTTATCATCAGTAAATTAGGAAAACTGATGAATTCTACCATCTTCCAGACGCTCACTTTTGCATGGGTCAACTTCTTCTTCTCTGGGTTTGTTGCAGGTTTGTTTTCCCTTTATACTGTCTCATCTTAATCCCTTTTTAGCTACACAGACGCATTTATGATGGATCACATTGTTTGCCTTCGGTTCCTTTTTAAATACTATTGTCCTGCGTTTGTATTCCATAGCTTCTGAAACTTCCTACTCTTATCTTACAGCCAAAATACCATTTCCGCTCACTCAGAGGTTCAGGTCTATGTTACAGAATGGAATCGACCTGAGCACTGTTGATGTTAGCTATGTGAGCAGCCGTTCATGGTATGTATCTTGTTACGTAGAGAAGAGGACGTGGTAGTTTTATGCGGGTTTTGTTTACACCTCTTGTTTCATGGGCTGTTCTTCTATGTCTCAGGTACTTCTTAAACTTGTTTGGATTAAGAGGCTTATTCAGTCTCATTCTTGGAGATGAAAATGGTTAGTGTTCATATACTTACGAATTCATTCATAACATCTTCCTCAAAAGCTCTGACTTTGAGCTATCTTACTTTCTTGGTGAATCCGCTTTAGTCACTGTAAGTGTTCTGTTTCTTATGCAGCAATTGATGACACACAACGAATGATGCAAATGGGTGGATTTGGTTTCGATGCATCAAAGGTAAATATAATATTACCTTCTCGTTCTTGCATCATATGACCGTTCTGTTTTTGTTTGTCGTATCGATTCATACCTTTTTTAGGCTTTTATTTACTTTTAGACTTCCTTGAATCGTCCTACAATTTTTATTCTGTCTGAATTTGGTCCAAGCCTGATTTTGTATAATTGCATTTGCAAAATTGTCCGCAGAGCCTGAGTGCAGAGAAGGATGGTCTCGACATAATTCAACATGAATGGGCTCTACCTCGATTCGAGCACCGGGCAGAATCCGTTTTGAAAAAACTTGTGCGGTAAAGACCACTTGTTCAATCGAAGCTCTTGCTCTTATCCTTTTATTTTCTGCTGATAGCGTAGATTCTTCTGTGTTTGGTTAACTACAATTATCTTCATAAGTGATCTCTACTACTTCTTCGGTAACAATATTTTCGTATGAGTTGGTTTAGTCTGTAATTTATATGATTTGTAGAGGTTTTGGACTTACTTTTGGTTCAGCTTTGGTTATGTCCGGTTCTCATGATTGATGATCCCATACATATGACTATATATTCATTATATACAAGTTGTGATCTTTTGCCACTTCCTATTTGCTTCTCTCTTTTTTCATACAATCACATTTTTTGGGTTAGCTAATTTTTCATCTTTACTAGTTGCAATCTCAGCTTCGCAAACTTTTTGCCTCTTAAAAACCACAAAAAAAAACTTAAATCTCAATAAATTACATGTACTTTCGGATTAGTTCTTAAAACTACGTCTACAATTGAACCGATCAGTTAACCGGTAATATTTAATATGGTTTGACTTATCCAGAATTTAACCAAAAGTTAATCGATTTCAACTATATTTTAACCCAATTTGACCAAAAACAAATATAAAAGAAAGAAAATGTATTCTATAAAAAAAATGATAACTTAATTTTATTAAAAAAATAATATAACAAAATATACCACAAAAGAATTATATAATAAAATTTTGGTATATACCTATGGTGATATAACAAAATATACCACAAAATGACTTTTGAATTATATATATATTATGAAATTCAAAGTATGCCAAATTCATATATATCCGTAAACACCAAAAATCAAAGTATATATTATGGTATTTATAAATTCATTTTTCTTTATAGATTCAGCTTGCTTTTTATAAATTCAAAGGTCAGTTATATATCTTATGGTGTTTTTAAAAAGAAAAATGACCTTTGAATTATATATCTATATATATATATATATATATATGTATATTATAAAATTCAAAATATATACCAAATTCATTTATATATAAAACCATAGTATATACTTTGATTTGTGGTGATATAACAAAATATACATTTTCTTTTTGACAATCATATTTCTTTTACAAATTTAAATGTCATTTTTTCTTTTTAAAAACTCTTAAACTTGAATGAAAAAAGCGTCACTTGAATAAACTGTTTATTGATCATTTATTCAAAACCTTGAATAAACTGTGACACTTGATCTTTTATAAGTGTCATATAGAGATTCTCTATTCTCATATTGATGTAACTCTCTCGGTTCTCAAAGGTAACTGCAATATCTTAACTTGTTCGCATAGTGAATAAGGCTTGCATCAGCTATTTGTTCAAATGATTCAGTCAACAAATTTGACCGATCAAGGATGATATAAAGTCTACATTCAGAATTTGTTTAAAGAAATCATTTTAAAACTTTTCAAACAATGATGATCCATGCTAGCGAATTGTATGGTAAATCCATTTCTCGTTTTATCTTGTTTGATGATGATGTCAAGTAGTGATAATTGATCCGTTTGGTTGCAATATTGTCTATTTATGGAGTCAACATAGATATATGAGAATCTCTTTCAAACCATCACCAAAACGAGAAATCTAATCCTTGATTAACTGGAACTAAGTTTGCACTTAACTATCCATCTATTTAAGACATATAGTTGACTTTAAAACAGATCATTTCATTCGACATTACATAATATAAAAGATATATGAATATGTTAGCAAAATTTCTTAAGTAACTCCATAAATAAATAATTTTTTATATATGTATTAAATATATTAAACCATAAGCAGATTATAAGATGCATTCCTAATTCAAAGTCTTGCTAAAACATCATTTATTATATAATAGAGCATAAATTATTTATATATATTAGAAATAGATATTTATCACCACATATTGGAACACTTTAGTTATCATATATATTTAATTCATATATTAGGCATGTATCCAGATTTTATGGAATAATGGAGTATTAGTTAATAAGGTGATCACTTTTCATAAATATTGGACACATAAATAGAGTAATAGACACATTAATGTCCCCACATTTTATCCAAGGCTTTTTAATACTCCCTATATATATATATATATATATATATATATATATATATATTTCTCTAGTATGTAAAAAATGGTGATCAAGATTTAAGCAACGATTGTAAGATAAAATTCTATTTTTTGTTTTGTTTAAACATCTACTCCCCATATCGGAGTAATAGACACATTAATATATATTCCATTTTATTAGATGTTTTAAGAATTTTCACTTGTTACATTTTATTTGATTTTCTCAAAATTTTATACATAATTTATATTTATTTAGTATGCTATGATCATTTATATTCTACAATTTTTTTAAATAAATGCTAAATAATATATGTTATGTAAGAAAAACAAAATTTCGCATTTTAAATAGAAAATCTTATAAAATGGAATATAAGAAGTAGTAAATTTTAGTCTTTGTAGTTAATAGTTCACTAGTGTAGTTCAAGGTTCTCAAAACCTTCTCATAATTACATATCTTTATATATATTTGTTTTTTATTTTGATATTCTCTCTTTGTCTCATTCTTATACTATTATATAGAGAATTTCGTTTACTAAATACGTATTTATCAATTGTAGATAAATTACGTTTACTAAAATGAAATCTTCTAAATTTCTTAAGTGGAGACAAAATTTGGAATTGGATTGGAACCGAAATCACATAAAGCGGGTCGGTTTTTATTAATTCGATTTTATTTTCTATCCGATTCGGTTATTGCGGGTTTAGTTCGGTTATATTGGTCCAATTTTGGTTAGTTGATTGTAATTTCTTCACCGGGTCGGATCGATCGAGCTCAGAGAAGAAGAAATAGAGATAAATTTGAAATCGCGGAAGATCTGGTTACTCGACACGGCGATCAGAGATTGGGTTTTGATATCTCTCTCCGTCGTGATGGTTCTTATTGGAACTCTCCGCTACTTCGTCTCTAAGCTCATGCGATCTTCTCCGACACTAAATACTTTTAGACTTCCTTGAAAAATCTTCCTACATTTTGCATTCTGATCTTGGTCCAAGTCTGGTTTTGAATCATTGCATTTGCAAATTTTCAAGAACTCAAGTATCATTGAGAATTGGTTTTCAGCAGAGCATCTTATTAGAAGGTTACCATGCCCTGCGGCAATAGTAAAACAGTGGATTAAGGTACTAGGAACTACTAATGTAAGTGAAGTTCGATTTTTTAAAGTCCTTTGATTTGAGTGTGATTGATACAGATGAAAACTCGGATTGATCTAACCCGAGTTTGGGAAAGCTTTGTTGGAAATATGGTTGTAAGAGAGGTCAGATTCTTCTTTAGAGGGTGGTTGCAGTCACTGTGAGTCAATTAACTAATGAACTTTGCGGTCATGAATCTAAAAGGCAGCAATACCACAAATTATACGTTTCAATTAATTTCTTCGTGTATTTCTGAGTTTATTTATACAGAGATAGCATTTTCTTTTACATAATGGCAAATATAACAAAAGAACAAGCGCACAAGAGGGAAACAGAGAAAGATACAATGGCATAAAGATTTCAATCTTCTTATGTTTTGTATAAAGGACATGAACATGTCTAATGTACTAAA
This sequence comes from Arabidopsis arenosa, assembly GCA_905216605.1. NCBI lineage: Eukaryota > Viridiplantae > Streptophyta > Magnoliopsida > Brassicales > Brassicaceae > Arabidopsis > Arabidopsis arenosa. The sequence continues at coordinate 7,730,857 of LR999457.1, read as the reverse complement.
GAACTAACATAGTATATTTGAAAACGAGAGAGCACTAGGTCCACATTTTTTTTTGTCAGTTTTTGTCAAGCTTTAAAGTCCTAAATTTTTGATATTTTTGCAAACAAGGGTCCTAAATTTTAAATCTTTGCAAATAAGATCTTAAGTTTTCAGAAAAAAAATAATTGGGCACAAATCCAAAAAAAATTTGAGCCGACCCTGCTGTGATGACATATACATGTGGACATGTAAGGATTAATATCACCTAATGTACCTCTAAATTCGACCAAAACTAGCAAAGACAAGTCCACACCCATCACTATTCTTCGGGAACAAGCTGTAACAGTCTTTTGTAAGACAAGTAGGTTACATAGTCTGTATCGCGCAAATCCTCCCAAAAAACTGCATTCCATAAAGAACTAGGATTCCAGCTTGGATGTTATGCTTCAATGAAAGTCGACAATGCTGCCAGCAAAGCGGAAATAGTCTAAATGGTTTTCAGTTGCAGCCGATAACGGATTGGGAGAAATACTTCTCTTATCAACTGGAGAAAGTATGAACAACTTGGGTCAAGTAACTCATCACACAAGAAATAGCATTGGGTTGTTTTTTTTAATCTGTCTAATTGATTCTTTAGAATTATGGAACGAGCAACATCATTGTCCAGCTCACGACTAGAGACATCAAGAAACATAAATATCGAGAAATGATAATGTACTTCAAAGTTTGTGATCTTTATACCGGACAACAAATCTTTTCCACAGAAAATGAACCCATCTCATCCTTGTACTCTTCATATATTGTAGACACTAGTGAAACTCTTAAGAAACCAAATAAGACAACTTAGTAAATAAATATCCAAAGATGGATTGTTTAAAGTTTAATTTGTAAAGAGATTTTTGTTTTAATATCATAAATTAAACAAAATCAAGCATTAGGAAATAGAATCAACATTTTATACAACCATCAGAAATTACGCATAATCAAGTATTACACTAAAATTACACAGAATCTTGATCATAGACTGCGTTAACATTGGAATGTTAAAAGGGGTGAAGAACTAACCTAGAGGCGAAGAAAGCTTGTAGGAAATAAACAAACTTTTATCACTTCACGCCAATTTATCTTCCTAACCAGTAACGATGACGTATCGAAAATCACCTTGTTTCTATAAACATTTTGATAATAAAATAAAACATATTAAGAGTATAATTAGTAGACTGCAAAATCGTCTATTGCATCATACACCACTCGAAGGACTTACAATTACATCGCGTTTTTGAACTGTAGACCTTCTTTTCTCATGCTATATTATTATATATATTATAGAGGATTTTCCTTGCTCTTTAAACATGGGTAAAAATTCTATGGATAGATATAATAAGTCTTCATTAAGATATATCATCCAACTTTATGATACAAGAAAGTTGGCAAAGAAATTCAAGCTCCATACTCTTATGGTTTTTAACACTGTCTGAGATGAATCCTTGTTTCAATTCCAAAATGTAAAAGTTTTTTCTCAAACCACTAAACTATAACGTACTGAAATTAGCCATTTTGCTCTGTGGATCTTTGATAGTATTGCGAGTTTTAAGTCATACACCAGATTTTACAAAATCCAAAAGAGTTTTACATATAAAATTATATTCAATCAATTACATATAAAAGACTACAAATCTTCTCTTATATGTGACATATGCATACATTGGTTAAGCGAATTAGAAGTTAGAACTAAGAGCTCCTATGGGATTTGATCAAGTTTCTTTTAGCCATTTCTAATGACACATACATACATATGTTAAGCGACTATGTACTAAGACCTCCTATGGGATTCGATGAAGTCGCTTCCTTTTCCGCCTTCGCCTGAACCTGAAAATGAAAACCAGATCAAGATTTGCATCTAAATGAAAATTTCAAACTTCAGAACATTTGAGATAGTCAAAATTGAGACAAGCTCCTAAAAATTGTAAACGTTAACCTACGATAGTGACTCAATTTCCACCTGCTAAGACTTCCAATAATGCATCTACGTTAATATTAATTATCTATCATTAAAAAATACCAACTTGAGGGAATAAAAAACACACATATATCATTAGATTTCATAACACTTACACTGATATGGGTTTGGGTTCTATGTTCCTCTGCTTTTCTCATAACACTAGCTTGAATCCCTTGGATAGAAAATCATCCCTGAGATGTAACATAACATAATTTGAGCATCTTAATACATATTTGCCTTACTAATCTTATCAAGACATCAAATAAGACTAAGAAAGCACTGACTAGAGATAAGCAAACAACCTCTTGTTTCTCTCTTGCATAATTTTATCTTCTCGAGCAAGACGTTCTTTGCGGCGCATAACTTCAGTAGGATCTCCTTTACATCCCAAAACAAGACTACTCACAAGAAGTTCCGCGCTATACGAACTATCACAATCCTTTATCCTAAGCGTTCTAAACCTCTTACTCTTCAAATCAAACCACACGAGCTTCGCATTATTTATCTCCAACAAAATCTTATCCCTCTCCTTAGAATAAAGCAGAGGTCTCATAAAATCAAACGACTCAACACTCTTCGGTTTCGGTACCCTAAACAACTTACTCCAAGACCCTTCAACTTTATACTCCTTCATAATCCAAACATCAACATAACTAAACTCATGGTTACACATCAAACAAAGACACCCATCCAACACACCAATATCAATATTCTCATGAGCAAGATCCTCAGGGAAATCAAGAATCCCAAACTCCTCCGTATCAAGATCAAATCTTATAATCGCGTTAAACGCGATAAGTCCAGGTCTTCGAGGTAGAACCCAATGAAGACTATTGCTAGCTAAAACACCGTAACCACGACGATACAAGAGATGATAATAGAAGTAAAACAATAACTGAATCGCAGGAATAACTCTTTTGATTCTCTTCCATGAATTCTTCTTCAAGCTAAAAACTTTAATCTCATAAGGAAATCCAAAAACCAATTCATCAGCTTTACCACCTTTACACTGAACCATTCTAACAACTTTATAATCATCATTAACCGAATCATAACCTAATCCATAAAACACATAACCACGAGTCGTTGAACCTTCCGGAAAATCAACCGATTCAGCCGGTAACCGGTGGATTTGCCGAGTGGAAGGATTGAAAATCGCTATATCAGTAGGTGAATTAGATAAACCGATTAAACCGTTACAAGAACCGAAAACTTCGGTTAAACCACCGGTTTTTAGAGGATGTTCAACGTCGGTGACTTTATCCGGTGAATCGAGGTTTACTGTACAGAGAAGACGAGGTCCTCGGAGTAAGATCATGAGGTGATCTCCGGATTGGAGTGTTTGATTGAGATGAGATTCGATGAAATTAGGACTGTCGATTAGAGAGAAGCATGGTTTTGAGAGGATTCGATATCGGACGAGAGTTGTTGCTGGTAGTCGGAGGAAGAGATCGGTGATGATATCCATCGGAATATTCGCCATTTTTTTTTGCTCAGTTTGGATCAGAGATAGGGTTTTTTTTTTTTTTTTCGAGGAAATGAAAAGAAAAAGTGTATTTGAGTGCTTTATAGTGGCTACACTGATCTTCAAGATGATATTTTTTTGAGGATAATGAGAAAAAAAAACGACTTTTCTTAGTTCTTACACAAGAATATGTTGACTCTTTTCACGATGATTTTTGTCACTATTCAATCTTTAAAGACAATCTTGGGATGGGCTTGTTGAGATGTTTATAATGGTTTAGATACTTTTGTCATATGGACCTTGTCAGGCCCAATATGTGGACACTACAACCTGTAATTTCTTTTTTTCCGACATTGGTAACCCAATTGATAGTCTTTAGCCAAAAAAAAAAGATAACCAATTTAGAACCATGGTAATGCGAGCTACAATAGTCAATACTCCTTAGAAAATTAAAACTTATAAATGAAAGAAAAAAAAAGATGGTATATAATAAAAAGCCTTCTAATAATTTGGAATTTTTGATGATAAAAATGTTTGGATTTCTATATCGGAACTGTGATAAGAGATTTAGAGACAAAAAAAAAAAAAAAAAAAGAAGAAGTTATGATTCTTATATCAAAAGTAATATGAGCTAATTGATATATTTTTATTTGATTTTAGTTTAATTTTAACTATCAAACTTTTTAAAAGAAGAAAAAATTGAGAAATTAGCATTTGTCTGTGTTAAGGTTTTGTAACCCTCAAAGGCTCAAGCTTTATCTCATTTGTCATCAACACCAGAACACGGAATAAAACAAGTAAAGTATGGAGAAGAAGAGGAAGATAAAACAGAGTAATATGAAAGAAGAAGAGGAGCACACAAGCATTTGTTCACCCGGTTCACGGTGTTAACGAACCGCTACGTCCGGTTAGGATCTTTCGATCCACATCCTTTACTATGAAGAAGAAGGTGATTACAACAAGAAGCTACAAGTGACCCGTCTAATACCCTTCACTAGTACTTAGACTCACTCTGTACCACTTCATGTATCACTCAGAGAACAACAATGACAAGCTTATACTAATACATGTTTTCTCTCATCTCTACACCTTTCTAACTCTTCTTCTTAGATCTACATTGAGCTATTGCTCTCTCTCTCTCACTTCTCCCTTAGTCTCTCTCAATGAACATAAGCGCCTATATATATAGACAAAGCTAACTAGGGCTTCCTTGAGCTAAAGCAAACCGCAACCCTCTTTGAACACAAACAGACAAAATGTCCTTATGGCTGAAATGAGGCTACTTCCAAGCAATTTCCTTCATAGCCGTTTCACCATGACTGTGGTCCAAAAGTAACTCAACCAAGGTTTGCTTTATCACCTTTTGGTTAGTCTTCAAAGGTTGTGCGTTTTATACTTAAGATTGGCTTGTGCTTCAAGCTATCATCTTCACAAATCTCCACCTGATAGCATAAGCAACAAACAATCACCAGCATATGGTTTGAGAGATAGAGAGTACCTGATTCTACTTCTTGGATTCAGTCTAGGATCCTTAGAATCATCACTTATCCTTGATATGTAGCAGTTTAACACACTATAAACTTGCTCTACCCTTCAGCATTTAACTTTTGATCAATGCGCTTTAGCTGTGACTACTCACACTGCTAAACCTGAGCCATCAACACATCTTTAGTTCACCAGAGTTGTGAAAACCAGCTCCTATACAGACTTGTATAAAGCTCAACTCTTCAACGATCACTTCATGATGCATTCAGCACCTGAATACTTGATATCACCGCTCAGAAAAAAAAACTCCATTAACAAGTCAAGAGAACACTTCCAGCTTGTTAAACAGAACAGAAAAAACTCCATAAGCTTCACCGCTTATAAGACGTCCAATCACACATTCTCCACCATGGCTTCTGTTAAGGCCATGAGCTTGTACCAGTGATTGAAGTACCAAATAACCCTCTGCAAATCTTGATTCCCTTGCTATAGCTTCTAGGATTTTCTCATGTGCACTGAGATCCAAATCCTCAGAATTACTTGAATCAAATGCAGAAACTGAATCTTCTTTGCTTCATAACCTGAAGCCCTTTTGATTCAACCTTGCAGACAATCTCATCAGCTCGTTAAGAACCATTGAAAACCTGAGATTACCTTCCCAACAACCTGTTTCAATCCTTTTGTTAAAACAGAACTTTACCAGCAGACTTTAAAACACTACCAGCAACCTTTAAAACCAGTCTCATATCAACAACTCCTTGTGATAACCCTGAGACAACCATGTACAGCTCCTTCCACACCAAATCTAGAACCATGATGCATTTCCTGCTGTAACATCATCTTGCAATGCTTAAAAGCATGCGAAACTCCACCAGAACTTAGTACCATCGTCATTAATACTAACCAGACCCTAATTAGAGTCTTTTCTTCTTCTTTATGACTCCTTGATACTTGAAATTATCCACTTGACTAACCTACAAGTGATTTCCCTGAGTAGACACTTATATGATCTTCTCCTGATGTAGACAATTAACTCAAACTCCTTAGTCATTGTCTTCCAAATGCAGTTTGAAATTTTCTGCATTTATCTCTTTACTAGGACTTCTTTTCAGTTACCAACGCCAGCCTTGAGATGGGTTGTTTATCAAGCTTGATATACAACACTTTCACATTCTCGAAGTGAACAGCCTTGAGACAACTCCTGCAACACTCGTGCTTGTCTCCTTTCAGTTTCTCCTTTAGAGAACTCACTTAACCACTTCAATGTCTTCATCTCTGTTTACATCTTAGGGTCTTCTGAAAAGCTTTCAGAAACCTGCAACTCCTTCATAGAAACCTGCAGCTCTGCTTCTGAATATCATCACCAACACCCAGCTTCAAACCAAAAACTGTAACCAGCCTTATACCCTCAGACTATAACATTCTTTGAGCTGAAAACCTGTTGATAATAAACTGTTCTTGACTTGTTTTCTTATTAGCATACTGAACTTCCATGAATCTGATAAACTAGTGAGTTACACAGCTATTTAACTCTTTTATCTTCAGCTAACCTTCCGAGACATCATCCACAAACATAGCTCAACCATGAAGAAAAAAAATATTCGTAAGGATATGCATTGCTCCTTCTGTAGCAACAATACTCCACCTGAAACTATAACCCTTGGATGCACTTTGTCTCTATAAGCTGAGCTTCACCAATCTGAGTTAAAACTACTCTTCACTATATCTTGGATTCATTTCCACGTTCTTATGAATCACCATGATTACTTGCTTGAGAAAGTGTGTCAAAACATGAGACACATCTTCTTTCTTCCTGCAGCCACCTCAACTGATCCATTTGCAACCAGAAAACCATTAAGAACTTGTCTTTAATTTCTGCAGCCTTGTCCTCTCTTTACTTGGAACAATCTTCATGATCTAATTTTGAAACAACTTAGGCTGATACACCATCAAACCATACCTCAATCCCATAAATAAAATCTTGTACTTTCTTGTAGCCAATTCCACAATATACTTGTCTTGCACCGCTGTTCAAACGAACAGGACACGCCGCCTAACAACCTTTGGCTAGGAAGACTCTCGACACAAGAAAATAGTACAGCCAATTGCATACCATCAGATGCTTCTTTTAACACTTGAAGATCTGATCCAAAAAACACAAAACACAAGATACACTCTGAGAAAATATTGCTCCACCCAAGATAAGAACTCCTTGTTCCTTAAGCAAAATTACCATGTGTTATGCCAAACACAAATTTGCACAGAACATGAATCTTTTATGCTGCCACTACCTTGTCAAGAGAATTCGTTCTCATGACCAAACAACCACAAACTGTCCAGCTTACACCAAACAACATGCTTACAAACCACGCTGCATTCCCTCTGAAAATAGCAGCCTTGTAGCTTCACGTTCTCTGATGATCCACAACCCGTAGATTCTCTCATTCACAAGAACTGACAACTACACACAGAGATAAACCTGCAACCGAAACCCCTTTCAAAACTCAGCCAAAACCAATGAAGTTTCCATAACATTTTTCTGTCTTGAATAAACAGAAAACATGACTTGCTTCATAACCATTCTGCAACCTCCTTTAAACTGAACCAAGAGTACCCTTACTGATACACAAACAGCCATAAAACACCTATAAGCATTAAGATTCTAAGGCATCCCCTAGTTCCATGAATCTTATGAGTTACCGGGCTGGAAACACGATAGTTAGAACACCACCTGAAAACTGACTTTACCAAACTGATTCAACCAGAAGATAACATGAAAAAAACCATCAATGAATCTTGGCTTAACTCTTGTAAAACCAGTACATAACCCTTGTGTTCCAATAAACTTCAATTTCCAATAAATATGCAGAACTTGAGCAACCTGAAACTTCAATACAGAGCATCACAAATAATACCTTGTGACTGCAGCGGAATCAAACTTTAAGTTTCCCAAAACTTGAGTCTTGAAGTTGATGTTCAATTTCGCATCAACTCTAACCTGTTTCTTCAACAATGATCAAGAATCCCATCTTCGATCATATTCTTCTTGCTTCTATCTCTGAAATTTCTTCTTCCATTCCAATCAAGAGTAAAAAAAAAGACACATACTTGTGACTGTCGTCGTTCTTTACTCAATGCAACCTCCAATTTCTTTAAAGAAAATCAAAAACTTTGGATTTTTACCGAAAGGTCTCCAAACATCACAACTTCGATTAAGCTCCAGCCTTCATGTTTCTTAGGCTGATTGGAGCTCTCCTTCCCAATGTCAACACTGACAATAACTGAAGCACCATCAATCGGAGTCTCTACAGCTGCGGCAAAGCTTCTGTAGTCGTTGATTGTCCCATTGAGCTTCAGTCTCGAAGCTTGAACGAAAGAAAGGCATAAAGAGGAAAAATAACACGTGCCTTATTCCTCTTTTGCTCTTGGACATTAATAAATATTTTGGGCCCAATATTTATTAATAATAGAAGAGGTCCATCTTGGCCCAACAAAGGAAACAACTTTGTCGTGACCTGACTTCTTCTTTTGCTCACCCGTCGGCCACCGTAACATGATTTTCCGGCCAACATCCAGATGTTATCCAGTGACTTTATGGCCACCACATCTCCGTGATTCTCTCTCACCGTGCGTCTATTCCTCGACAACAAAACCCAAGGCTTCTTCTTCTCCGACTCGTTCTGCTTGTGACGGCGACGTCTTCACTTTCACGACGTCGTCGGAAACTCGAGCCACTCCGCCGGAATCTCAGCCTTCTCCGGCGAGAATCATCACGACTTCCTTGTCGTCGATCTCTGAACACTACTAGAGCTCACGACAAGCTTCCTCTGCTAAGATCCGAGATTTCTGTTGAAATCTCTATCTTCCTCCATCTTCATCTCTCAACGCTTCTAGCAGATCTAGTTCTTCTTAGATGGACAAGACACGCCGTCTTCTATGAGATAGAATCTCCAAACCATCGTTCTTCTCTAGAGCTGCACTTCCGAAGCCTTTGCTTGATAAAGGTGTGATTTTTCTTGACAAAAGCTTTAGAGCTTGCTTACAAAGCTTTCACCTTTCTTCGCCAACCAAGGCTCTGATACCAATCTGTTAAGGTTTTGTAACCCTCAAAGGCTCAAGCTTTATCTCATTTGTCATCAACACCAGAACACGGAATAAAACAAGTAAAGTATGGAGAAGAAGAGGAAGATAAAACAGAGTAATATGAAAGAAGAAGAGGAGCACACAAGCATTTGTTCACCCGGTTCACGGTGTTAACGAACCGCTACGTCCGGTTAGGATCTTTCGATCCACATCCTTTACTATGAAGAAGAAGGTGATTACAACAAGAAGCTACAAGTGACCCGTCTAATACCCTTCACTAGTACTTAGACTCACTCTGTACCACTTCATGTATCACTCAGAGAACAACAATGACAAGCTTATACTAATACATGTTTTCTCTCATCTCTACACCTTTCTAACTCTTCTTCTTAGATCTACATTGAGCTATTGCTCTCTCTCTCTCACTTCTCCCTTAGTCTCTCTCAATGAACATAAGCGCCTATATATATAGACAAAGCTAACTAGGGCTTCCTTGAGCTAAAGCAAACCGCAACCCTCTTTGAACACAAACAGACAAAATGTCCTTATGGCTGAAATGAGGCTACTTCCAAGCAATTTCCTTCATAGCCGTTTCACCATGACTGTGGTCCAAAAGTAACTCAACCAAGGTTTGCTTTATCACCTTTTGGTTAGTCTTCAAAGGTTGTGCGTTTTATACTTAAGATTGGCTTGTGCTTCAAGCTATCATCTTCACAGTCTGTGAGCTAGGTTTGAGAATATTTTCGAAAATCTGGATCCGTCATTTAAAATTTCTGAAATTTCTGATGTATAGATATTAAATGTTTAACTAATTTAAGTTCTACTTCTGGAATCAGTTAAGCTTTGAAAATGACAAATTGAGTTCACGGGATGCTTTGTATATAGTTTACGTGACAAAGGAACAAATCAAATCTATATTGATGATTTGATGTGAATGATTTACTATATAACTAACACAGTCACATCAATTTAGATTTGACTTGTTCCTTTATCACGTAAATTAATTATATACATTTTAAAAATTTTCATTTTTCCTTCGAATTTAGTTCTTAGTATCTGAATTTCATTTTTATTGTAATTGATTTAAAAAATTTGGGTTATAAATAAAGTAAAGATTAAACATGACAGAGATTGGGTTCACGGGGAGTGTCTAGTGGCTGTGGTTGAGATCTGAAACTTGAATTATTTTTTCCACGTGAATTATCTTCTTAATTCTAGTGGGTTGAAAACATTTCCTTTGCCGACACGTGGTAGACACGTCAATGATGGTCGGAATCGTAACTAACAGTGTGCCGAGGACTACGATTAAAGACGCACGAACCATGTTAATTAGCTACAAAACAGTTGATTAACTAGGGCTTACAAGAAAAATTAAGACAAACTAATGACAGTTCATCGCAAGAATGATGTAAAATTTCTCTGTATTACTGCAAGATGTAAAATGATGGTATGATATTTCTGTTGGGTATTAATGGGTCTATCAGTCAGAAAGCAGAAACACAATGTTTTCGAGATCAGAATATTGAGAGTGTACGTTCATTTTAAGAAGCCATTGAAATATGAACCACGCACCTATCTTCGTTTGATTAGGTTTTTCTTGACCTTGGAACAAACCAAAACCATAAACAAATCATATCCACTACTCGATCGCAAATTAAATCAAGATCAGGCAAACATTTGTTTTTTAAAATTATTTACTATGTTCAGATTTTTCACTCTAGTATTTTTGGTCGTCGTTTGAACTTGTCAAAAAAATTTGGACGATCGATATATATCACACCAGTGTTCTATATTTCATAAAATTATTGATCTTGAGAAACCTCATTCATACCACACCACTCTTCCATATTTTACATTTCAATATTTCATGAAAAAAAGAGCAAACTTGTATTAGTGGTATAGGCCATACCGTATAGCCAAACTTCACCTATGAAACATGTATATCGTTCAAGTCGTCCATAATAATATTGATCTCGTTATATCCATTCGTTTGCCAATTTTCTAATTTTCATACGTATGCTACTTTAAATACTAATTTATACACAAATTTCTTTTCCAGAAATTGCGTACAAAACATTTCTGAAAGTTGAATTAAAACATATGGACCACCAAAATCTTATTACGGAACGATCGTTCTTTAATTCTTCTTCATACATTTCAATTAAATCAAAAAGTATAATACATGTGTGCAACAACCATATACATACTTAATGACTTCAAATTCATATATAAATATATATATAAATACATACTTACGGGGAAACATAATGAATTTTTGTTGTTAGGATGAATTAATTATCTTATCTTGTATATACTAAATCGAGGAAAATTATAAATTTTAACTGAGTCTGAAAATAAAATAAAAACCATGTTGAGAGAAAGAAACAAATCATCAACATTTTATTCAATAGCGCAATTTATCCAATAGGACAAATGAACAAATCACTCGCGATACAACTGAAAGTAAACAACACAAACCCATTGCTGTTCCTCATGAACTTCACCAATTCAACCACAAAGGAAAACATAACGATAAAAGATTCAAGATTTTTTTATGGTTCGTAACTTATATATCGACGATTTGATTTTAAGGGCATTGGAAGCCACGTGGTGCCTTTCTGCTGCAAACATTGAGAAGCAAGCTAAGGTTAATGGGAAGGTTAAGGTTGATGCCAAGAACACTAGCCTTGAGGGCAGTGCAAAGACAAACCGCAGCTTCAAGATCGACCAAACCCTTGATAAGGCTGCAACATGGAGTCACAGGAGGAGTTCCGAGGGTCACATCGTTCAACAAGTTAAGGGCGTTAACACAAACACCGAGCTTTAGGGCATCTATAGGGCAAGTCCCGGTAGTGGGTGTTGGTGTTGGGCTAGGTTTATGTTTGTTGTGTTTGCCCGGTGGAGGAGGACAATTGGTACTGCGAGTTGCATTAGTTAGAGTGAAGAAAAGGATGTTGAAGAGAAGGAAGAGAGCAAGAGAGTTTTTAAGAGCCATTGGTTCTTGAAGGAAACACAAACAAAGCCCTAAAGAAACTATTTGAAGTTGAGAAGTACGTAGAGAGTTGTGGTGGAGAAAAGTAAAGAGTGTTAAGTGTGTATTTATAGTGGAAGCGGATAGCTTGAGTAGAGAATTAAATGATATCTTATATAAGCTAAATGATTTGATTAATAATAGTGGCTTTTATAATATTTACTTGGACCGACCACGTTCTAGCCCTAGGGAAGTTAGCTGGCGATAGGCATATGTTTGGAACTAAGTATAAAGTTGCTATACTAAATGGTTTTTCTATACATATTCTTTAATTTGTTAGTATTAATACATTATTATGATCGAAAATCACATCGTTATAAACAGATATACTCATTCATTTTTATCTTTATGACTACAAACTTCTATAAAGGATTTTCATAGAATTTCCCTGTTTTAATTTACGATTGATATAACTTATACAATTAAACCCCATAAATAAACCTATAAAAGGCCTGATTATTAAGGAATAAATATATTGTCAATCGTTGGCCATTAAAATATTTTAAATCTCTAACTTATTTTGATATTTTCTTATAATTTTACAAGACAAAAAAATAATATAAGAATGAGTCGACCAAAATACACTCGCTTCTCAGAGATCACTCACCTTCTCCACTGTGAAAGGATAATAAATGTATAATAATCGAGTAAAACAGAAACAAATAAACAAATATACTGTAGAGCTAGTAACAATGTGTTGTACATTGCAATCCTGTCTCAAGAAAAAAAAAGGAGACAATTTTTAAAAGTGACGAAATTTTCTTTGTATGTTTGTTTCTGTTTTTTCTTGATTATTACATATTCATTTTCCTTACAATTTCAACTTTTGTAGGCATAAATTTGATGAATGAAGCACATTACTTGATAGTGTATGCTTTCTTCGTGCTCTTCACATCAAATGCTCTACTTAAAGCTGGAAGGTGATAAAAACGAACATTTTGAGAAATGGGTCTGTTTGATGATTGATTGTTTTCTAGTTCGTGTAGTCTGATGACACATAAAGTACGAATTTTTGTAACCGTGGCAATGATTGGGCATTCCATCCACTGTTAATTGTACAATTTTGATTCCCCATTTTTACTTTATTCGTATTGGCTAATACAAATATTTATTTGGTAGTATACGGTTTTATATTTATTTCATGTGCTTATCATGAGTCATTGTCCTATCGGATTCTGATTTACGGTGGTTCTTGGTCTAGTATAAAGCATGCAAAGGTTACTCCAATGCAAAGGTCTAATAAGATAAGGAAAACTGATATAGAGGTACAATCTAAGTTCAATGGTATTTTATTTCATTGTTGCAACCAAACAAAATTAAAGAAAATCACAAGGCTATCGTTGTATATTTTAGACTTAAAGAGAATGAGTGTTTTGTGGTGCAAGAAAGTGGTCATCATGGGCAGCTAAAGCCTTGCGGAATCCTGCGACCACAAACCTTAAAGAAGATGCCAAAATTGGGAGAGAGGGAAAAACGTCGTGCTCCTACCGACTTGCAAAAACAAGTAACTGCATCAATATCAGACACATTACGGATGATGGAACAACATGGCTCTGCCCTTCCAGTAGTTAGAAGACCGTCACTGATTGCTAGAATTTCGGCACATATCTTTAGTTCTGAATCATTCTTGGAGCATGTGCCAACCAAAGGAGGTGATAGTGGTGGTGTAGTAGCTGGTGGAGGAGGTGGTGTTGTTTGTGGTGGAGGCGGTGGTAAAGTTTGTGGAGGAGGTGGCGGTGGTGAGATTGTTGGTAATGGTCCAGGACAGCTAAAGCCTTGTGGAATCCTACGACCACAAACTTTGAAAAAGTTGCCGAAATTCGGAGAAAGAGAAAGAGGTCGTGCTCCTACCGACTTACAAAAACAAGTAACTGCATCAACATCAGAGACATCACGGACGATGGAACAACATGGCTCTGCTCTTCCAGTGGTTAGAACACCGCCACTAATTGCTAGAATTTCGGCACATATCTTTAGTTCGGTATCATTCTTGGAGCATATGCCAACCAGAGGAGGTGATAGTGGTGGTGTAGTAGCTGGTGGAGGAGGTGGTGTTGTTTTTGGCGGAGGCGGTGGTAAAGTTTGTGGAGGAGGTGGCGGTGGTGAGATTGTTGGTGATGGTCCAGGACAGCTAAAGCCTTGTGGAATCCTACGACCACAAACTTTGAAAAAGTTGCCGAAATTCGGAGAAAGAGAAAGAGGTCGTGCTCCTACCGACTTACAAAAACAAGTAACTGCATCAACATCAGAGACATCACGGACGATGGAACAACATGGCTCTGCTCTTCCAGTGGTTAGAACACTGCCACTAATTGCTAGAATTTCGGCACATATCTTTAATTCTGAATCATTCTTGGAGCATGTGCCAACCAAAGGAGGTGATAGTGGTGGTGTAGTAGCTGGTGGAGGAGGTGGTGTTGTTTGTGGCGGAGGCGGTGGTAAAGTTTGTGGAGGAGGTGGCGGTGGTGAGATTGTTGGTGATGGTCCAGGACAGCTAAAGCCTTGTGGAATCCTACGACCACAAACTTTGAAAAAGTTGCCGAAATTTGGAGAAAGAGAAAGAGGTCGTGCTCCTACCGACTTACAAAAACAAGTAACTGCATCAACATCAGAGACATCACGGACGATGGAACAACATGGCTCTGCTCTTCCAGTGGTTATAACACCGCCACTAATTGCTAGAATTTCGGCACATATCTTTAGTTCGGTATCATTCTTGGAGCATATGCCAACCAGAGGAGGTGATAGTGGTGGTGTAGTAGATGGTGGAGGAGGTGTTATAGTTTGTGGAGGAGACAACGGTGGTGGTAAGGTTTTTGGAGGAAGTGGCGGTGGTGTGGTCGCTAGTGGAGGTGGTGGTGTGGTCTGTGGCGGAGGCGGTGGTTGGTCATTGGGTGGCGGTGCCGGTTGAAATGTTGGTGGAGTTGGCGGTTGTGGATCGGGTTGTGGCAGTGGCGGCGGAGGTGGCGTGGGATTACAAATACAAATACAAGGTGGTGGTGGAGGGCAATGGACGGAATGGTTATGTGCTCTAACAACGGTGAGTAATGGAATAATGCTGAATGAGAGGAAAAAGATTATAGTAGTTGAGGCCATTCTTAGTTGCATATTTAATTTTTTTCTTTGGTTTTGTATTTGCGAAATTTGGACTATTTATGAACGATGATTGTGGGTTTGACGATGAAGTTGGAGTTATCAAGTTGGTAGCCTCATAGTACGAGAACGTGTTGACTAAATTGTGTTTGCATAAACTTTGCGTTTAGATTGAAGCTTGGAGGTTTTGTTTCGATATGGTTTGATTTCGCCGTATTGACTATGACTTATGATATTTTATGAAATGAAATGTCAATCTTTTTTTTTTTATATTTGGCTAATCAGTCCAAGCATGGAGAGAATCATTATCTATATTCGGGTTTCACGTGTTGTTTCATAATTCGAAGATCGTTCACATTTTGTGATTACAAGAAGGCAAATCTGAAGTTGACAAAAATAAAAAGGTAGGCAAATCAGAAATCTACGAATAAAGTTTTTTTTTAGATTTTAACTCATTTGGCCCGACCAAAAATTATACTAACAAAAAGATTTTACTCATTTCGAGTTTTACCGTGTAACCTAAGCAATTAAAAAGTAGCAATTTTCGCTCGTTTCAATATGTTGTGTGTAGTTTGTTATTAGGATCCGTTATTTCAACCAATGAACAAAGAGCCTTATATTTTTTCCAACTCTAGTCTCTTGGCTTTTTGTTCCATGTGCATCTCATGACTCTTTGACTCTTTAACTCTTTTGACTTTTGTAGTCATAAAATTAACTAAAACACACAAAAAAAAGTCTTCTATATATTTTTAGAAATTTACATATATTTCCGATTGTTAGTCCAATTTCTAATTATTTGTTTCCACAATCACAAAATATTAATGGTCGTTTCAATACGTAAGATGTATTTTAATTTGATAGATAAATTGACTACTAACACCACGGATTATATAGTATCTAATGTAACTATTACACAGTCATTTTTAAAAGGGATTATTGTTGATTTTGCCATTTTTCATAGAAATCTTTTGAAATTGCCATTTTTATTAAAATCTTACGGATATGCCATTTTCTAACACTTAAAAATGTACGTATTTCGGATTTTTTTTGGTAAAAATACGTAGTTTATATAAAATACTAAACCCTAAGAACAACCACAACCGACTAAACCCAAACATAACGAATAAAACGCATGTTAAATCATATTTCCGTAGCCTGAAAAAGGGCAAAATCCATAAACTATTCAAAAAAGGGCAAAATCCACAAATGCCATCCCAAAAAATGGCAAATCCATAATTGATTCTTTTTAAAATCTTATGTTCAACCATTTTTAGCAATTATTCCAAACTATAATTTTAAATACAAACAACTTTTCTTTGTGCAACATAAAAAAAAAGAAGCACAATAAAATATTTTATCATAGTGGTTCCGATTTTAACACAAAACTAGAACAATAAACTTTTACGAAATAGTGCAAAACTGTACAAAACAGCAGTACATGAAAACTGTAAAAAAATAATAGGAATAACACTTTTAATAATTGATATCATTTTTGTGATTAGTATATACCCCATAAAGTTGTATGTGGTTACCATTCAAACTTAAGACATTAAAATGGTCTTATCCAATTCGAATATTGTGAAGGAGAAGTTCAGGAAGATAATTTGCTTTCCAAAGTATTTAGGGTCAAACAGTTTGAAGAATTAGGGATCTAACATTTACAAAACCAAAAATCAATTAAGAGAGGTGGGTGTTAGAATTAACTAATTTCAATCGTATTATATTAGTATGTGATATGTAATTTATTTGAATTTATTACCGTGACTTGTAATGGATCACATTCTCTATACATTAACAAATCGTTTGATGATGTAGCAAGCTCACATTTTTTCTCATCTTCATTGCCAAACAGTATTAATTATAATTATCTTTATTATTCTAAAACCAATAACCAAACACATATATAAATGTTGAATATACTTACTAAAAATAAAAATTTCAAAATTCCATATATTAAAACATATGTTATTGATAAAATATTTAATGTTTTTTGTTTTTAAAGAATATCTTTTTTTAAGAAAGTTTTTGGCACCCTTAGCTTTAGTTAATACGCGATGTCTTGCTATAATAATATGTCAACTAAATGTTCGTACGTATCATTAATTTCTTTGCTAAACCTCTTTTCTCTAGACGATGTTTAGAAGAGTTTATATATTTGGGGAGCTCAATGTAGAGGGACCAAAAATTTAACAAATAGTTAGGCGATCATTATTAATTACACATTATATAATAATTTTTATTCATTTTATTAGTTAGACGTTAGAGAAACCTTAATTATGCATGCATGCATAATATTATTCGGTAATTAACTAAGCATGCATGCATGCAAAAGCTTCACCGAAACACTATTGACTTTATAAATACAAACCTCAAGAGTTGATCTGGTCCTCAGACTCTTCTTGTTCTTGTGAACTGCTTAATTTATTTGAGTTTTAAAATCCGGCTTACTAATCTTCAAGGTGCACAAGGACTAATTGCTACAAACGTAAGAATTTATATTTAAACTTGTATAAGACGGATTGAGATGTATTGTATTTATGGTTTTCAAGTGTCTACTCTTAATCATAAAACATAAATTAAAGCTAAGTAAAATTAATCATACAAGAACAAGAACATGCAATTGCGAAAAGCAATGAAGATGGCTATCTAAAAGAAACAAAATGATTAACTAGCAAGTAAATAAAAAGTATGCAAACTGAGATATGAAAACAGGTGATGAAGTGGAAGCGATAGGAAACCAGTAGTCCGTTGATTCTTCCAAATAGATGAACGAGGAGTTTTGTTTTTTGATTAACGTTTGAAGGATGAACTTTGAAAAATAGTCTTCTATTGTAATTTCTTTATCTATCAAAATCACCAAAAGCTAAACAAAAAGCTGACATAATTAATTATATAGAAGCAAGCTAAAAAGTATATCTTTCTTTATAACATTTTGTTTACGTTTTTTTTTTTTTTGTAAAATCACATATGGTATTTTCATTCTGTAGCGATTACACATTTGTCCACATTTTTGGGGATAATTTCTGACGTAGAGATTTCCAATGGTTTATCTAGTGTGATTAGAAACAAAAATAATAAAGACACAAAATAAAAGTAACACAAAATTTATTGATGTTTTGTTACATTATTATTGGTAGAAAGTAAACAAGTCATATATAAGACTTAAGTTGAGGTTTAAGTGGTAAGTAAGTTTTGGTAAATTTAGGTAATTAGAAGGGAGACAAGGAAATGACTATGGGCAGGTGAAGCCTCTGGGAATCCTGCGTCCACAAGCCCTACAAAGGATAATGATATTGGGAGAAGGAGTGGGAGAAGGAGTGGAACGTCGCGCTCTCACCAAATCACATAGGCAAGCAGCTGCTTCAGCATCAGATAGATCGCGAATTAGGGTACAACATGGTTGTGCCAATCGAAAATCTAAGAAATTGCCAAAAAATCTTAGGACATTGGAACATCTCCTTATTTGGTTGGCATTCCTGGGACATGTGCCACGTGGGGGAGGTGGTGGTGGATATCTTGGAGGAGGAGGTGGTGGTTGGGATCTCGGAGGAGGAAGTGGTTGTGAGTTGTTTGGTGGAGACGGTGGTGGTGGTGTTGTTGGTGGAGGCGACAATGGTGTAGTTGGAGGACGCACTGGTGGATTTACCGGTGGTGTGTTTGGTGGAAGCGTTGGTGGAATTTGTGGTGGTGTGGTTGGAGGTATCTGCGGTGGTGTGTTTGGTGGAAGCGTTGGTGGAGTTTGTGGTGGGGTGTTTGGAGGAGTTTCAGGTGGTGTGGTTGGAGGTGTCTTCGGTGGTGTGTTTGGTGGAAGTGTTGGTGGAGTTTGCGGTGGTGTGTTTGGAGGAGTTTCCGGTGGTGTGGTTGGAGGTGTTTCCGGTGGTGTGCTTGGTGGAAGTGTTGGTGGAGTCTCTGGTGGTGTGTTTGGAGAAGTTTCCGGTGGTGTGGTTGGAGGTATCTCCGGTGGTGTGTTTGGTGGAAGCGTTGGTGGAGTTTGCGGTGGTGTGTTTGGTGGAGTTTCCGGTGGTGTGGTTGGAGGTGTTTCCGGTGGTGTGCTTGGTGGAAGCGTTGGTGGAGTCTCTGGTGGTGTGTTTGGAGAAGTTTCCGGTGGTGTGGTTGGAGGTGTCTCCGGTGGTGTGTTTGGTGGAAGTGTTGGTGGACTATCCGGTGGTGTGGTTGGAGGTGTTTCCGGTGGTGTGCTTGGTGGAAGCGTTGGTGGAGTCTCTGGTGGTGTGTTTGGAGAAGTTTCCGGTGGTGTGGTTGGAGGTGTGTTTGGTGGAAGCGTTGGTGGAGTATCTGGTGGTGTGTTTGGAGGTGTTTCCGGTGATATGGTTGGAGTTGTCTCCGGTGGTGTGTTTGGTGGAAACGTTGGTGGAGTATCTGGTGGTGTGTTTGGAGGAGTTTCCGGTGGTGTGGTTGGAGGTGTTTCCGGTGGTGTGCTTGGTGAAAGTGTTGGTGGAGTTTCTGGTGGTGTGTTTGGAGAAGTTTCCGGTGGTGTGGTTGGAGTTATCTCCGATGGTGTGTTTGGTGAAAGCGTTGGTGGAATATCCGGTGGTGTGTTTGGAGGTGTTTCCGGTGATGTGGTTGGAGTTGTCTCCGGTGGTGTGTTTGGTGGAAGCATTGGTGGAGTATCTGGTGGTGTGTTTGGAGGTGTTTCCGGTGGTGTGGTTGGAGTCGTCTCCGGTGGTGTGTTTGGTGGAAGCGTTGGTGGAGTATCTGGTGGTGTGTTTGGAGGTGTTTCAGGTGATGTGGTTGGAGTTGTCTCCGGTGGTGTGTTTGGTGGAAGCGTTGGTGGAGTATCTGGTGGTGTGTTTGGAGGTGTTTCAGGTGGTGTGGTTGGAGGATTTTCCGGTGGTGTGTTTGGTGGAAGCGTTGGTGGAGCATCTGGTGGTGTGTTTGGAGGTGTTTCCGGTGATGTAGTTGGAGGTGTCTCCGGTGGTGTGTTTGGTGGAAGCGTTGGTGGAGTATCTGGTGGTGTGTTTGGAGGTGTTTCAGGTGGTGTGGTTGGAGGATTTTCCGGTGGTGTGTTTGGGGGTGTTTCCGGTGGTGTATTTGGAGGTGTTTCCGGTGGTGTGGTGGGTGGACGCGTTGGTAAAACTTCCGTAGGTGGTGTGGCTGGTGGACTCGAGGGTGGAGTCTGTGGGGTCACGGTTGGTGGAGGTGGTGGTGCTGGACAAATACATACTGGACATGGTGGCGGAGGAAAGCGTGGGGGAGGTGGGCGGAGATAGGGACGGTTTTGGGCTTGGGTTTGGCCGAAGAGAAGAATGCTGATCAGTGTAAGGAAGAGGGCTAAGGTTTTTGTTGAACCCTTTGGGGCCATTTTGTTCTTAGGCAATCTTTGTCCTCACAAAAAGGAAACTGTACGGAAACTTGTGAATTGAAGTGTAGTGGAGTTATGGGTATTTATAGGGCCTTTTGGAGATCCACTAGATATGTAAATTGCCATTTGTTTACATTGCCAAACCTAGTTTTCCTAGTCAAGGCTCAGAGGTGGTTTCACTTCAACTCAAAATCTTCGGGGCTTATGCTGAAGCTAGTCTGTCCTTAGGCGCTATGATTCTTACCTAATCACAGAGAATTAGTAACTTAATTCTATAATGGTATAACTACTATCATTTTGTGATATTGTGTTAACTATGTATACGCCCCCGTGTTTTGCAACTTACATTGGTTGATAAGAGTTGTTATCTGTAGTGACAATTTCGAGTTGAGCAACCATTCCCATGAATCAACTGACTTATTTTGGACCCTACCAAAAACAAACTGACTTATTTTGGACTATATAATTTATTTGTTGGTTCTTCTTTAACAAAAAAAATAATATATATATCACATGATAAGCAAAATCCCCTCGCTAACAAAAGTTTTTTGGTCTATATATTCGATCACTTGTTTTGGTCCGATGCTATATACAAAGTTGATTTGTGGAAAATCTTTAGACAAGTTAAGATCATTCCAGAATTAGTTCGGTTACTGTGAATTTTGTTTTCTATTGAATGCCACTGAATATACATGTGTAGAAGTTTAATTTATCAAAGATTTGATACTTTCTTTCTACACGAGTAAGTAAGCTACTAGTATATTATCGCTAAACCATTAACTAATTATTCTTTTTTTGGTTACTGGGTATATAAATATTTTGGTTCGAAGTTAATAACTAAACAACTAACTCAGCTATATTACATAAATTAACTTAAAATATAGTTTAAGTTTGGAAGCATGAAGTCGTCAAAGATTTCACACTTTCTTTGAAATTGGAAAAGGAAAAGTTAGAAGTCTGGTATCTTGCTATTATGAGATATTTTACCAAGCGCAATTAAAACAAAAAAAAAAATTAAAAATCAAGCGGTCGATTAATTAGTGGTCTCTTGCTATTATGAGATATTAACTTTAGTATAGGGTTTGGGGATCGACCGAAAATTTGTACGTATATTATTAATTCGTGGCCAAACCTCTTTCCTATTTTTGCATATTGCTACAGTTTGGTATCTACGACCTGTTCCTTGCTTTTAATTTTTATTCGGATGCAAACTTGTTGGGTCAGGTTAGTCTCGCGGAAACATGCTTCAATTCTGAGCAACCACAACTTCGTTTATCATCGAACAAGCGTTTCAACCACAATACTCCATCTTATGTGGGATATTATAACGGAGACGAACAAACTAAATATAAATGCAAAGGAAGACGCACATATCACATATATATGTCATATGGTTCACCAAAGATGCTGGCTACATCAACAAAGAAAGAAAGTTGAGTTTATTATTACAAGTAAAAAGATATAGTAGGTGGAGGTACTGGGTTCCACACCCGTTGGGAGGGATTTCTTCTCCGAAAGAGATGAATTTAACATGATGTGGGTCCCGTCTCTGGGAGATGTAGGGCTTTCGGACTTAGACTTCCAGATATTTAAAAAAAAAAAAAAAAAAAAAAAAAAGATCTAGTATATAAATTGGTAGAAAAGAGAACAAGAGTAAATATAAAATATTAGTAACCATAATTCAGCCCTAAACCATTTGAATCCACGAGCCTAGGCCCAAATATGATATTTTAGACTGAAAACAACGATCCATACAAAATTACTTCTAGGCCGAGGGGTGCATCACCTCCTGGGTCCTATGGCTCTGACTAGACAATAAAACTCTGTATTACCGCGAGCAACAAATTATCAGATTCAAAACATATCAATATAATAATATATAACTCTGTGGACATAGTTCAAAAGTTCGAGAATAAAAATATGTGTATGAGTCATATTATATGAAGACAAACTAAATGCGATTAATGTAGCACCTTCAAAAGATGGGAAGATGTGAAAGATATATTACTTCAAAAGATGAAGAAGAGCTTTCGATAAAAACTCTTAACCAATAAAAGCCGGCACGCGTACTCTTTAGATTTAACAACATTTTACATCATGATTATCCATTGATGACAATGCAACGCTGTCGTGATTTTATTACAAGTAAAACCTTGAACTAACAATCAAGAACAAAACAAATGTTGCCCCATATTTTATAAGAGTTGTGAAGGTTAATAAAAAGTAAAGTGCTTAACCATGAGCGAAGAAAGCATATGACGTCCACAGGTTTTGTACTGAATCTAATCATATGTACGGATATTTCCAATGACTGAAAAATATTGAAGCAAAGTTATAGAGAAGAAAATAAAACTGTGTAACCATCTAGGAGACTAGGAAGCACATAAGCTTTATCACGAATCTGCTTCGCATTTTGGAATCAAAAAATTTCAAAAGCTTTAGGAATCTTGTTTTCATGGCGCTTTCAAAATATAAGTATCGGTTCATTTAGTTCTAGAGATAATTTATGCCTTAGAGATCTATAAACTACAATATTTAGCGTAATTAGGGAAACAGTAATAAGGCAGATTGTAAATGTCAACATAAACTTTATTGATGTTTTAATACATTATTATAGGTAGAACATAAAAAAAAAAAAGCACAAGGCTTTACTTAGGGTTTTAGTGGTAAACTTTAGTGAATAGGTAAATAGAAGAGGACAAAGAAGTGGTCAAGGGCAGGTGAAGCCTCGGGGAATCCTGCGGCCACAAGCCCTACAAAGGATAATGATATTGGAAGAAATAGTGGAACGTCGTGCTCTCAATAAACCACATAGACAAGAGGCTGCTTCAACATCAGATAGATCACGGATAAGAGAGCAGCATGGTTGAGCCCTTCTAAAGTCTAGGAAGTTGCCGGAAATTCTAAGGACATTGGAACATCGTCTTACTTGGGCGGCATTCCTAGGACATGTGCCACGCGTAGGAGGAGGTGGTGGAGTTTTTGGTGGGGAAAGTGGTGGGGTCTGTGGAGGACGCGGTGGTATTGTTGGAGGAAGCACTGGTAGAGTTTTAGGTGGTGGAGTTTCTGGGATTTGAATCTTCGGAGGTGGAGTCTGAGGTGGTGGAGTTTCAGGGAGTGGGGTAGGTGGTGGAGTCTCTGGTGGTGGAATATCAGGATTTGGAGTATCAGGTGGTGGAGTGTTTAAGGGTGGGGTAGATGGTGGAGTCTGAGGTGGTGGGGTTTCTGTGGGTGGGTTAGGTGGTGGAGTCTCTGGTGGTGGAAAATCAGGAGGTGGAGTCTCGGGCGGTGGAGTGTTCGAGGGTGGATTGGATGGTGGAGTCTCTGGCGGTGGAGTGTTCGGGGGTGGGGTGGATGGTGGAATCTCTGGTGGTGGGGTCTCTGGTGGGGGAATCCCTGTAGGTGGGATTTCGGGTGGTGGAGTCTCCGGTGGTGGAATCTCAGGATCTATAATAACCGGGGGTGGAGTTTTTATTGGTGGAATCTCCGGTGGTGGGATCTCCGTAGGTGGGATCTCAGGTGGTGGAGTTCCGAGTGGTGGAGTCTCCGGTGGTGGAATCTCAGGTTCTATAATAACCGGTGGTGGAGTCTCTGGTGGTGGAATCTCCGTAGGTGGGATCTCAGATGGTGGAGTCCCGGGTGGTGGAGTCTCCGGTGACGGAATCTCAGGGTCTATAATAACAGGTGGTGGAGTCTCTGGTGGTGGAGTCCTCGGGTCTATAATCTCTGGTGGTGGAGTCTCTGCTGGTGTGATCTCGGGTGGTGGAGTCTCTATTGGTGGGATGTCTGGTGGTGGTGTTTCGGGTGGTGGAGTCTCTGATGGTGGAGTCTCAGGTGGCGGAGTTGTCGGGTCTATAATTTCCGGTGGTGGAGTCTCTGGTGGTGTGATCTCGGGTGGTGGAGTCTCTGTTGGTGGGATGTCTGGTGGCGGGGTTTCGGGTGGTGGAGTCTCTGATGGTGGAGTCTCGGGTGGCGGAGTTGTCGGGTCTATAACTTCCGGTGGTGGAGTCTCTGGCGGTGTGATCTCGGGTGGTGGAGTCTCTGTTGGTGGGATGTTTGGTGGTGGGGTTTCGGGTGGTGGAGTCTCTGATGGTGGAGTCTCGGGTGGCGGAGTTGTCGGGTCTATAATTTCCGGTGGTGGAGTCTCTGGTGGTGTGATCTCGGGTGGTGGAGTCTCTGTTGGTGGGATGTTTGGTGGTGGGGTTTCGGGTGGTGGAGTCTCTGATGGTGGAGTCTCGGGGGGCGGAGTTGTCGGGTCTATAATTTCCGGTGGTGGAGTCTCTGGTGGTGTGATCTCGGGTGGTGGAGTCTCTGTTGGTGGGATGTCTGGTGGTGGGGTTTCGGGTGGTGGAGTCTCTGATGGTGGAGTCTCGGGTGGCGGAGTTGTCGGGTCTATAATTTCCGGTGGTGGAGTCTTTGGCGGTGTGATCTCGGGTGGTGGAGTCTCTGTTGGTGGGATGTCTGGTGGTGGAGTTTCGGGTGGTGGGGTTTCGGGTGGTGGAGTTTCAGATGGCGGAGTCTCTGGGTTTATAATCTCGGGTGGTGGGGTGTTTAGTGGAGGGGGTGGTAGTGGACAAATGCATGGTGGACACTCCCTTGGCGGTGGTGGAGGCGGGCGCCGACGTGGTGGAGGCGGGCGGAGACGGGGTGGAGGCAGGCCTCGACGGGGTGGAGGTGGGCTGCGACGGGGCAGGCTCTGAGCGTCAATTTGGTTGAGAAAGAGAATGCTGATTAGTGCAAGGACGAGCCCTAAGGTTTTCGTTGAACCATGTGGGGCCATTTTTCCTTAGGCAATCTTTGTCCTCACAAAAGGAAAATTGTACGGAAATTGATGAATTGAGGTGTAGTGAGATCATGGGTATTTATAGCTGCTTTTGGGGCTTCACTAGATTGCCATTCTGTCACTTGTTCTATTGCCAAACCTCATTATTTTGGTTCTTAGCTCATAGGTAGCCCTACGCTGGTCGATATTTATTACGTGCCGCATATTTTTGGTCAGGCACTCTAATTGGTTTTAGTCTTTAAATGAAAACTACTTGTATAAACTGAGTTGTTTACGGACTGTGATATAAGATGATGGTTTCGAGTAGAACAATTTCACTACATGATTTGGATTATTATTTTTTGTGGTTTTTTAAAGTTGGTCTTTTTCTTCTTCTTCTTTTATTGTTAAATGGTATATATTCCTATTTCTCTTTTGTGTTCTATTCAATCGCTTGTTTTGGTCCAATGATATATCTAAGATAGAGTAGATTAAAAATATATTATATTTACCGAAGTTATGACGTTTTTCTATTGAATTTGATTGAACTTTACACTTTTTCTATTTATCCATTCCAAAAGTAGGATACTTTTAAGATGGAAGTGAGTACTATACATCTTTAAAATAAAAAAAAAATTGGACAATACTTAGAGATTTGGAACGTTCAATTTTATCCAAAATTTGTGATCGATTAAGTAATTTGTTGGGTTTGTTGCTTGAGTAAATGAGTGGGCATTCTTTATGAATTTCATCTTCCAAATCTTTCAATTAATTGGTTTTAGGGTTAGGCATGAGGGCATTCTAAGTTACCTTGGCCTTCAAGTCTATTAGTTAGGCTAAACATAATTTGACCATTTATTTATTTTACTTGTTAGGTGCAAGTTGGAATCCGTAAAAACCCACATAATTTTTTCACTCCGGTCCACTCCGGCTTTATATCTCTAAACTCAAATTGTTTAGTGTGATCAACAGAACAATGATAACGACATAACTAATATATATATATATATATATATATAAAGCCATTACCAATTTAATTGATGATGTTATATTACATTAGTATTGGAAGAAAGTAAAAAAAAAAATTGCAGGGCTTTAAGCTGTAGTGTAAGTGTAAAGTGAGTAAGTTTCAGTTTATGATGTAATTACAAGTGCAAGGAATGGTCATGGGCATGTGAAACCTGGAGTAAGTGACTTTATCATGTTTGGTAAAAAAATTACCAATGTCGTTTAGATGAATATATACATGTACACGTAAAAGAATCGCCTGAAGTCAAGGGTTTTGTAGCTTGGGTAAATGGGTGGGTAATGTTCCATGGATTAGTCATATAGATGTTTAGGGATGGCCGATTGAGACAATCTAAGGTACCTTGGCAACCACGTCTCTATGGTAAGGCTATATATTGAACATATTAACAATATATTTCTTAAATATATGAACTATTATATATCTTCTCCTTTTCTATACACAAGTATGTTGTTTGAATATTGCACGCATGTTTTATCTTTCTATTTTCGAGATGTCAACTTTAGTATAGATTTTGGGCCACATGCATTTACTTTATGAACTGTAAAGTTGCTAAATAGAGATCGTTATCCATTTTTTTTAATCTTGGACCACATGCATTTAATTTATGAACTGTAATGTGAAATGCTTCTTCTATTATTATTGGAAAATAGAGCTAAACATCATGATGCCTAAAGTGGCTGCTGGTTTTCTATGAATGAATTCAGAGTATCAGAGTATGGGAGTTCTGACCATCACTTATTACAGGACAATGACGAGTAACCTCATATAAAAATATGTCCATGCCCTTTCTAATTAGTGATTATATTTTCCTACCAAAAAAAAAGCAAAATTATGTATAATTAATTTAACATATATATACAGATTTTGGATAACATTGACTTTTGAAAGAAAAAAAAAAAACTTTTTTGGTTCTATTTTTTTCAATTGCCTATATTTGATTAAGGTATTATTTGTAAAAAGGTATTGATTTATAATTAATTAATATATAGTGTTTGTTAGTTTTGATTATGTTTATGTTGAATAAACCATTAAAGTATAAAAGAATGTATTGTGGAAAATCTATACACGATTAAATCATACTCGCAATTTTCTTTTTCCTTTTAACAAAGCATATGAGAGACAATAAGAGACACAAGGTGTTATACTTTATTTATTATACTAGGTATTAACCCCCGCTACGCGGGGGTTTATATTTATCGATGGTTTTAATAAAATTTTGGGGTTAATAATCATTTAAGTAGCTACACATTGACATTAGTAATGCAAAAATACTATAATAGTTTATTTTTGGTTCTTTTTAACATAAATGTTTTTAATTTATATTTTCAGTATTATTTATGTTGTTTAAAAAGAAAGAAAATTTTTATAGGATAAAAGTTTGTAGGAAATATGTCATTTCTCTCACTTGTTTTATATTATAAATGATTTTGCTATTAATAAATAATTATGAAAATATTTTGACAAAATATTAGAAACTAAACTACCAAAATTTGTTTATGTTTAGGCATATTTGTGTTTCTCTTATCTAATAGTTAAATTTTGATTTATTAATCAAATAGTGTTAGAGTAATAAATTTTAACAAATCTGCTACGTGTGCATTTATTTTAAATATTTTGATGAAAATTATATATCACTAATGATAGTTACTAAAATATTATCTTTCATAATTGGTGTTTGCCAAAAAAAACTTTTTTTTATTTTATTTTTTGTTACGTATCATACACAATAAAATCTTTTTTAATATGTTTTTTAAACAAAAATTCTTTTGTCTAGGTGACACTTAATATGTTATTTATTTTGTTCGAAAAACTTTTAGAACTTAGCTTTCTCCAGTTCCCCCAACTTGAAAAACAAATTTGTAAGATATGTAAATACAACCATCGAAATGCCTTTTCACATCTTTTTTATATAATCTTATTATATTATCTTACATATTAAAATCTTTCCAATATGTTTTATAACAAAAATCTTTTGTTTAGTTGGTACAAAGTGATAAGATATTCTTTCTTTTGTTTGAACAACTTCAAGAACTTAGCTTTCCCCTGCTCTTCCAACTTGAAAAAACAAATTTATAATATTTTTAACTACAACCATCAACATGTTTTTCACATCATAAGAAATTATTGTTGTAGTTTTAACGTTTAAATTAAAATCAATATATTCAATCACTATTAAGAGAATAAATATTAGTTTTTTGTTTGTTTCAATAATGTATTATTATAAGAAACCTAGATAATGCGTATACAGTTTTACCATTGATTTTTGTTTCCTATTTTACAAATTAATTCACTCATTCATTTCTACTCAAGCATATAGTAAGACTTAAAAATTTTAGTGATCAAAATAATTTAATATCCGAATATCAAACCTAGAACATGATAATTACCGATCCATATTTAAATGCAATGGAAAAATTGAATAGACTTACACATTTTACATACCTCTCAATTAGACCTGGGAAAATTAATTGAACCGAATGTACCGAAGCGGAATCGAATAAAAAAAAAGAACTGAAAATTTAAAAATACCCGAATGGATCTAAAATTTTAGAACCGAATGAACCAAAACCGAACCGATACCAAACATATACATCCAAAAAGATTACTTATTTATAGACCGAATAATCAAAAATACATAAAACACTAAAAACCTCAAAAATAACCGAAAAAATCCGAAAATACCCAAAAAATAACCGAATTAACTGAAAATATCCGAAACAAAATACCCGAATGGATACTAAATTTTAAAACTGAAAGAATCAGAACCGTAACCGAAGCAAAATTTCAAAATGCACGAATAGATCTTAAACTCTAGACCGAAACTGAATAGAATCAAACCTGAACCGATCTGATGACCGAACGGCCATGACTACTCTCGATTGTATACCATGATTTTGAATTTTTTTAACATACCTCTTGATTAGTTATTCTATTCAAATTCAGTGAGACTAATATGACTTTTTTATTTATTGATCCCAGTAATAAAATATTTACTTTTCTTGCTTCAATTTATTGTCATTCTTTGAATTCTATAAATAATTTCTTTTAAATAACAAACCTAATCAAGTCCAACCAAACTAAGCCAAACCAAATTGAACCAAACTGAACTGAATTTAGTTAGAGACTTAATGCGTTTTTAAAATCGAAATAACCGAATCATATTTGACTCAAAATCAAACAAAATACCGACCCCTAATTGTGATTAAGAAGAGATATTAGTAAATTTAATGAGACTAATAATGATAATATTTTATATATTATAATATACATTTTATATTTTTATTTTTAATATTTTTTTTAGTTGACATTTTTCTTGTTTCCATATATATTGTTTTTAATCTTTTTTTTATAAGCATCTTAATATTTTTCTTGTTCTCAATTGAGTCAATACTATTTTAAAAGTCTAGAAACTTGTTTATTTCTTAATGCAAAAACATAAAACTTCAAACATATTAAAGGCTTGCCAAGAAAAAATTGAAATTATATTCGTTTTCTATATAAGTAAAAACCGTCATTTTTTTTAAATAAATATATTTTATTTACAATAATTAAATTTTATATTTTTCCTTCCTAAAATATGAATAATAATATTTTTATGTATTCTAATAACTAAATTTTAAAATTTTCTTCTTTTCATATGTTTTTTGTTTTAAATTTACTTTTTTTCTTGTTTCCATACTATTTTTTTTTCTTTTAATAAGTATCTTAATATAGAAAATTTATATAATTTTAAAATGTTAATTAATCAGATGTCCAACTGTGATTAGTCGTTCTAAATCCCACATGGACAGTTATAGAAGGAAAAAAAAAATCTTGTTTGAATCATGGAGCTTTCAGAAAAAATGGATGAGAAGAAACGTTGCAGGCTCCAAAGTACCAAGAACCCAGGCTATTTTAGGGTTACCGGTTCGAGACGGTTTAATCCAATTTCACCAATCGGTTTGTTCCGGCTAAAATTAATAACGATGGTTAAATTGAACTCCTTGTATTTTTTGAAGCTTACGATGATTACAAAATTTGTAGAGAGCTTTTCATGCAACAGCTTTAGAGCAATCATGGATCTGGAGGGCATGTTATTAGTTTCAGGGGCCAATATTTTAGTGTGAAGTTAAATTGGTCAAGTGGTAAAAGTGTTTGGTTGGAACCTTTATTATCATCAGGACCGGCTCTGTTATGTTCAAATTTGCTTCTTTTACTACCAAAGTAAAGAGTGTCTTCTACCAATTAGCCATTCATCACTTTTCTTCTAACTTCTTTGTCTATACTATGTACTACTAAATTAAAAACTGGGAAGCTTCATTGACGAACCGTAATAGAATTCAGGCACAAAACTTACCGGTAGGCCAGAACATCAGAGTTTTTGCTGTTCTTTAGTTGTCTAAATATTGGATTTAATGACAATGATTTCTAGGTTAAAATATATCAGAGTTTTTGCTGTACTTTCGTCGCAAACTTTGCTAATCCTAAATTTTACCAACCAGCTTTCTTATATACCTTTTCTGAATTTGTTACCACCTCAACGGACTCGATAGAGATTAGCGTGAACAGACGCAAACTCAAGAAACTTTCAAAGTATCGGGAGTCTCATCCCATAAGACGACACCAGTTTTGTGATTAATTCCGCAAGCATAGAATGTGCCATAGTAACTTAATAAGCTCTTTATTGCATTTTCAAGAATAAAATCTGTGATCTCTCAGGTACCAATTGTTGATCTCTCAAGTACCAATTGTCCATAGATGGTTATTTATACATAAACCACTACTAATTTAGATTCTAGAAACTTTCTTATTTGCCATGATTTGTTAAGAAGAAGTTTTTTTTAGGTTATTAATCTTTTCCTTTTCGTTTAAATTTTAACTTCCTCATACTTTGGAAATTTTCTTCTGTGTTGTTTGATTATATATGGTACAAACTAAAACATAAACTTTTTAATTCTAACATTAACTTAATTACTTTTTCTTGGTTATTGAAAATTTTCCTTTATTCAAGAAAGTAAACGTGTCTACGTGAGTTTAATTTTCATGTTGACATGGACTCTTTCTAATTATTTATTCTTTACAAATATATAAATAAAAATGTCCTAAAAAAAAATTCATTTTCCTGAACCTCTTAATATATAACTTATTATAATTAAATTTTTTTTTCCAATTTCAATTAATTATATTATTTTAGAATTAGAAAATTTTCTTAATTTATTTGGAAGCTAACATATTGAGACTAATAATGATATTATTTTTTCTATATTACAATAATTGAATTTTACATTTTCTTATTTCCATATGTTTTTTTTTTCCTTTTCATAAATATTTTATTATAGAAAATAGTAGAATTTAAAAATGTTAATTAAAGCGATGACTAAAAAATGTTAACTAATGACATGTCTAACCGCGATTGGTGGTTTAAAATCCCACGTGGACGGCTTCAGAAGCTTATGGCCTCGACTTTTATATAGTATAGATTATTCTTCATAGATATGCATAACAACATACAGTCCTTTTTTTAATAAAACATCGATAGTCCCTTATAATTACGTCCTAATCAACAACGAAATACACACCAACACTGTAAAACATTAATAGATAACCCATACTTGTGGTGCCAGCAAACTTATAGTGCAAGTAAACACCGGATAGGGCTCTTAATTAGGGGAATTAAGGGGTAGGTACTGTTGGTGGTGGACACTGGAAACCGATTGGAAAAACCCTATTGCAAGCAAAAAAGATTTCTCTAACAGCTTCATCGATAGCGAAAACCAAAGGA
Source organism: Arabidopsis arenosa (assembly GCA_905216605.1). Taxonomy (NCBI): domain Eukaryota; kingdom Viridiplantae; phylum Streptophyta; class Magnoliopsida; order Brassicales; family Brassicaceae; genus Arabidopsis; species Arabidopsis arenosa. The sequence continues at coordinate 7,698,846 of LR999457.1, read as the reverse complement.
AGTGGCCTGAAGATAAAGCAGAGACAATCGGCTACTTGAACATTAGTGAGACCATTGATGGCAGTGCAACACTGTCGTGCTCTGGGGTCTCCAGCTGTAACATTGGCTAGGCCAAGGACGTTGGCACATACGCCTAGTTGCAATGGGTTTCTGGGACACGTGCCAAAGTTGTTGGTCGGTGAAGGGGAGCTTAAGAGGTTTGCTTCTGCGAGGCTGATGAGGAGGATGATGATGAGGGAAATGGTAGTTGAGCTCTTTGAGGCCATTTTTTTTTTTTTTTGTGAATATGAAGGTGTGGATGCTTTCGATGAGGTTGTGTGGTATGTATTTATAGAGGAGCCAAGAGATGCCGTGGAATTAGAAACACTCGTTTATCATTTATTTTTCTTGCCTAACAGTACTCTTTTTTAATTAATGAGGCTTTAGCGATTTAGGCAAGTATTTGGTTCTCTCTATTATTCACTTTCATGCCACCAAATATCTAGTTTGGCTTTTCAATGAGGATTTTTAAGTTCTGAAATCTCCATCCCCATCTTTGTATAGAACAATAACTTGAGGTTTCAAATGAAACTCTTATGTTTTACTCATAGGGACCGACGCCAAGCATGATCATCTAATTTCAAAGGAAATCTTTGATTACTGATAGGGTCCTTTCATTTTCTAAGAAATGAATATACTTGAGGTTTATTGGACCGGGGATCAATAAATACAATTACTTTGTCTGAGATTTGAATTCACGTATGTATCAAGTATTCAAGTTCTTCTTTTTTTTGCTAAAGTTACTTTTGTTTTACCCTAGCAATACTTATAAACTCCAACGTGTTTCGAAAACTAAAAGAAAGACAATCGAAAACCCCATACAAACTTTATTTATTTTTTATTACGTTATTATAATAAAGTATATAGAAACAAAAGAAAATTATGGTTTAAGTATATATATAGTAAGTAGGTTTTTATTTAATTCTGGGAAAGGAGATGGTCATGGGCAAGTGAAGCCTGGGGGAATGCTACGACCACAAGTCCTATAAAGATTGATGATATTAGGAGGTAGACTGCCACTTGGTGCTCTCACTGATTCACAAAGGCAAGCAAGTGCGTCAGCATCAGATAAATTACGAATGAGAGAACAACATGCCTGCGCCCTTCCAAGTCCTGGTAAACCATCGAAAATACTTAGGATAGTGCTACATATTTGTAGTGGGAGACCATTAATGGGGCATCTTCCACGCGGGGGAGGCGGTGGTGGAGTCCTTGGCGGCGGTGGTACTAAAGGTGTCCGTGGCGGAGGCGTTGGTGGTGCACGTGGAGGAGAAGTTGGTGGAGTTATTGGCGGAGATTGTGGTGGTGCACGCGGAGGAGAAGTCGGTGGAGTTTTTGGGGGAGATAGTGGTGGTGAACGTGGAGGAGAACTTGGTGGAGTTCTTGGCGGGGATAGTGGTGGTGCACGCGGAGGAGAAGTTGGTGGAGTTATAGGAGGAGATAGAGGTGGTGCACGTGGGGGAGAAGTTGGTGGAGTTTTTGGCGGGGATAGTGGTGGTGCACGCGGAGGAGAAGTCGGTGGAGTTTTTGGGGGAGATAGTGGTGGTGCACGCGGAGGAGAAATTGGTGGAGTCTTTGGCGGGGATAGTGGTGGTGCACGCGGAGGAGAAGTTGGTGGAGTTATAGGGGGAGATAGAGGTGGTGCACTTGGGGGAGAAGTTGGTGGAGTTTTTGGCGGGGATAGTGGTGGTGCACGAGGAGGAGAAGTTGGTGGAGTTCTTGGCGGGGATAATGGTGGTGCACGCGGAGGGGAAGTAGGTGGAGTTCTTGGAGGAGGAACGGGTGGTGCACGCGGAGGAGAAGTTGGTGGAGTTCTTGGCGGGGATAATGGTGGTGCACGAGGAGGGGAAGTAGGTGGAGTTTTTGGAGGAGGAACGGGTGGTGCACGCGGAGGAGAAGTTGGTGGAGTTCTTGGCGGGGATAATGGTGGTGCACGAGGAGGGGAAGTAGGTGGAGTTCTTGGAGGAGGAACGGGTGGTGCACGCGGAGGAGAAGTTGGTGGAGTTCTTGGCGGGGATAGTGGTGGGGCACGAGGAGGAGAAGTAGGTGGAGTTTTTGGAGGAGGAACCGGTGGTGCACGCGGAGGAGAAGACGGTGGAGTTCTTGGAGGAAAAGTTGGTGGAGTTCTTGGCGGGGATAGTGGTGGTGCACGAGGAGGAGAAATAGGTGGAGTTCTTGGAGGAGGAATTGGTGGTGCACGTGGAGGGGAAGTTGGTGGAGTTCTTGGAGGAGAAATTGGTGGAGTTCTTGGCGGGGATAGTGGTGGTGCACGAGGAGGAGAGGTCGGTGGAGTTCTTGGAGGAGGAACCGGTGGTGCACGCGGAGGAGAAGCTGGTGGAGTTCTTGGAGGAGAAATTGGTGGAGTTCTTGGCGGGGATAGTGGTGGTGCACGGGGAGGAGGCGTTGGTGGAGTTCTTGGGGTTCGGGGTGGAGGAGGTGATGGAGGAGGTGGTGGTGGAGTTCTTGGGGTTCGTGGTGGAGGAGGTGGTGGAGTTCTTGGGGTTCGTGGTGGAGGTGGTGTTCTAGGGCGGGGACGGCTATTAGCTTCGGCATGGCCAATGAGGAGGATGGTGAATGCAAAGAAGAGGGCTAGGATTGTTTTTGAACATTTTGGATTCATTTTTCCAAGGTTATATATATATATATGTCCTTAAAGAAGGACTATTGTACGGATATTGGTGAACTGAAATGAAGCAAGGTTTGTGGGTAATTTATAGGACTTTAAGATGTTCACTACGATGGTTTTGTGCCACATGTTCCATTGCCAAACTTCTTCATTTTAGGCTTAAAGGTGGGCTTTACTCTACGTAACCTTGATCGTCAAGTCTTTTGATCATGGGCCTCCAAATTCTTTCTACTTCTTTTGATTCCATTTTCATGGCTATATTACTACTTTATGTATTGTTTACACGCTTGTTAGACGATCTCAAGTTTCAGATCTAGTAGAATAAAAGATAATGGAGACCAAAGTCTTAAAACTTGTGTTTGCATAAAACCGTAGGCATGCGAGAATATAGCAATGCAATTCCTTTGTTAGCAATGCAAAACCTATGGTCAAGAAAACCTTTGGTGTCGTTTAATTTGTGCATTCATTTGCTGATAAATTTACAATTGGAGTGAGCATTTAAACTGAAGTAGACCAAATATCAAGCTGTGCCAATTAACCATTCGACATTGAACGAAAGTACTAAATAGGCCGATTGGTTGGTTCAACAAAAATACTCCAACTCACCCAATTCTTTGTCTATTTTTTAGTGAATAAAAATAATTCCTTATATATTTTCATTAATATGGTATTAATTAAAAGTAATTATTTCTGGATATTTTATTTCAAATTTACACCAAAACTTTCGCTAATAAAATTGTGGGAAACTTTTGGTAAATGGAAAAAAAAAAGAAAACAATAAAGAAGTTTGGCAATATTAAGTTATTAGAAATGTTAAGTTTTTATTAGAAATGTTAAGTTAGTAGAAATGATTAAAAATATTATATTAGTGTGTTCATTTTATAGGCTAAAAAGTCCATATATTCAACTAGTGGTGCATCAATGTGATTTTTTTTTTATTTCAAACACCAACATGCGTTATGCAATCTTTATACGTAACATGCATTATGCAATCTTTATACGTGTACGGTGAATTGGTGATACAACGATATCATTAACACAAATCATCAGTAGATTATGCATGTATATTGTACTAATATCATATAGTTTTAATTTAAAATGTCAACTTTATCATAGAGTTTTGGAGTTTCACGAAATGTTTGTTCGCATCTCTAAATTTACTTGCCAAACATTCTCCTCTAGAATAAGTGAAACTGCAACTTAGAGGGACCAAAAGCTACAACTGTGGCTACGTATTTGATTAATTATATGTTTAGATCTGAATGAATTTACTGAATTGCTAATGAATTAGTCTTTTTCTGATCACAATTTTAGTTGAATCATATTTTTCATTAACCAAGTTCTTAATTCTGCAACCAAATTTTTGCAGATATATATTCAATTAAACCAAGTTTTTTTTTCCTCACTTATTACATTCTGCAAAATTATTTCATTTTCTACGATTTCGCTATTCTACGTTTGAACCGTACTTGCAATTATGTAATTAACTTTTTGTTAAACTTTATAACAAAAAAGACTTTACGTTAGAGAAATCTTATTATAGTCACAATATTCTACGTATACCAAACTAATTAATGCTTCTAAACACTATAAATACAAATCTTCACCTCCAAGACTAATATAACTCACACTCCTTAATTTACTACTATAATCATCAAAATCTTATTTAGCATTTTCACAATATGGCTTCAAAGAACATGACAACAATCATGGCTCTCTTCCTCACCTTCAATCTCGTCTTCTTGGGCTTCACCTCAGCCCAACCTTTGTGTCCTCTTAACCAGTCTGACTTGGGGATTTGCGTTAACGTACTTGGTCTCATCAACCTCACCACCAGCAACGTGGCCCAATGTTGTTCTATTTTATCTGGTCTTAATGCTCCTCTTGTGTCTGTATGTGCATGCGAGGCCGTAAGACTCAATGTACTTGACCTCGGCATCACCATCAACCTCAATTTGAGGCTTAATGGGCTTCTTGGTCTCTGCCGTTTGCCGATACAACCTGGTTTCACCTGCCTTGCATAAATAACAACACAAAGAGTCTTATATGTATTAAGATCAATAAAATAAGCATACGAGTTCCGTAATATCGGTTCATGGTGCAACTATGTGTTTTTTTTTAAGTAAGAATTAATGTCTTTATCTTATGTTTGAAATAAAATGAAACCTGGATGGTGTTTCACATGTTCGGCTGTTCCATTACTTACTTATTCATGTTTGCTTGAACTAAATGCCCACCACAAACAAACGGAACGTACAAAATTGCTCTACATGCTAGCTTTTTTTTTTTTTTTTTGAAATTGGTCTACATGCTAGCATCTACCAAGTGATGGAATTTCAGAGAAAAATGCCTCCTATATCATAATTAATGAGCTCAAAAAGCTAGTTACCGAGAATTACATTGCTTATGAGAGAAGTGGAAAAGGCAAAAAAGACATGTTTCCACTAGCTAGGTTGTCTCTGGAGCATTTTTGATTGGAGATATCAATCAAACATAAACACTTGAACTCTTCCTAGAGATTGCTTTCCAGACTTAATGTAAGTATGAAACTGAATAATATCCAAACTAAGATTTTTGTAATCAGAGTTACAGCTATGAGTGCAACAAAGAGTTTAAAGAGGTGAATGGACGTTGTATCCTTTAGGGGAAGTATTGTAGGGAATAAACCTTTTTTCCGTGGCATGTGCTCTAATAATGGTGGATGGTGAATTTTTAATTCAACAAAACTCATTCCTCAACTATGATGCACTGTATTTGTTTCTGTGTGTATTAGTACTTTTGCATGTAATTGAGTTGTCAAACTCAGTTAAAAAGAGAGAGATAATGAAAGCATGGATATTTCTTAGAACATGAATTCGAAGATACATTAGAACATAAAGTAGAGTTGTTGAAAGTAAAACTGAATTTGATCAAACCAAACCTAGAACTAAACTTTGGTTTTCAATCAAAATCTTAAAAATAGGATATTCTTTTTAAAAAAATATCTCAGTAAATACATTATCAACAAGGTAGTATTGGTTACAAATAATTTACTATTTTCATTTCAGACGGAACGAACCAAAACAAAACAAAAAAGTTGATACCAAAATTCAGTCGAACCGGATTTATTGATTCTCTAACAATTACCCAAAAAAACAAAAAGAATGAAAGAACTAAATTAAATAAAACTGAAATGTTCATCTAATGACTAATGTATTAGAGAAATCTACAAAATTAACAACTAAATGGTTGAAGTTCAATAGTTTTAACTTTTAATCCAGTTCCATTTGAAGAGATATTACATCCATTCTCTTCCTAATTAAAAGTCCTACAAGTAGAGAACGTTAGATATAAGTAAAGATGTGTAAATTACTTACAAGAATTGACAAGAAGGATCTACGTACTACAGTCAATTCTATTGCAAATTTATGACCGATTAAGTAAGTTAAGAGCGTTGACGTAAGTTGGGCTGACGTTTTTCATTAAATTTCATCGCCAAACCTTTTTTATTCTCGTAGACTGGGAACAGTTTTAGATTAGGGTTGCCAAATCTTTATTGACAGAAGAATATTGGTTTTATTTAACGCTTTATCCAAACAAATATTGTTTTTAATGTTAATGGATTCTATATTTAATCTCTTTTGAGCATAAATAATACATTATTTTAAACCAAAACCCAAATTAATTTTGGTAAATTATACTGTTTAAAATATATTTATCCTAACTAGTGGTCAAGTATAAAACTTATACGGTAAATTTTCCACTATACATACCAAGATTGTTTTTCATTAAAACTTCTTATGTCGATCGAACCCATCCTAATCTATCAATGTGTCCTCTAAGACTTTTGTATTGTTTTGGGGCTTTGCCAAAGAACCATACTTAGGTTTACCCCTGGGGTAAACCTTTAAATTCACCCAACAGATTATAGCCAATCGTTTTGCCATGTCATTACTAATACTAGAGAATTAAAAAAAAAAAACACAATTACAAAAAAAAGGAAATCAGAAAATAGATTTAGGGTTTAGGGTTTAGGGTTTAGGGTTTAGGGTTTAGATTTTACAATTAAAACGAAATTAAATGTCGGTTTGGGTTGCCAAATGAGTGGTTAAGGTTTAGATTTTATAATTAAAACGAAATTAGATATCGGTTTGGGTTGACAAATGAGTGGTTAGGGTTTAAATTTTACAATTAAAACGAAATTATATATCTGTTTAGGTTTGTGAAATATTTGTTATATAAACCCTAAACCCTAAACCCAAATCCTAAACCATAAACCCTAAACCCAGCGGTAAACAGATATATAATTTCGTTTTAATTGCAAAATTTAAACCCTAACCACTCATTTGTCAACCCAAACCGATATCTAATTTCGTTTTAATTATAAAATCTAAACCCTAACCACTCATTTGGCAACCCAAACCGATATCTAATTTCGTTTTAATTGTAAAATCTAAACCCTAAACCCTAAACCCTAAACCCTAACCGATATCTAATTTAGTTTTAATTATAAAATCTAAACCCTAACCACTCATTTGGCAACCCAAACCGACATCTAATTTCGTTTTAATTGTAAAATCTAAACCCTAAACCCTAAACTCTAAACCTTAAACCCTAAATCTATTTTGTGATTTCCTTTTTTTTTAATTGTGTTTTTTTTTTTAATTCTCTAGTATTAATAATGACATGGCAAAACGATTGGCTATAATCTGTTGGGTGAATTTAAAGGTTCACCCCAGGGGTAAACCTAAGTATGGTTCTTTGCCAAACCTCTTCTCTAGGACTAAATGTGTAATCAGTTCAGTTGGCATTTAATTAGAAGTAATCAGAGAATTCTTAAATCAGCCAAATATTCAAAAAAAAACTATAAATACAAACCCTCACCTCCCAAACTAATTACTCAACACTCCTCTCCGAACTTAGAAAACAAAAAAAGAGAGAGAGATAAAGAGGGAGACCTTGCTTAGCATTTTCAAAACATGGCTTCAAAAAACATGATGAAAAACACGATAGCTCTCATCCTCGCCATCAACCTCGTCTTCTTTGGCTTCACCGTGGCACAACCTCCTCCTCCACCTCCAGCTCCAGTGTGTCCCAGAGACATCCAAGCTTGTGTCAACGTGCTTCGAGCCAGCGTGATCCTCAATGCTCAAACAGTGAGCCGATGCTGCACTCTCGTGGCTGGGCTTGACGCCTCTGTGGCCTCTGTATGCCTATGCAATGCCGTTAGAATCTCACTCCTCAATATATTGACGATCACTCTGAGACTTAATCGGGTTCTTGAAATCTGTCGTATCACTCCCCCAGCAGGTTTCACATGCGCTTAATCCTCTCATAAGACTAAATAAGCACACCAGTTTCGTATTATCGAATAATAATGGTGCAACTATGTTTCTCTAATAATTATACGTGTCTTAGTAAGATCTATGTTGTTAAAATAAAGTGAAAACAGTTGTACTGCTGTTTACACATGTTCGTAGTTATGTTCTTCAAGTTTGATTTCCTTATGTTGTAGTGTTGTATAATCTCTTGGTTCAGGTGAAAGTAATATACACTTTACCTTTTGAAAGTTGTTTTCGAGTTTATGTTATTTCATGAATCTTCAATTATACCATTGGGATATCAAGTTTTGACTAGATAAGCTAGGTTAGCTTGAAACTGAATGGACCGACTGTATTTTTTACCAAAAAAAATTGAGCCTAAATCATCCCTGTTCAAAGTTTAAAGGGGGTTTAGTTAATTTGGATTTGTTTAGGATTGAGTTGATCGTAATTACTTGGTGTTAACCGGTTTAGGGTTGGTCCAAATACAAACGTAAAAAGTTTTTGTCTGAACTGAATCCGGCCCAATATTACCTTCCTCTTATGCTCATCAAAAAAGATATTTCAATTTTTGAGCGGGGAAATATGAATATAGTGAATGAGTACTTGTATGAAAAAAGGTATGAAAATAAGTATATACATATGATGTGAGAAAACTGATGAGATCGTGGAGCTTCATATATGATACGGTAAATTGGGAATGAATAAAAAAAAGTCCATCCAAAATACAGCCAGTTGATTATAATTTTCTAAGAGATGGTACGGTGTAAAGAAAAAAAAAATTGAGGTTGGCCAGTGTGTTGTATATGGTTCAATGGTTCAATCATAATAACACTTGTCAGTTAGCATCTATAATAACTATTAACTAATCAGAATTAAAAATAATAATACTGAAATGTTCATCTATATATAATAGAAATCTACTAAATTATCGACTAAATGGTTATAGTTCAATAGAACGTTGGATATGACTCATATGAGTAAATCACTAACAAGAATTGACAATAGGATCTATGAGAGTCGATTCTATGGCAAATGTTATGACCGTTTAAGTACGTTATGGATTGTGGAGTTTGACTTTATTTGGGTAGACATTTTACATTAATTTCATCGCCAAACCTTTTATAATTTTATTCGTAGACTTGGCAAATTTTCAAATTACCTTGGCCGCCAAATCTCTATTGTAAGACATTTGTTAAATTAATAGTGTGCGTTCAGCAAGAATACCAACTTTGATAGAGTTTTGTAATGTTTTGGCTTTTTGGGCATTGACAAAATGTTCCTTGCCAAACCTCTTCTCTAGATGAGTAGATGAGGTTTAGATATCTTGAGAGTTGATATATTTTTTCCTTTCTTATGGTTAAAATACGAAATTTAAATTCATTCCGAAACAAAGATAAACAAGGAAGAAGTTAAATAAATCATCAACGAGTTTCCTACAACACTTGATTATGAAGTCACGCCGGCTCTGTAAGTGTGAGATAAGAGTGAAACCGTCCATAGTTAATGACACTTTTCGAAATTTTACGTGTGATCCCATTGGTTGTGGGGTTGTGTCCTTAAAACTGCATAAAATTGGAACTCCTCCTAAGACTCCTTGACTTGATCATTACGGCTCAGTAAAGTCCGATATCTAGGCCCTTTAGAAGAAATCCAATTCTAATGGAAACAATTGAACTAAATGGTATAAACCATACCTAACCAAGAGACTTGGTTAGTGATAAACCCTATTATCAGCACATTTTGGTTGACTTTTTTAAAGTAGACATTAGATCATTCTTAAATCACATCTAAGCAAATCTCCTAAAAGACTATAAGTATAAATACAAACTCTCATCACCTCCCAACGTAAATTACTCAACTCTCCTCTCCAAAATAAGAGAGCTTAATTAGCATTTTCAAAATATGGCTTCAAAGAACATGATGAAAAACGCTATAGCTCTCTTCCTCGCAATCAACCTCGTCTTCCTTGGCCTCACAAAGGCCCAATCTCCTCCACCTCAAGCTCCGGTGTGTCCCAGAGACTCGATCAATTTCATATCTTGTAGCAACGTGTTTCGCCTCAGCTTAATCCTCATCAACGAACAAACAGTGTTGCCATGCTGCACTCTAGTGGCTGGGCTTGACGCCGCTGCGGCATCTGCCTGTATCTGCAATGCCGTTAGAATCACAATCTTCAATTTCTTGACAATCAATCTGCGAGTTAACCAGGTTCTTAGACTCTGCCGTATAGTTCCTCCAGCTGGTTTTAGATGCGCTTAATCCTCTCATACAACTAAATAACCAGACGACCAATTCCGTAATATCGGATAATAATATGGTGCAAAGTATGTTTCTCTAATAATCATATACGTCTCAATACCATCTATGTTGTTGAAATAAAGTGAAAACATTCGTAGTGTTTTCACATGTTTCGTTTTGATGTTCTTCAAGTTCGATTTCCATATGTTGTATGTATCTCTTTGGTTCAGATGATAAGGTAAAATAAACTTTATCGTTTTTTTTTATGTTTATACTATTTTTGTTATTTCATGAGGTTTCAAATACCATTAAGACATCAAGTTTCAACTAGTTGGTTACAAATTTAAGAAGAAGCTAGTTTCTAACGAACGGTTCCTGCGAGCATAAACGTCTTGTAAACAATGGTTCGAACCAGCTCATAACCACCCCAAGCCGTCTCAAGCTCTTTCACTACATTGTCGGACAACAAGTCGACTCCTTTCTCCTTAGCAGCACCAACGGCAGACCATGATCTCAACATCCGCAAAAATCCTTCAAACGACACCGTTTTCTTCATCTCCAACTCAATGGGCTTTCCCTCAGAGCCCAAGCCCACACTCTCAAACGGAAACGGCAACGTTTTATATCCGTCCAAAAAATACCGACTCTCTGGAAATTTACAATACGGTATCGTTTCAGCGTTAAACCGAGTCATCACCGAGTCGAACTCGGGACTCACCACCATGTCAGTGTTGTAGCTCCACACGGCGATGATTCCTCCTGGTTTACGGAGAAGACGATTCGCAATCGCGTAGAATCTCGGGAGATCGAACCAGTGTACGGCGGTAGCTACAGTTATCAGATCAACAGAGTTCTCTCCTCCTCCGATCAGATCCACCATCTCGTCTTCCGTCATTAACGGCGATTGGTTTAAATCTATTTTTGGTTTAGGTGTTGGTGCTAAATTTTATTTCAAGAGGAGCAATGTGAAAGAGTCTTTGCCTGGAATTATTTATTACTAGATGAATACCCACGCTACGCGTGGGTTTGTTTTGAAAATTGTGAAGAAAAGATTATTGATTGTTCTTGCTAATTTATGTTTATTTTTTATTTATTATTATGTAGTTAATAAAAGTAAATCTATCTTATGTAGTTACAATTTTTAAGATTAGATCTATTTTTTGACTTAAAATATAACCCGGGAAAAAAACTTACTTGTCAGCTGAGACCTCTTGCTTGTTCCCGTAATATCCTTCATCGTCCTCATGGCTCTACTAGTTGGTCAGAAGGTACTTTATCAGCTTTCTCAATATCTATTATGGGTACAAAGTTTTTTTTATCATTTTTGAATGAGATTCATTGAACTCTCTCGTTTATATTTTCAGGGGATACAAAAGTTCTAGCTGCACAATACGGACCTAAAGCAGGAATGAAGAAGAACGAAAATGCTGAGAAGGCTTGTTTTGAAGTCATATGGAAGCCTTAAACCGGATAGATTGGTAATCGTAAATGCGTTTAGTTTTTCATTAGGAGGCGTGTTTTGTTGCTTAAGTATGTTGTAAAGGTGATTCTTGGTTTTTAGATCTGAATTACTTTTGCTTTGAATATTGATAGGAAAAGTTGAAAGGAAGTATGAAACAATACTGAAAAGGACGCTACAGAATATTTGTGTTTTGACAGTTGTTCCAAATACCACCACCTCAGTGATAATTCAGGTGAGTAGCTATTCAATGTTGTGTATATCGATATTGTCAACTTGAGTTGTATTTGATGTTTTCATTTTGTAATTCTCGTGTAGGTTGTACATGATGGTGGTTCTGTATCGTTTTTATGTTCCTTGCACCTTGGTAAACATTTACTGATGCTGTCTGAAACACATATAATCCGGTATGAACAATGTCTGTTTGAGTGTTTATAGTAGTGAAAGTTTGTAATCCCATAAGCTGTGAGTGTGAATATGTTTTTGTGTAACCTCTACCGTGGCCTCCATTTTGGCAGTAAGAAGGTAGAAAACGTTTGTTCTAAAGAAATATGATGTACAGAAAGGGAGACTATGAATGATGGAATTTACGAAGTCGAGAAATTTGCCTTGAGATTCTTCTTCTTTCATATTGAATGATCGAGCAAAGAGTGGGAGAGATTTATTTTGTTAAAGTTTTGTGGGGAATTAAAATATTTGTTGGGTTTAGAAGCATTAAGCCATCACTTAAATGGGCTCGACCCATAAATATTGCACTCTAATAGATTCTAAAACACATATGGTCCATCCATCATGGGCTAGCTATTTTCTTTATTTCATTTGACACTTATAATTAGAAGCTGATGTGTATTAATGAAATGTTTTGATTGGACGAATAAAAGCTGATGTGTCATCTCCAGAAGAGCCAAAAATGCTGACGTGGCGGAAGGATGGAGAGAGATAGCCTCCTTTCATATATATGATTGCTCACATTTTTTTTTAATTAAATACAAATGGATTACAATGAACTTGTCCAAATGTAAGACCAACCTACATTAATCTCAACTATTTAACGAGGGAGATAGAGAATTGAAGAGAAGAGGGAGAGAGAAGGAGATAAGACTTTACAGTGACTCTCTAAGACACAAGGAGGACACCTTTTATAGCTTTTGATCCATGGTCGAAAGACGTGTGCTTCTGTGTAAACAACTCCATTGTGGTCCGGATGGAGATCTTCTTTTAAGGATTGGATGCAAGAAACGAAATACTTAATATCAAAAATCGACGTTTTTGTTTCGAAATCACTATAGTTTTGGTGGTTCGGGTTTTCTATTGTAACATTTAAGGGACAGTTTCATGTTTTGCTGGCTGGTAGGATGAGTTGTATTACCTGGAATGATATTAAGAAGCTTTCTAAGCGGAATCCGCTAGCTCTTCTGTGAACTCCCCGAAGATGTCGGGGCAATCATCCCAGTTTCTGTGCCCTCGTGCTTCCCAGTAACCACCCGTGTACTTGAAGGTTTCGCTTTCACCTTGTCTCTTAAACCATCTCGGTCTCCATCCGCTTTCCTGAAGTTGCCGCGACTGCATAGAAACCGAGCAATTGTAGTTCTTAGAACATAACGATCAAAATTTTCAAAAATGTAACAGACTAACAACAGAAGGTCAAGGTAGAAGATCAGCCTAAAGACTATATAACGACCAAATCGATAAACGAACATGTCAGAGATCAAATTATGCAAAAATCAAGACAGAAGTTCATTCTACGTATTAGTCCTCATGTTCTCTGAAAGTTAATTCATTCAGGGCTTACAAATGACATTTGCAAGTTCATGGACCAGTGAAATGTTTAGGTGACATACCATTCTTTGCCTTCTTTCTAACCGTTGTTTTTCTAAGTTCGCCTTCTCATATTCACCATTCTCAAGATGCCGTTGATCTGGTCTGAGCCTAGAATCTGTAGGAGGAAGTATCTCCTAAATCCATGAACAAAATAAACACAAGATCAGACATGTGTCTAAAAGAAACAGAACCCATATACATAATAAATCCATATGACCATACCTGCAAACCAGGTGTTAGCTCGTTCAGGGTAATGGCAAATGAGGTTAAGTTGTATCTAGTGACATTAGGCGGTGGCTTGGTCCTTTTCCACAGTAACGAGGCATTTGATGCGGGATCACTGACTTTCGACTTGCTGATTCCATCACCGGCAACATAGTAAAGACTATCATCCCATTTACCAAATATTGTTGCCGCTTTTTGCCCAGCTACGTCTTCTACAAAACCGTTTACCTATATGTATATTTGAATTTGATCATGTTTTATTTCAACTTTTCAAGTATTCAGCTACCACATACATTCAAAAGTATAAAATTCATTGTTTACATATACAGAGCATTTCTATGTGACTCACCTGGTGGGGATTTCTCTCAAGAATGGATTGCTCCTTAAACTTGAGCGTACAAGAATATTGGCGGTTCCCACGGATTTGCATCACACCATGATGATCACAATAGAGTTTACCTAGTATGATATTGTATATAGTTGACGTTACCTAACAACAAAGATGAAGTATAAAGTTACTTCAGAGCCAAAAGAAAAATCTGCAGAAGTGACTTCAAAGCAGTAGTTAATAACTTTATATATACCTTGCTCCACTGAAATACTTCGCCATCATCAAACTCTAGAGTCAAAACTCCGACAGGTTCGACTTGAATTGACCTCCCCCAAAACTTTGATCTGAGGTTAGTGTCACCCCAAAACTTCCACCCTTTACCTTCACAGTGGCAGGCGATAACAGTTGGATGGTGACTGACCTATTATATAAGCCCGATACCAAAAGAATGATATTCCATAGTCTTGGGGAAAGATTCTGACATTTATGTTCATCACATTCTAACTTTGAGTTAAAATTTATCTTAAAGAAATACCTTCTCAGAGAAGAAACGAATCCCCTTTTCAGGAAAGTCGGCTTCATAGGTTTCTCCAAGCAAAGGATTGAAGGGCTTACAGTGCCGGCATTCAGTGGAAGCGTATCCAGAGACGGCAAAAGCAGCAACATTTAAGGCTCTTAAGAGACCATTCCCCTAATAATAGAACAGGCTCTAAGTAAATATAAGATTAAGAGAATGTAGTATAGCAGCAACAAAGAATATCATCGACTTGCAGGATAGTACAAGATAAGTAAGAGACTTTGGTGTCACTTACAGATTTTCCATGTTCATATGCTCGGTCCAGAAGATAGGAGTACTCCAAGTCTTCAAAGCACTTTTGGAGGGAAGATATTGGTTCATTGAAATAAACAGGGAGGCAAACTCGGGTGAGATCCTTTCCAACGTTGTCTTTGATCATAGACCAAAGACTGACACCTTTCTCTTTTTCAGCTGGATCAGGAAGTTTCGTTCTTCTCTTGATATCCGCGTGTCCAGAAATAGCTAGATTTGATTCAGAACCAACATTAGGTTCATTAAAGAACTCCTTTGTGTCATGGAAGGAAGGTTCATCTTCCTCAGACACATCCTCAAACTCTTGTTTATCATCAGATGAAGCAGTTGTGCTGCATTCTAGAAACCAAATAATGTCAAGTCAAGCAAACACACAAAGGAAGCCACTATACTTGCATAATTAGAACTCAAAAAGCAAAACTGGAGCAGAGAAGGAAGAGTATTTACCACTATACTTTCCACGTCCTAGGCTTGAAAACTCATGTTTCCCTGATGCACCAACTTCGAGATTAGCTGCCTGAACATAAGAAAACTCTCATCATTCAGTAGCCAACATGGATAAAATGCTGAAACGTGACATGAGAGATGTCACTCCAATTGCAAACCACACCATGGTCCACACTTTCACATTCAAGACATGGACAGATGTCACATGAACACGTTTTAGGCTTTTATTAAGATGGATCAAATTCATAATTTTGTCAACACCATGGTCCACACATCCACGTGAAAGATGGACATATATAAGAAATGTGAAACAGACACTTGTCATCAACTCATACTTGTCCACAACTTTTGCAATCCCTTCTCTGTGTACCTATAGTTAAAGAAGGTGATATGACTATGACCAGTTTTGAGTTTTTAACGACTGAACTTCAAGGGACAATAGGGACTCCTATTAAATTCTTGAACAATACTGATACCAATTTATCCGCCCACCTCTCTCATGAGTTCAAAAAAGAGATGAATGAAAAATTGTATTTACTTTTGTTTTAGGAGTTCATTGTACTATGCAGTTGTAAAAATTTTAATATATATTTAGAAGGCAACAGAAGAATCCTCTAGAGTAAGCATATAAATAGCTTAACACTTAACACTCTTCCAGTCAACAGCAAAGTCAAGACCAGTTCCATAGCTCAACCACAACGGAGACCAAACCTCAACTAAAACCAAGCACAGAGGTTTAACAAGAAAGAAAGAGCAGCATCAAAAGATCAAACGAGACAAAAAGAAAAAGCACGAAGGAAATAAACTAAGTTTACCTCTAGCTGCCTCAATGCGTCAAGCAAATTCGTCCGTTCTTCGTGTAAAAGTTTAACTTGTCCGTGCATTTCAGAAAATTCTGAGAGCATGATCTGTTCGCACTCTTTTACAAGATTCTCATTCATACCCTCTTCGTGCAACCGTTTCTTTAGCCTCTCAGTTGAAATAGACAAATCCTTTGGTGGTATAAAGGAGAAATCCCCATTAAGCGACCGGAGAGGAAATATGCATTTTGTAGATGCTAATGCTTGTAACCAAGCAGCTCTATCACTTATAGAATCAGTCCTCAAATGAAGGGTCTTGGTTGCTGTGAATATATAGAACTTTCTATCATCCGACTTGCTTTCTCTGAAAGACGAAACCTGCTGGAACAAAAAAAACATAGTTACAAGCTCAGGTACTTAATCAAACCAATAGGAAGAAAAAAACCAGCAAGTTTTCATTTCAACCACAAAAGCAAAAAATAAAGTTGTGACCACAAATATAATCAAACTAGAAAAAGAAAACTCACCAGAAATCAGTTTCTGGATCAAAGATCTAAAGTTTCATCCTATAAAAAGCAAAAATGGACCCTAAAAACTCAAAAGAATAACCTGAACTTGGAAAAAAAGTTTGGAGATGCAGATTGGAACTAGGAACAAATCAAGCTGGGCCCATGAAGAATTTAACTTTAAGACTGGATAAGGCACGTTAGATCTATAGGTTGAGAAAGACAAAAGTTTATTATCTGTAAGCAAAACAAAAAAAATCTAAAGCTTATGTCTGGATCAGCTTTGGTGTATTTTTGGATTAGGCAAATGTAATTTTGAAAGTTCAACAAAGAAATTATGCCTGTAAAAACATCGTTTTCTCATTGTCAAGCATGTCAACACAAGTCATTTTTATAATTGTTAAGACCCCACACCTCCATTATTTCCAACAAAACTAATTCTACTCACCAAACATGTCCAAAATCCAAAACAAAACTATGTATATAATTGAATCCATAGAATAACACTATACACATAAGCCCATTTGTGTGAAAACATTTATAGGTATAGTATATACTTAGCTAGCCTTCTTAGCTAAGGAGAATTCAAAAGTAAAAGATGAAAATGAAAAAGTTAAAAGCGTATATATCCCATTTACTTACGTTGCCAACAAGACAAATCAAAGCAAGCACATGCAAAGGCAAGAATCACCAAAGAACAAATTGTCAAAAGTGTCCAAAATTCAAAAGACTTGTTTTAGTTATGCAACTGAAAAAGTTCTTACTTCTAGTAACCAAAAATTGACATATCTATAAGCTTATTTGGCTTTTTCTCCCCAAAAAAAAAAAACTAAGAGAATCCAAATTTTTTTGACAATTGGCAAATGGGTTAAATCTTGAAACCAAAAGAAAAATATATTTAAAAAAGGACCTTACACTAAGAAACCAACTTGAAAAAAAAAACAACAATGTGACCACTGAACAAAACCCTAAACCTACTAAAAAAACCAGATTGTTGCAACCAACACACAAAAGATTTTAAATTTTGAAAAACAAACAAGCACCTGTTGATGTGACCCACTAGAGATTCACAGTAAGTTAAAAGCTGGAAAATACCAGCAAAGATTAATATTAATAATACACAAAGACCAAAATCAAAATGAATAAAGTGGTCAAGAAGAAAGTAACAATGAATCTGAATGATGAAAGGTCATAGAAACAAGAGAGTAAATTTCACATTTAGCCATTTAGGGTTTATCTTTTTCATCAAGAACACAACAAACAATTCTATAAACCACTGGTTATTTCCTCTAACTATGAGTGATAAAAGGCTTTTCATTTCCCCAGAAAAAAATCACAATCCTTGATAGCAAAAAATTAATGATGAATCAACAAGACCAGAAATCAATAAATCATAAAAACTGATAATCTCAGGTGAATTTTTTTTTTTTTTTCACCCTAACAAAAAAAAAATTCAAAAATCAAATTTTTTTTTTCTGTCATTGTAAAATACCTTAAGATGAACAATGCCGACGGTTTTTTGTTGTTTCCGGCGACCACTACAACTATCCATTCTCGAAAGACGTTCACCGGAAATATCTCCGATTAACCTCACATCATCTGACGGAGAAAGTAGATTCAAATTCTCCGGTCGACGGATCTTAGAATAAGATAAGATTCCGTTACGAAGTAAGAACCATCTAGATCTCCATCCTTTACCAAAATTAGTCCATTTATATAAGATCCCAGCTACAGTCTCCGATTCCGATCCACCGATCAACGACTTCGCCGGTAAACTCCTTGACCTAGTTAAAGCCGTCGTCACCGGTTCTTCCGGTGACTTGTTATTAATCCCGTGTGGACTCTCTAAAGTTATACAACAAAGTGGATGCAACTCCTTTACCCGCATTTTGTTTCTCCGGTGACGGATTTGATAAATTTTGATCTCAGATCATAAAACTACGAAGCAACATTCGTAGTGATAGATCGAGAGCATGCAGATTTGGAGATAAAATCGAAGAAGAAGAAGAATAAAAGAACCTGAGAGCTCTGAGAAACTGAGATTTTTCTCAGAGAAAGAGAGAGAGAGAGAGAGGTTGCTTAAATGTGAGACTGCGTAAGCTTGAAACGCAATTTTATAAAAGGCTTTATGTGAAGAACTTATATATATACATTGTATGTGTGTTATATTATATAGTTTGTGTGGATTTATGTATGTATATGTGTGTGATGGTTTAATCAGAAAGAGGTTGGGAACGAAGTTGGGAAATTTAAGACGATGGCTTTTTGTTGTAATTTTGTTATGTTTAAGAGGTTATAAATGGAATTATGTGTGGGAATTTTCTTTTTTATCTTTGATTTTGTCCTTAATTAGATACTCTTACAAAGAGGATTTTTTTTGGTAATTTATAGTAGAGAAAGGTCCACAACATTAATTAACTATGTAGCTTGATTTTCAAGCTCATTTGAGAGTTGTATAGAAGATATGGTAATATAATAGCTCTTATTGTTAAATATTAAATGAAATTTAAATTATTTATTATCTCATTTTATCCACAATTCAACAGAAAGAAATAAAAGAATTTAATGAGAAAAAATTCTAAAAACACCAAAGAAGGAAGGAAAACCAAAAGAGCTGGTCAAAACTCCAACCGCAACAAAATACTAGATCATCCGAGAATGTCTCGCGAGCCTTACTCGTCTTGACTCCAAAACTTTAATCCGTCCTTGGGAAATTGTTTGATCACCTCCTTAGCCTCGCTTTATCCCCTTCAAGTGCGTTTGTCTTAGTCATTTTTTGGACAAACATTCTCTTCGCATAGAAAAATGTTTTTTCGCAAGACTTCAACTACCAAAGAGTCCGGATGAGAAGACTAGCCAACTTCAAAATAAAATTTCATATGGTTTGGAATGTACTATTCAATATTTCATCAATTTCATAGCAATTTTTGTGCTATGTTCATGAACATGCTTTTGAGATGATAAGAAAGAAAAACACGATTGACCAATCAATTAACTGCGTTTTAATAATTTTAACAACAAAAAGTTATGTGTATTATAGAACTATAATCTTTTTAAAAATTACAATCATTGATGAAATCTGATTATCTTTAGCCATTGTTTAAACTTTTGTTAGTAATGCAAATCAAGTTATGATCACTTTATTAGACATTTTTTCGTTGTAGTCTCTTATTTTTTTTATAGTTTATATACGTTAATAATAGTGTTTATACACTACATAGATTTTTTCGGTTGTTACAAATTGACGTCGATTCGTTGTAAAGACGTGTTCATGTTAGATTGAGATGTTAGGTTGTCACTTTGTGAAAATTGAAAATTGATTACAGCATATAAAGTCTTATCTAATTATTTTGACGTGTAGACAATGTTCATTTTTTCTAAAAATCTTAAAGAAATGAATATTAAATGTATGATGTGATTCGGAAATTTCATAATTTAGAAGCAATTTATTTATTTATTTTTGTCAACAACGTTGTTAATAGCTAATTTTGGCTCTCTTTTTTTGAACATCTATTATATTTGATTAATTGATAGCTGAATTACAATAGACTTTGCTAATTTTGATTCTTTTTATACTTTTTTTTTTTAATTCTTAAATCATGAGATTAAAATCGTAAATCATGAGATTAAAATCGTAATATTTTAAATCCAAATCGTTAAATGTAAACCCAAACCTCAAAATCATAAACTCAATCATCAAATCTAAACTCTAAACATTGAAGATATTATAATAGTATCTTTCTTGTCAACATATATAATTAAACTAAACTGGTTTAAAAATCTAAACCGGTGGTATTATAACTATTATAACATTTGTAGAAAATCTATTATAATATAATATCAAATTTTTATATGAAATAAGCTCCGTAAGAAAATTGGTAGGTCCGTAGGTTAAACGGGGAGACAGATTTTCCAAGTTTAAAAAGGAACACTATAATCATTTTTCTCGTATTTTGTTTGGCGAAAATGACTTATCATTGAGGAAAAATAAATCACTAGGTTAAATAGTTAATACAAACCGTACATCAAGGAAAAGCCCACTTTTGTTTTTGGATAACATGCCACTATTTTAGTGATAGAGGAAAACAAATAAATATGTTAGATTAGTAACTCATCCAAATTTTTAATAGTTCTCTCAAAAAAAATTTGGATGGCAAAACAATAACAACTCATTAGATTAATGTTTTTGGTTTCTGAAGTTTTCTCGTGAACTTTATTGGTATGATGAGGTCATGTCCAATAGCGAGAGAAACAAAATATATCTTACCAAAATGTGTCTCCTACAACATATACGAAATAGTTGTAGATCGTGCAAATGGATTTTGAAAATTTCTTTAAATTTGGTATCAAATTGTTACTTTATGCCGTCCATGTTTGTTTTATCCGCTCTCTCAAAAAATGCATTAGGAATTACCCCTTATGGATTTGCAGTTCTCCATATGTGGGATTTGTGTACCCCTTATTGAGTTTTCGATCATACAACATTAAAATAGTAATCCAATGCTTTGAAAAATCAAGTTTCAAGAACACATTTCACATTTGTATAGCTCCAAAGCAAATAGAAAAATGCCATTATATTAAACCTTCAAAAAACATTTCTTTGCTAAGTTTATATCAGATCAAATATCAACCTATATGGTTTACATGTAATTTTTCTAGTCAATGTGAGTATATTTTTCGTATTATCTACAAGAAAAGAGTAGCCATAGATTTGAAAAGAGTAATAAAAGCTGTGGAGTCAACAAAATATAATAAGACAGTAAATTATAAATTTGATGTCAGATGTACAAAAGCATAATGTTTATTATTCTCATTTATTACAAAAATAGCATGGACCGTGGGATGTTTGAGGCAGTGGACCGGCGTGGCGTGGCGTGGAGGACCCGGTACTGGCTTGTTGTCCCACTGTCTCACACGGGCCAGAGTTCAAATTTTACTTTCTCTATTCTCTTGCAGCCAACGTAACTTAGATACCATTGTAATACTATATAATATTATACAGCATGACAGAAAAATATTATAAATTAGTTTTGTTTTGGGTAATATTAGAAGTATTAATTAGGTTTTATATTACAGCTTTTCATTTAAACACTAATTATTAAAAGTAATACTATTTATCAAAAATAATTATATAAATAACTAAAACTATAGCCAATAATTAATTCAATCTTAAATTACAAAAGATCATTGATATTATGTTTTCTAATAATTTAATTGATGATGCACCTTTCATAGTTTTTTTTTTTTTTTTTTTTTGCACCTTTCATAGTTGTGATAAGAAATCACCAATTAAATCTAAAATAAGATTATCATAACATTAAAGTAAAGTTTTTTATCAAACAAAAATAACATTAAAGTAAACAAACCCGTCTACTTTAAAAATATTTGTTCAATACCAGGAACTTGTATAAGATACAGTATTGTCATTTTCCATAAATACAGATATGTATTTCAGATAGTGTATGTTACCTCAAAAGCTCATTCCAAAATACACGATATTTCTGAACTCATAAAATACACTAAAATTTAGACGTTTATATTTAGAGGTTTGTGAAAGTGTAGACCCAAAAAAAAAAAGAAGGTGTGAAACTCTGAATGTAATTGTTTAAGGAAGTCTATATTTAGACGTACACTTGGGTCTATGTAATTCTGTGAGGGCATCATCAATGGGGGATCATGTGAGGGTGTTCTTATAGAGAATATAATGTTAAAATAATGTAAGATCATGTGTTTAGATCTTTTGTTTAGAAGTTGATTAGTGGGAGAACATGTGTAAGATCTTAAGACTTAATAATATAATAATCTAAATTAAATTAAGATTTTACAATTATTAAAACATTTAAAAATAACATATAAATTGCAAATGCCAAATTTATGAAAAACTGAAAATAAAAGTGAAAATACAATACTAAATATTTATGAAAAAAACATTAAAAATATAAATAACAATAAACAAACAAACATATTACTTAATAAAAGCACAAAAACATTTTATCTAATTAATACATAGTTTATTATCCAAATTTATTCTAAATATGTTGAATATTCCAACCAATGCCCAAATGCCACGTCACCCCGCAACACCCACAAGAACAGATCCAGATCAAGAGCCCAGTTCCTGATCTTAAGCCCATTAACCCATTTTTTTGGATTTAAATAATGCTTAGATCAGGGGGGGTGATCCCCCAATGCAGATGGTCTGAGGCTCGGCTTTCCACTCCCCACGCTTTCTTGTTTTTGTCACTAGCTTTAAGCCTGTGTCTATCAGTCGCCATGATAATTTGTTTTTCTTAACCAAGACCTGAATAACGCATTATTAAAATCAATGTCGTAGCTACAAGTTGAGAAAATAATTTTACTCTTTTCTAGGTAACTGCCCATTAAATTTGCATTTTTTAATATATAAAACATACTACTATAAAATGATTTTCGTTGTCACAATCACAACAATCATCTTACCATAAAAAGAATATCAATATTCACAACAATGCTTGAACTTATTAATATTCGAGATAAATGTTTCTTTTATAGTTATTTGAGATAATTGTCATTGTATCAAGGATTTGTTTGTAGACAATCCTTTTTGATCTACAGAAAATATGTGACGATATCCAAAATTACGCACGAATATATACAAAGAAAGTTAAAAGATCAAAAAGGTACACAAATTCATTATGATATATATTCGTGCGTAATTTTGCAAAACCACTAACTCCCAAAAAATTATAAATAATAATGGTAAACACTTCGTGTCTTTGTGTCTGTGACCAAAGTGATCTTTAGATTACATCACAAAATGTGTCCATTATATGTGGTCTTGTTCCCAAATAGTCTGTCCACTCTTTATAAATTATTAAGGTACTTAGTCTCAATCACATGTCTAATCTAATTAAATTATTAGTATTAGACGCCCTCGACTGAGTAAAAACTATAGATCCGTTGTTACAATGCTAAAACTATATGGATTAATATACATTTAATCTAAAACTATAAAATTTATATGATCAGTCTTGTACATTGTACTACACGTGTTCATCAATAATAAATTTGTGTAATTTTTTAATCGTTTCATAAATTCGTATAAGTTTTAAGCAATCTATGGAGTTTTAGTGTATCAATAATGATGATATTGTGTGTCTGGGTCGTATATATGTAGACTCTGTATCATTTGGGAATAATTAATCGTATCTATATCTCACCAGTCACCACCTAATTAGTAATAACCCTTTGTCATTGGTATAATATTAACATATATATAATAAAGTATGATCATATCTAATTTTAGAGCGTTTCTTAAAATGGACGGTTGGTTATTTTAATATATACGTACGTAACATAATGTTTAGTACACTTTAAAACCATCTTATGTCATTTTCATCTCTATTTTTATCAAACATCTTAGAAATGATAGGACTTCGTCAGTTTAACGTTTTACTCGAAATATCCTTAATAGCTTCTTTTCTTCGCAACTAGTAGAACTTTAACGTAAGAAAATGTACATAAAAATTCCTAACTTCTAAATAAGGATATTATGTTTTAATAAACTCCTAAAAGTACGTAAGGGAACTTAAACATTGATCATCTCTGCACGACTCTTCCGCCATCAACTAATTAAGATACAAATAAATTGTTATTAGGCACTCCTAACTTTCATATATTTGATATGTGGAATTACAAAAGAATGTAGAGTTTTACATTTTAGTAAATGGATGATTACATATGATGGAACTAAGACTAATCTTTAAATTTTATATTAGTTACTTATATATATGAAAAATAAATCAGATTTCCAAAATTGATTAGATAATTTAATGTTTCAGTTCTTTCTATATACGAATATAAATAGAAAAAAATTAAGTAGAAATCAACGTAACGTCAATATTGAATAATTGATATGAAGCTTTCTTTTGGGAGAGGTGCTTTTTCCATGGAAAGTGATGGACTCGATTTAATGTGGGGATCCACATATATATGTTGCCATGTGCATAATCCTAACATTAGACAAAAGGCTATAATTTGATTGCATTAGACTTTGCTTTGTGATGCATATCGATATTTATATATGAATATAATAACATTTATTTATTTATTTATTTCAATTTTGAGGTAAGTTGAAGTGTTTTTTATTCTACATGTAAATACAATATTTAATTTTTGTCATCACAATGCAAGATGTTGTTATAAGATCCAATTATATTAGTAATAATATGAGCATATGTTAAATGGTCCAAACAATGTTTAGAAAGATAAAATTTAATATTCTTCGAACTAACAAAATTACTAAAAAAGAGTTCGAAGAATATTAAAAATTTCCAAACCGAGGAAATAACATTATCCTCTTAACTTTTTTGATGTGAAGGTTAAGATATTTTTAATCAAGTATTATCCGACTTTATATTAGAAGATAAATGTCTAATAGATATTATTGCTTTCAATAATTGTATCCAGAAAGGCCTTTGACTAAACGTCCAACCATACTTCCATATAATTGCCAAACATTGTTGGAAAATCTAACCTTACATCAGAAAAAACGGTGATCTATAAGAAGAATTAGGACCCCATCTTTACGACTAAAATATAATGTGTAAATATTAAAGACTTAAAGCTTTTAGAAAAGATTTACAACTAACAACACACACAAAACACTAAATATAACAAATCTCATAATTTATGGTAAACAAAAATACTCTTGTTTCAACTAAATGTGAAAATATGTTAGTTTTGATAACAACAAAAGTTTTCAAATGACCATTTATTGAAAAATTTCGAAGGCAACAAAATAAGAAAAAAAATCAGGAGAGTGAAACAACTAATGTTAGTTATGCATGCATAAAGCAAAAAATTGCTAATTTTTACTGATCATCTTTTAATATAGTAAATTGTTATGTACTTTAGAAGTCTAATAACAAATGTATAACTTGATACCATGGTCATAGACATGCCTTTAACAAAAAAAAAAAATGGTCATAGACATGCAGGTTCAAATCCGTTTTTCGTATTTAGTTGCTCTTTTTTTTTGTGTATGTGTAAAACCTAGCTATAATATAATTGTATGAAAAATATTTTGTATGATGTAATTGAAGTCCAAAGCAAGACATGGAATGACTAAAAGTGTCACAGATTTTGAATTTGAAACAAAATAAAGGAATCCAATGAAGTGTACTTTTGAATTAATTAAATCTTACAAAAAAATTACAATGGGAGGAAGAGATTATTGAGATAAATAATAAGCAAAAACGTGGGTCAAGGAAGAAAATGAAATATACAAAGAAAGCTTGCATATCAAATCCATGTTTCATTAGTACTCAACATTATACACTCATCCACCCCCACTCAATTATCTATTAAAAATTCAATAACCTCCCAAGTTGTGAACAGCTTATTTTTGCAATAATATATAGATTTTTTTTTAATAATGTATTATTCTTTTGAGAAATTGTTAAAAATGCCCCTTTTTCAATACCCCTTTTCAAAAATGCCCCCTTTGAGAATCCATTTTTAAGTTTGCCCTCTTTTATTTTTTAATGACCATTTTACTCTTATTTGAAACAAAATTAGGTCCACAAAATACAAAATATTTTTTGGCGGGAAAAGTGATCCCGCAATTTTCCCGCCAAAACACTTGTAAAAAACCTTTAAAATACCTTGTAAAATTTTCCCGTAAAAAGTTTTCCCGCCAAAAATTTTTTTTTGCGGGAAAAGTGATTCCGCAATTTTTTGGCGAAATTTTTTTGGCGGGAAAATTTTTGGCGGGAAAAATTTACAAGGTTTTTTAAAGGTTTTACAGAGTATTTACAAGTGTTTTGTAAGGTTTTACAATGTATTTTAAAAGGTTTTACAAGGTACTTATAAGGTTTTATAAGGTATTTATAACTTGTAAAACCTTATAAAAAACTTGTAAAACCTTATAACTTGTAAAACCTTATAAAATTGCTTGTAAAATCTTATAATATCTTATAAATACCTTATAAATACGTTGTAAAACCTTTTAAAATACATTGTAAAACCTTATAAATACCCTGTAAAAAACCTTTAAAATACCTTGTAAATTTTTCCCGCCAAAAATTTAACGCCAAAAAAATTGCGGAATCACTTTTCCCGCAAAAAAAAATTTTTGGCGGGAAAAAATTTTACGGGAAAATTTTACAAGGTATTTTAAAGGTTTTTATAAGTTTTTACAAGTGTTTTGGCAGGAAAAATTGCGGGATCACTTTTCCCGCTAAAAAATATTTTGTATTTTGTGGACCTAATTTTGTTATATTTCCTTATATATTTGTGATATATTTTATTAAAAGAAAGGTAATTTAGTCATTTTGTACATAAAAAGGGGTATTTTTAAAAATGGACAGCCAAAGGGGGCATTTTTGAAAAGGGGTATTGAAAAAGGGGCATTTTTGTGAGTCTCCCTATTCTTTTTTAAAAATCACTAAATATGAGTTCTTTTCTCCGATGTAATGTTCTTTTTTTTTTTTTTTTTTTTTTTTTTTTTTTTTTTTTTGTCAAACCTCCGATGTAATGTTCTACCATCGTATTTTCGTCTGTGTTACAACTTCCAAGATGTATAATATAATAAATTATGATAGACAAGAGAACTATAATCTTATAAACTAGTAAAATAGTTAAATAAGTTAAAAAGCAGCAGAGACCATTAATATTTTTTATTTTCTTACAACTCACGAAGGCTTCACGTGAAGCCTTTGCTTCATTTTCCATTCATGAGTTCTTTAATTTATCTTCGTTTTAAATTTTTAATTCAGTCACAATAATACTATTTCTTTTGGGAATTGGCAAGAAAAAAAACGAAGTGTGACAATTCCATAATCTTTTGCTTTTTGTATAACAGTAGTACTTTCAATCAAACATCTGTTTTCATACCAAAATTTATTGTGATAATAATAAATCAATTTACATATGGGTTACTCCAATGTATTTCTCTATTTTTGCTTTTAAAATAGAAAAACTCTGATCTATACTCCAATGTATATATATTCTTCTATTTTCTCTAAAAGAATAGTCTAAATACATTTTATTTTTATTTAGTATTAATATCTTTTATTTATAAAAGTTGAAATTAAACCATTTACTTTAATTTTTACGAAATTTTCATAATGGAATCAATGAAAAATAAAATATATAATTTACACATTTATAAAACTGTATGTAATTTCTCTTTTGCAATTAGTAGTCTCAAATTTTAGAATAGATGTTTATACCCTTTTTTTTTTTTGGCAAAGTAATAGATGTTCATACCAAAACCTCTAAAATCAACCCAAAATATTAATTTATTTATTTTAATCATAAAAAAAAATTAAAAATTAAAGAATTACTTTGTAAATAACAAAACAAAATTCTATTATAGAGGAATAGCAAAAAATAGCAATATCTATTTTAGATGTAAAAATAGAGATACGTTGACGTAGATTTTACTCTAAAATAAAGTTTAGAGACAAACATAGAGGTCTTCAATTAGTGATCGTCAACAATTTTAATACCTCACGAAATACAAGTGTTTTGTTTGGTTTTAAAATTAATGTAAGATCTGGCCTCATTTGTGATGATGATGTTCATTGTGTTGTGGGATCAAACACATTGCAAGTTGCTTCTTTAACGGAAGTGCGAGTGACCATGAACATGTGGTTGTGTCAAGGCCTATGGTCCTCTTTGCTAAGATTTAGGGATTTGTTGGAATCAGGTAAGTCGATCTTATTTGTGATTATGCTAAAGAAAATTACAAAGTCAAGTTTTTTCAGAAAGACTTTGGTACGGAAGTTTTGGTACCACCATGTCTACATTTCGGAGTTATTTATGGACATATCGGGTTTAAAGCTACGGTTTGCGAAAAGAAAGTTCAGCCACAAGTTGTTGTATGCCAATCGTAACAAAGAAAAATCAAATATGAAGTTGGAAAATAACGGATCTCATGGTCGGTTAGCGAGTAAGGCTACTCTTCGGAAAGCATCGTCAATCTCCCTTCTGCTGTATTTTTCTTAGTGTATGGCACATACATCTGCGTATGTAATAATTATGTTCTAATAATTCTGTAAATGTCTTTGTAATAACTTTTTTAAATGAATGAAATGTTGTTTTTGTCGAAAAAAAAAAAAGACAAACATAGAGGTGAGTTGGGGATCCTCAAGACCTATATTAAATCATCTAGACACTCGAAGTTATGTTTTTTAAATCATTTAAATTGACCAGAATTAAATAAATATATTTAAATTGTGAGGATTTTAAGATTGTTATTTGTTATTAATATTTGTGAGGCTGTTAAAAATATTAAATCATGTGGATATAATATGGTTCTAAACGCCTTAAAAATATTAAACTTCCTACACTTCTTTTTTTTCATCTGCCCAACCAGCTCTTATATTTGATATGTAACTCCATTTGTCTCTTTGCTTTACTATAAATGTGTTTGGAGGTGTCCTTTTCTTTTATAATTTTTGAATTTCGAAACAGTTTTGATTAAATTTATTTTGCTGAGACAACAAGGACAAATTTCAATATGTCCAAACCTTCAAACATTAATCCAAATTCGAATTGATTTAAAATTAACAAAATAGAAAGTTTTTTCTTTTTTTATTAGTATATATATATATTAGGAGAGGAAAATAGATTCTCATATTTAATGTTCATGTACGGATTGCCACTTGCGTGCCTTTGAAGAAGAAGATAAAACTGAGCCGTGAATAAGAAATTGTTTTCTAGTAACCCTTTTCTTAAAAATATGATTAACATTTCAAAAAACGATAACCTTTAAACTTCTCCAGAGCACTTTTCTTAAGAAATACGTTACATTTACCAATATTCAAATATGAAACTATATAATATGTACTCGAATAGTAGAAAATTGAAGAATATGCTTTTGAATCCCAAAATTAATCACTACATTTTCCAATTCCCCAGTTAATCTACCACACTTATAGTAAGATTCATTCATTCACAACTTATAGATGAAAGATTGTTGAAAACAATATTGGAGGGTAGTAAAAGAGAGATGTACTTGTTTTTATCCATCCATTATTTTCCTTTTATAAAATTAATAATTTGGCATAGATATGATCATATGAACATGAAATAATTAACAAATTAAAGTTAAAAAGAAATATTAATATATGTCTGTCATCATTTCTGACCTTTTTGTGTGCTTCAGGTTCTCTTTGCTATTGTAAACTCCAATCTCTCTCAGTGGTCCTTTGGTAAAATTTCTCCACATTTTCTTGTTATTAACAATATACACAGTTTATGAGAACACTAGTGCCATAGAAACTAGAAAGTGGAAGACAACCCACAATTACCCCAAAACAATTTTTATAAAGAAATTTCAGTTTTATGTTATTTTATGTTACCAAATACAATTTTTGAATCCAATTTCTGCTGGTAAAAGCTTTTATAAATCTAAGAAGTAAAAAAAAATCAAAATACAAAATAATCAACTTTCACAAAAGAATATCAGACAAAGACCCAAAAGATAAAAAGACCAGAAGAAATTTATTTTCTTATAGGTGTGTGTTGTTGGTACTATCCTCTTCTACACTTTAAGAATTTCTAATAAAAAAAAGTACTCACATGTGTGTAATCAAATTTTCTTTTCAAACAAAAATTCTTCCTTTTTATGGGATGTTAGTGCAGGACATGTTAATGATGAACTCAGAAACAGCATCAGACCCTCTCTCTCTATAGCTTTAGATCCACTTTTTACCTGAGTTAGGTCACAGTCACAGGAGTGCTTGACTTGCAAAATTTAGGGCAAAAATAAGAAACTCTAGTACAACAATAATTCACCTCAAATATGGTAACAAAGAGATGACCATACCATACCTCTTTCAACTCTCTGCCACTCTCAGATGTTAAAGAAGATTATGTTCCATCACCACCTCTCAACTCAAATATCAGTCCTTTTTTTTTGTGATTTTATTAGTGTTCTCTAATCACTCTCTTTTGCTAATCATAAAAACTGGGTCTGTTCCAATTTTTCGTCAAAAATCTACGACGCCCGCGTGCTCTAAATGGTGGTAGGGTCTGATGAGGAGACACTAACATATTAAAAGAGGGTTTGTTTGATAGCCACAGAAAACTAAGAGTGATCATTAAGGTTGAAACAAGGTATGTCCTTGTTTGATCTACAGGAGATAACCATGTGAACTCTCATTATAAAAAAAATTTCCAATGGTGGGCATTGTTCTTCATGTACCATCCTACTTTGTGTGCCTCTACTTTTGCAGCATACATTACACCAAAGAAAACAACACATACCAATCCCATAATTCTCATAAATGATGCCTAAGAACCAATCCAAGAATGACAACACATACCAATCCCATAATTCATAACATACTCACACAAGCAAACTCATAACCGGTTGGTTCTGGTATGTGGTTTATTTGGTTAACACTAAGAACCAATTTTAAGGAGCAATATGGTGGATGGAAACTTTTAAATGTGAGATTTGTTACCGTGAGAAGGTCATATCAACTGAATTTTGAGATCGGGACTTTACACCTCCTTGGCCATCTAAGCTTGACTGTGTTTTCTCAGTCTAATCAACAGAGTTTTCTGCAGGAAATGCTGTTGAAACAGCTGACACATAACAAATTCTGTCAGCGATAATTGAGCAAGTTTATGATGTCACAGTCAATCAATCACAATAATACCCAGCTTCTAAATTTCAAAAAAGAAGTATTCAAGAAAGAAACAATCATGGACCTTTCTCATTCAAGCTTCAATTATAGCTATTTTAACAAAATAATATCTCTCAACAAGGTAGCTCCACGAGTGTAGAAGACAGTCTCTTACATATTGCAGGCGTGGGTCCAATTTCACAGGCATCTCCTGCAACCTTAAACATTCGAAGTTATTACTGAACCTTTGATGTACTTAGATTACATGTTGAAACAAATACCTATAATTACAAACCTAGGCCTAGAAGATGCATAACTTTCACAAACCTTAGACAAAATATGAGATTAGCAAACCAAATGCAACACAAAGAGGTAGAGATTCGAGT
The DNA here is from genome assembly GCA_905216605.1 of Arabidopsis arenosa. NCBI lineage: Eukaryota > Viridiplantae > Streptophyta > Magnoliopsida > Brassicales > Brassicaceae > Arabidopsis > Arabidopsis arenosa. The sequence continues at coordinate 7,667,215 of LR999457.1, read as the reverse complement.
GAAAACCTGTGACCGAGCTTGCAAAAGTATATCCAACAAAGCGAAAGCATCGGATGAATCAATCATTTGATTCTGGCAAATTTAACAACGGTTTTCTTATCTGACGATAACGAAAGACTCTGTAACATAGTACAGAATATGTTGGCTACACTAAGAATGAGAGCAAAGATAAAGAAACCTAGTTACAGGTAAGAAATATTCCCAAACGCAGAGGAACCACAGATATTGGCAAGCATAGCATGTTCACAGTAACGAAAAACATCTAATCAATCAGGCATGGTCTCATTCCCAACATTCCACATGCTAGTGTTTATTATTCCTCAATTTATCTTTCCGAAGCTCGAAACAACGGAGAGAAGTTACATATATCGAACATGGTAAAATCTCCACAAACTACAAAAGTAAGCTAAGAAGATTACATTCATCCTCAAGTTCATTGTTTCAAACACAATAACATCATGTGGAAAAGGTTTAGCCTTTCAATGTTTCAGGCCTAGCTCGATTACGATGCAAGTGTATAAGATCTCTCATTAATCACATTAAGGATTATATAACACAAGATTTCATACAAAAGCATTGTAGTCAAACAAAAGGAACAATCTTTGATTCATGAACAATACAATTCTTCTTCTCAATGTAATCGAAACAATTTCAAATTACAGCAATTTGTTGAAAACAACAACAAGAACATTTTGGATACTTTTGTTACCTTCCAAAGAGTTCAAATCTCAGAAATCGAAGAGCAAAGAGAGCTTCTACAATCCCAAAGCAAGCACCAGCAGCTACATCGAGAACATAATGTCTTCCTAAGAGAATCCTTGAAATTGCAGTCACTGTTGCCCAGATCCATACAACCACCACAACTTCTGGTTTGACATCGCCATCGTGATTATCTCTGATCCAACCATCTAAGAAAGAGTAGCTCGGATCTACCATTGTAACTTCAGCAGCAGCAGAGAAGAAGTGAACGGAAGCGGCAACGAAGAAGACGCGAGACGCGTGACCTGAAGGAAACGAGTAGTGATCAGCAGTTACGGCGGCGGACATTGAAGGGTGATTGTAAGCGGGACGAGCACGACGGAAGATTAATTTCACTAATGCGATTAAGATTAGATCGAGGAGGAGGCCGAGGAGGAAAGGGATGAGGAAGGGGCGTAAGGGAGGGGAGAGGAGGAGGGAAAGAGATACAGGGAAGGAGAATCGAAAATCGGCGGAGATTTCTAGGAGGAGGAGGAGAAATGGTGGAAGGAATGGTTTCGCCGCCGTGTGAATTGCGTGAGATACGGTGGCGTCCACCGCTAAGATGGGACCGACGATGATCGCCGCCGTCGACGGAGACATAACTGTTGTATAACAGATCTGTGACAAAAACAGACACGACGACGTTTTAGGGACGGAAGAGATTAATCAAAAAAAGATTTTTAATTCTGTAGTTTGGGAGGACCCATGGATCCCCACTATCCCTGCGAGACCCGCCAGGAGTCTTCTCACCACCAGAGACCCTCTCCTCTATGTCAATGATCTGATTGACCAAACAACAAAGCTTTGGAAATTAGACCGTCTTCAAGCTCTGATGGACCCAGCCGATATTCCACTCATTCTAGGGATTCGCCCCAGCCGAACCTACCTGAGTGATGGCTTCAGCTGGTCTTACACTAAGTCCGGCAATTATACTGTTAAATCAGGATATTGGGCCGCGCGAGAGTTATCTCGTCCTACTTGTGACCCCCCTTTTCAGGGACCAGGTGTTTCGGCACTTCAGGCACAAGTATGGAAGCTTAAAACTACGCGAAAACTTATGCATTTCGCGTGGCAATGTATCACGGGTTGTTTGGCTACTTGTCAGAGGCTCTCTTACCGACATATCGGAAATGAGAAGGAGTGTCCTCGTTGTGGGGGCCCAGAAGAGACAATAAATCACCTTCTCTTTGACTGCCCACCTTCGAGACAAATCTGGGCCTTGTCACCTATTCCCACTTCAGGGCACCTTTTCCCTAGGAACTCTCTCTTCTATAATTTCGATTTTCTTTTCTGGCGCGGAAAAGAATTCGGAATAGGAGACGATATCATGGAAATCTTTCCATGGATACTATGGTATATATGGAAAAGTCGAAATAGATTCATGTTTGAAAATGTGGAAGAACCGCCCCAAGAGACTTTAGAGTTGGCGATTCAAGAGGCGACTGCTTGGAAAAAAGCAAACCTTCACGAAAGATCGCCCGTTGACCCCTCTTCCCTCGGGATACCTGTTGCTCTCCCCCCCATTTTGAGTGTGGAATGTCAACTTGACGCTTCCTGGCATGCAGAGGACTCCCTAAGCGGGCATGGTTGGGTTTTGGTAGACCAAGGTAGAGTTCGCCATCTAGGACTCAAAAGTGCTCGTCGTTGTCTCTCTCCCCTTCACGCTGAGTTTGACTCCTTGTTATGGGCCATGGAATGTATGATCTCGCTTGGCGCGTCTTGTGGTGCCTTTGCCTCAGATTGCGCAGATTTGATCTCCCTCCTCGATAATCAGAAGGATTGGCCTACTTTTGCTTCGGAAATAGCCTCCTTCTGTTCTCTCCGCTGTTTTTTCTCCTCTTTTAGCATTAGATTTATTCCTCGTACTTTAAATTGTCGGGCTGATGTTTTAGCTAAAAAAGCTCGGGCTCGAAAGAGTCTATTTTCCCATGTAAGCACTTCGGTTCCTGATTGGCTCTCCCTAGCGGAGAGTCTCTTTCCGAGATCTTAATTTAATGGTGTTTGAAGAAAAAAAAAAAAAAAGATTCCCTTACCTTATTGTTACACTACAGTAAATTTACTCGGATTCCTATTTAATATAGTCAATATCTCCATAAATAACACCCGACACAACACTTAATTCATTCAATTCTTGATATGTTAAAAGGAAACACTACGTCAATTTGCTTTCCTCATTAAATGTAAAGAAAATTCTTGCTTCTTCACCTAACTTCTCTCTTATCACTCTGCCTCTTTTAACCTTAAATTCATTCTTCAATAACTTTCAAGAAAATAATATCTTATCATCAATATCAGTCCTCGCACGTAAACAAATCAACAACCAAAAACAAGAAAACCAAAACTAATACAAATCTCGCATTCACAGAATATTTCTTTAGTTATAATCGATCCGTTATATGATTTGAGTCACCAAGTTGAGCCAGATATTATCATATTTTTGTTCTATTATAAAAATAAACAAATGGAACAAAAAATCATTGCAATGGGCCAGGCCCAGGAGAAAAAGACAAGGCTAAAATCGTAATTTTAGCGATCATAATAAAAACGCTCGCGGGTAGTGTTCGTAAGATACATACATAACTTGTTGAAGACTGAAGAGAGAAAGAGAGACAAGACAATAAAGATCCGGATCCGGTAACCCGAACATGCCAAACGGGTGGATCAAATCATTGCAATGCAAATCAAAAGCGTTCGATGATGTCTACAATTTCAACAGTAAATCACTATTGTCGTCGTCAAGTTACAATTGTAGTCGAAAGAGCTCACATTGCGTTAAAGACGTGATCGATACCCGATTCGGTAAGAAAAACCCCAAACCCGACCCGAATTTAAGGCGTTTGAAGTCTTGTCGAACCGAAACAGAGCTTCTTAACCCGACAACCCGGACCCGACGAAGCAAATCTGCCCGAACGTCAGACGCATTGACCGAGCTGCCCGATGGTCACCCGTCAAGAAACGTAGTGGAGATGATATTTCAGTCAAGCTGGAGCTCCGATGAGTTTCCGGGTCGGATCGAGATGATTTTCAAAGTTGAAAACGGGTCGAGGACTGTGACCCGGTTTGAGGAGTACAGAGAGGTTGTGAAGTCACGTGCGGGCTTAAACGAGGGCACGTGTGAAGAAGAGGACGCACGGTGTTTGGCTGATGGTAACGAGATGATGAGGTTTTATCCGGTTCTTGATGGGTTTAACGGTGGCGCGTGTGTTTTTGCCGGCGGGAAAGGTCAGGCGGTGTGTACGTTTTCGGGTAGTGGTGAAGCGTACGTGAGTGGCGGAAGTGGCGGAGGGAGGAAGGCGATGATGATTTGTCGAGTGATAGCGGGTCGGGTGGATGATAGAATCGGGTTCGGGTCGGACTCAGTAGCGGGTCATGACGGCGAGTTGTTTGTCTTTGATACACGTGCGGTGTTGCCTTGTTTCCTAATCATTTTCAGATTGTGAGATAATAAAATTATTTATATATAGTTTTCGTTTATAGACCTTGAATTTTTGTCGTTTTTATGGTTCAACAAACCTGAAATTTCACAATTAACCAGTTCGTCAATCCATTCCAATTACTTATGTTATCGTAGTGGTGAAGCGTACGTGTCAATAATTGCATGAAAAATAAGCAAAATATGTTATGGACACCGTTGGATAGATGGATGATATATGTCACTTATATTGTGGCCTCCGTAACTCTTCTTGCGGGTACTATATGTTTTAATGCTTTGAGTGTTTGAGAGGTTAGACCATTGATCGGCCTCTTCACAATATATGATCATGATGTGTTGCGATTTGATTAGCGACCAACATATCAACTTTAGTTATCTCACCCAACCTGTTGAAAAAAAAAATTAGATGTCCGACCCATAAATCTTTGTTTTGATAAGAATCTATATATGAATTTATGGAAAGAAACACTTTATCTTAAAGATAATTGTAGAAACATACATTTTCTATCTTTTTAAGTGGAATAGATATTTTAAAAAGGAACTAAATGTTGGATAAGCTTGAATAGCTTAAGGCCCAAGCTAAGTATATTTGGGAGTTATCCAAATATGCATATGTAAGTTCTAGGAGTTATCTAGAATATGTTATATTTCCTAATTGGTTTTGGAAAAGGTTTTTGAGGGTTCGATATATAAGAGCTACTAAGTTGTGGTATGCCTTATGAGTTTTGAGAGAGAGAGAGTTTGAGAGATTGTGTTTAAGAGATTGAGAGAGACCAAAGTTTTGAGTTATTTTCTTTGGTGATTAATAAAGAGAGTTATTCTTTATTATGAGTTCTTAAACCATCCTTACAAACTAGATTTGGTATCAGAGCCACATGTTTCGAGATCCTGAGAGAGAATTATGATGGAAGTCGCCATTGTGACTAAAAGAAGAGAAGGAAAAGCTTCTTCGATTACAATCAAAAGTATGAGAGATATTAATGTTATCAAAGAAACAAAGGAGGAAGGAAGAAAAGATCCTTCAGAAGGAGAAGAAATTTCAGAATCTGATGCAGAAGAAGAACAAGAAGACGACTTTGTTGAAAGCTACAAGGAAGTTCGTAAGGCACTGATTAATATTGGAAAGGAGAATCAAGGTTTGGTAAAAGAAAAAATTTGTCTTGATGCACTTGTTGAATCACTGCAGAATGAATTGAAGGATGAGAAGAAAATAAATCACAGGAGTCTGACATTGATGCAGGACAAGCTGGCTCTTGCTGCTAAAGTAGACAATCTAGAGAAGGATTTACGTACTGAGAAGGAAATATCAGCCCGACTACAATCAGAGCTTGATCAACAACACAAGAAGATTCACATGTTTGCTGGGACTAAAACACTTGATACAATCTTGAGTTATGGAAGAACAGAGAAGTCTAACAGAGGCTTAGGTTATATTGGACAAGAAGGATCTAACACAGGACAAATCAAGTTTGTGTCAGGAGGTGTCGCTCAACAAGTACAAGACAAATCAGAGAGTAATACAATCAAACAAACTGGATGTTATTTTTGTGGAAAGAAAGGACACATAAGAGCTTACTGCTACAAGTATTGGGAAAAAGTAAACAAACTCAGACGTCAAGGAAAATTTTTGTGGAATGGATATCGTAGTCAAATATGGGTAAAGAAATCTGATCTGTATGCATCAAAAAGTATGTCAAGAAAATCTGATCTGGATCAGGATACATCAAGAAGGTCAGGAAGTACACGAGGGCTTGGATTTAGGTGCAATATGACAATTGTGACAAAAGAACATGGGGCTACTAGTAGTGGATATTCTCGCTATATGACAAGAACTCCTATAGCAGCACCTATAACTGCAGCAAAACCTGCAACAGAAAGTGATAGCATGACAGGAAGCATCGGTGATGAAAAATTTGCTGGAAATTACAAAGCATTGTATGAGCATTGGCTTAAATTGATTGAGGAAAATTCAGTGCTGACTAAAGAGAAAGTCAAGTTAGAGATTCAAATTGTTAAAGGACAAAAGTATGCAATAGAGAAAGAAGAAGAAGCATCACAAGTTAGAATTCAACTTGAAGAAACTCAAAAGAATTTAAGAATGCTTAATAGTGGCACAGACAAATTGGATCATCTTCTGAACATTGGGAAAACAGATCGACATGGTCTTGGATTCAATGGAAAGCCTTCAAACTCAGGGTCCTATTTTGTTTATGGTGGAAAAATCACATCTGCAACATGAGCTGCTACAGAGACTACAACTGGAAAGGAAGGAGACCGTGAATTGAAAAAAGATGAAGAAAGGAAGGAGATTTTTCGATTGGTTGGAAATTTGGGTCAATGTCTGTTGTAATTAAATCAGTTCCAGAAAGAGTACAAGAAGAGGAGTTAAAATTATTGTGTAATGATGCTTCTAAGAGAGACAGAGGATCTCAAAGATCCTTTCGGGAAATTGATGGGAACGTGTGTTTGTGGACCACTAATCCGATTGGAAGGCTTCAAGAAGAAATCGTTAGATTTCGGAGATCATTAGAGAAGTGTTCTATGGTTACTAAGATGAGATTTGAGATAGAACAAAAAAAAAAAAAAAAAAAAAAGGAGAAGAGTTTTTCAAAAAAAAGACGTGACACTACCAAAGTTTCACACAAGCGAGATTCGAGAAGTTGTTCAGAAGGAAGTGGTACCTAGTATGAAGTTCCATCGTGGCTGTGAACTTCTTAATATCCACTAACTGAAGAAGCAACTCGAGGTAACTCGGGTGAGTTAATGACCTCGCAGAAAAGAGAAGAAAAGATTTAGGTGAGTTCATTATGTGAGGTAGATTCATGTGTAAGGAAGAAAAACAAGTTGTTACACAACAAGAAGGAGAAAAGGAGTTACCTGTGGAGTTCTGAAGCTATGAGAAGAAAATCAGAAATCTCAAAAGAGATGTTAAGAGGAGCTTGAGAATACCTGAGATTACAGAGGGTATTGGTGATAGAGGAATCACCGGAGATACAAGGATTTGTGGTAGAAATTGCATCTCACTAGCAAAGAAGAAGATAACGATGACGATGAGATCACCGTAGAAGAAGATGCTTTACCGAGACTTGAGACAGAAGCTATTGAGGGAAACAAGTCAGTTTCAAGATGATTTTTCATTGTCGATAAGAAGACAATTAGAATTGATTAATGGGTTCATGGAGTTACCTAGAGGATCCAGGTGAGTTTCTGTGAGGAGGATAGTGAAATCAAAGACATGATTTCACGGGTTTATGAAATCGGAAGTGATAAAGTGTGAAGGAGATGATCACTGGTTCAAAGGTTACCAAAGCTCATCAAAGAAGAAGAAGAACACACGTTTGTTCATCCGAGAAGCTGTGAAATGAAGAATCAAAATTCAGAAAAACTTCAGAAAATTTGTAATCTCAGAAGAAATCAAACTGAAGTCGTCATAGTAGAGATGAAGAAGAGTTTGATAGGTACCGGAGTTGCAGAGATCGGTATTCGGTTTCGCCATGGAGGAAGAGAAAAACGGCGGCTTAGTCGGGTAAAGAGAAGTCTTAGAGGATTCTTAAGTGTTGGGTGTAGAGTCGGAGAAGTCTTCGGCGAACATGGAGGTGACCGGAGTTGTCGTCGTCGGAATAGTGTTCAATTTTGGTCATTGGAGAAGAAGAGTCTTGTCGGGTCGTCTCCATCGTTGGAGAAGAAAGAGAGGAAGAAAAGTTCATGGGCTGGGCTTGTGAAGAAAAGAGTTGAATTTGACAAAAGCCCATGGTGGAGATTGTGAAGTTATGGGCTTTAATCACATTTCCTGGCCCAATCCGAATTGGTTTCTTCTAAAGTGGACCAAACTGTGAAGTCTCAATACAAGTCGGTAATGCTTGATTATTAAAGGAACAGAGACAAGACCAAGAACCCTAAAGACAAAATACAAGCATATAAGAGAGAAGAAAGCCGTAAGAAACACAAAGAAAGAGACGGTGACATTTTCTTTGTGTAAGGACTAATGAGGAGTTTCATTGGAGTTCAAGATGTGAGTGAAAGTAGCTTCAAGCTTAAGGGGGAGAATGTTGGATAAGCTTGAATAGCTTAAGGCCCAAGCTAAGTATATTTGGGAGTTATCCAAATATGCATATGTAAGTTCTAGGAGTTATCTTGAATATGTTATATTTCCTAATTGGTTTTGGAAAAGGTTTTTGAGGGTTCGATATATAAGAGCTATTGGGCTTTCTAAGCCCATTCCAACTCCCCCTTAGTATGATATTGTCCGCTTTGGGCCTATATGCTCAAGCCCGCACGGATTTGTTATTGGGCTCCTTCCCAAAAGGCCTCATACTAATTGGAGTTGGACTTTGCTTATATATTAGAAACTTCTTTTCTAAACTTCCGATGTGGGACGTTGGTTTGTACCCAACAATCTCCCCTTCAAACCAAGGACCACGAACATTGGGCCTCCTCTTCAGCGAAACCTTAGCACCATAACTCGGCACCTTCTTGATCGCGAAGTTCTTGAGGCACCTTCTTATCGTGTCACATTTGAGGGCTTCTTCCACACCGATCATAGGCCCAAGCCCACTCCCCTAGGTCCACTTTTCAACCTAGGCTCTGATACCATTTATTGGGCTTTCTAAGCCCATTCCAACTCTCCCTTAGTATGATATTGTCCGCTTTGGGCCTATATGCTCAAGCCCGCACGGATTTGTTATTGGGCTCCTTCCCAAAAGGCCTCATACTAATTGGAGTTGGACTTTGCTTATATATTAGAAACTTCTTTTCTAAACTTCCGATGTGGGACGTTGGTTTGTACCCAACAAGAGCTACTAAGTTGTGGTATGCCTTATGAGTTTTGAGAGAGAGAGAGTTTGAGAGATTGTGTTTAAGAGATTGAGAGAGACCAAAGTTTTGAGTTATTTTCTTTGGTGATTAATAAAGAGAGTTATTCTTTATTATGAGTTCTTAAACCATCCTTACAAACTAGACTAAAATCATGAAAATCAATTATAAGTTATATGTACTTGAAAAATTATGTTATCACAATAACTTTAAAATAAAGTGGGTTTTTACTCATGTCTTAGATTTTCACTTTGTTAATATAGTGCAACATTTAGGTTATATGCGTCGGGCCAATTTTTTACTCTTTTTTGTTTTTGTGGGATTGATATATGTGTTTTAGTTTGACTTCAGAAAATGTGATCGGGAAAACATAATCATGGCAAACACAATCTGGTGGAAGACCAAATGTGATGATATATAATTACGATATCAATGGAGATCCTAATCATAGCTCTTGTCGACTTGACCTAAGAAAATATTTTATTTGTCTCTTATAATTATGTTTCTTAACCATATGATGCATGTATGTAGAACTCGGCAGACACGATATATGGGAATGTTAATGTTCAAAGAAAGTTAGGTAATAAAACTAAAAGTGCCTGTCAAAAATTTTGTGGGTGTTTTGGCTGTTTGCTAGTTCAAATACTATGTTAAAATTTTTTAAAAAAACAACAACAAGAACACTTTTTCTCAAATGTATTTTAATTGAAACATATGTATTTCCACCAACCCATATATAGATTCTCAAACCCATAAACCATGTTAGTGTAATGATGGGTATATACCGATACTTGTAATGATTCACATTGATCTTACCTAAAATGTTTGAAGTTACTCCATAAATGATAATTGTTAACTACTTTTTAACAGCAAAGAACTTTGGATTATTTGTTCCAGCTAATCCGCCAGAACTTAAATCAAAATATTTTAGAATCCAATAACAAGTCTGCATAATCCGAATTTTCGGTGCATAACCAAATTAATTAACCGAATAATTTATCCAAATAAGTAAAGCTAAAATCATCATCATCGGTACTCCACAAGCATACATAGTGGCTTCCCCTTAAGTCTCTGCCTTCCCTGCAAAAAATTAAATTTCCCACCTCAAAAATATTAAATGTCACACCAATACAAAAGATCTCAATTTATTGTGTTCGAATATAATGAATTAAATTCCACGACAACGAACCTTTAATTCGGGTAACTCGATCACACATGCACATTCCACAACTTCTGCTCCAACCCTCTCTAACATGGTCCAAAAACCATTCACAAAGAGTAATAAATTTCTGATATCGGTTAGGTTAAATTCATAACTCAATTGTTTTTCATATAGCTTAGGGAATTTACCGAGCAAGTTAATGGCAGCGCAGAGTGTACCACCGGTCGCAATTAGATCATCAACGACCAAAGCTCGATCTCCAGCCTCGACAGCTCCTATGTGCATCTCTAGACGGTCATTTCCGTACTCTAACTCGTATTCCTCAAATATTGTTTCACCTAGTTACATTTCATGTCATGTAACAATAAACGATTAAGTTAGGGATTCAATGGTAGTACTGCTTCAAAAATAAATCATATGAAGGTATGCAAAAGTATAAGAACCAGGCAGTTTCTTGGGTTTCCGAAGAGGGACGAATTTTGCTCCAATGGCTAGCGCGATTGGTGGACCGAATAGGAAACCGCGAGCCTCTATTCCTGAAATGATAGCAAACTCGGTTTTATACATTTATGCCAATTAGCAAATAAGATCTAGTTAAGTAGCGTAAATCACCATAACTTTTATCTATCTTTAAATATAAACGCAATTATGTTATATGTATGTGGTTATTATTACAAGAGTCCAAATAAGAACATTGGTATAGAAGAAAAGCTAAGGTATGACTCTCTGTCCCAACAACAAACCCAATAGACAGATTCTAGAGCACTAACACAAAAGATACGGGTCAGTGCTACAAGTAGTAGATAGGTAAACGTATGGGCTTAATAATATGGAGTCATTTAAATGTTTTTAATATGTCTTACTTATTTTAACCAAGAAAATATTGAATCATGTGTTATGCACATATAAACACTTCCTTTAACACGGGCTTTATGACAATATTAAAAATGTTTAAATGTTTAAGACTTTTTTAAAATAGATAAATGTTTAAAACTTGTAATTAAAATGTTTAAACATTAGAATTTCATCGAGTTTTTCCCTGTTTTCCGCAGATAACTATAAAGTTTTTTTTTTTTGGTGATCTGATAACTATAAAGTTTGGTATAATATCAAATGAGTTTGTATGGTTTTGATGATTTCTTTCTTTTAAATCTGTCTAGGCAAGATTCTATTGATTTGAAAAGGCGACTGAAAAAGTATACAGATTTTAAAAAGTAAAAAAGAAATGATGTACTTCAGCATACTTTATCTTACAACAGTAACAAAGTTACAAAGTCTTTGTACTTCATTACATAGCAGAAGAGAGACATACAGAAAAAGTGAGAAGAAAAGAATTGGCCAAAACAATGATGATAGAAAAAGAAAGAAAACCCAAATCAAGTTTTTTTTTGGGGCCAACTCTTTTTAAAAGGTTACATCCATCACTCAACTACTCATCGATCCAAACAATACCCACCACATACACACACACAAACACACTTTTCACATAAGTAATAAGATCAACAATTATAAGCTTTTAGAAAGTAAAAGAATATAGACAAAAAAAAAACTTTTTTCTTTTATGGTTTGGGAGGAAGAATGATCCAGGCAATCAATCTCATTCAATCACTCAATCACACAGAAAGGTTAGATTTCAGAGATAAGAGAGAGTCTTGTCTCAACCAAACTCGATTCGAATCTTTATCTACAATTTGTGTATATGTAAACGTCAAACACAAACGATATACATATTTGCATTGACCCTCTAATTTTGATACATCATATTAACTGTTTTTGTACACATAAATTTATTCATTCATAAATTCAAACCTAACCGCACAAAAACAAGGACAATAGTTTTTTTTTATATATATATCAAAACAACCAATGATAACAAAGTTTAGCCGAATTTTCAAGTATTTTCCATCAAAGTACAATGTAAAAAAGGTTTCATAATACCAAAAAATTACACAGAAAATGATTTTTTAAAGATTCCACTAATTACCATTTGACTTTTTTCTTAAAGACTCCACTAATTACCACGCACCAGCAAATCAACTATTTACGGGTCAGATATACATTAAATTAGCCTTTATAGGAAGAAAAAAATGAATTTCAGTAATAGTTTTTTTCCTACATAAACTAAAATATATACGTCACTATAAACATGACCTACCCACTTTTTTCCCGGAATATCATCAAAACAATAAAATAATCGAGTTCACTCAAATATGTCGAATCTTTTGAATAGTAATTCCATCGAAATTACACTATATCCAATGTTTAGAAAATTAATAAAATCATGAATTGCAAAGAGAGATAATATTACCTGCAACCACTGAGATGTTCTTGTCTCTGTACCTCTCCACAAATAGATCAATTGTGTCTTTGAAGGCTTTCGGATCCAACAACACTGTTGTTATGTCCTGAAACATTATTCCTGCAAAAAATTTCCTTATTTTAGTACCCTCTTTACTCATTTTCACACATATTTTTTTTGTTCTCTATGTAACACTAACAATTCTTGTTTTTTTTCTCAGGAAAATATGTGAATGGTCAAATTACAACTTCATAACAAACCAAAACAAAACATATTCAAGGCCAAGAAAACTGTTAAAAAAAAAACTTCTAAATCAAATTTTACTGTCGGCAACAATATATATTAGAAAATTAAGACTAAGAAACCTGCATTTTCTCGTTTTTCAGCCAAACAACATTTTCCAATGCGATGAAACAGAGCATAAGACCTCCATAAGAAGGAAGGAAGAAGAAAAAGTTACCTTTCTTGGGAAAATCTGGAACGACACGGATCTTAGTTTTGATTCCATGGATACGAGGATCCTCTTCTTCTTTGTTTCCCGACATTGTCAACGAAGAGCAAAAGATAAATAAATCAAACAAAACACAGAGAATGTAAATCCTCTGTTTTTCTTTAAGGGTATCTTCTCTTCTCTCTCCCTCTTGTTCAAGTAGTTTGGGTGAGAGAAAGAGAAAGTGAAGCAGTCATAGTACTCTTACCACTATTTATATCTTGAAAAAAAAATTAAAAAAAAATTGGCTAGATTCTCTGTGTTTAAAATGTAGTGTGCTTAAAATGTGTTTCTGTACAACTGTAAAGTCCAATAAGATAATTAGTAATAAATAAATTTTCTAAAAATATGTCATCCAACAAAATCTTCCAAAATCTAAAAGGTATATATTTAGCATAGTTTATTAGGTGGCCAATAAACTAAATTATAGGTTTTGTAATTTTTATAATTAAAACATTTTAGATGATCTGTAAGAACTTTGTATAAATGTTTAATACTATAATCATCATGATTTTTGGGTGGGTTTCATAATCTTTGGATGATTTGCTTTTTATAATTTATGCATGGAAAATCTATTAGATTCATTTTAAATTTCAACGTATAAGATTGTAATGAAGTAGTTTAAATATTTAATAGAATAACATTTATTTCAGAAATCTCATAAACGTAAATTCAAATCCAGTAACACATAATAATACTAGTTAAAAATAGAATAATATCAATATTAACAAATTTAGATAATTATTATTAAGAACTTCACCAAAAAAACAAAATAATAAAATTTTAGTTAAAAAGTTTTTTTGATGACTAGTACAAGACATATCTAATCTATGTCTCATTAAAAGACATGATCAAAGCTGTTAAACGTGTCGTTCAAACATTGGATTATCTTGATTTTTTGTATCCCCAAATAATTCTCATGTAATTAAAATAAATACAAAAAGCTTAAAAGACGAAGTGTCCTCGTTAAATTATGAGAGCTATAGCATTGCAGAGAGACAAGTGGTCTGTTTCATTATCTTATCTTGTAGATTAGAAATTTAGAATAAACTTGAACTCCTTTTTCTTTATTTGTTGTTTTAGTTCGTCCTTATAATTATTAAAAGTAAACATGTGGTTAGAGTTTCTCCGATTATTTGGAAAGAAATCGTCAACAAACCCAAGTTGGAGAATGAATAAGTGCGTTTTAAGCTTTAATACTTTCGATAACATTTACCTAGTACATTTCAGCTTATACTATTTGATTAAATTTCTTGTATGTCGTTCATACAATAAAACACTCTGCTACTTCGTGTATATTATTATTTTTTTTCTTCTGAAAACGTAGCTAACAAATCATAGAACAAAAGAACATTAATAGTGTTGAAATGGACTGAAGTAAACAGTATTATTACGACGAATATATGTAATTTAGTGGTTATGCTAGCATCGTCGTTGTGTTATTAACCGAGTTCAAATTTTCACAATGCATATTGTTAGCAAAATTATATATAGTGTGTCGACTACATATTCACTAGTGATTTTGATGGATATGTATGATGATATTTCTTTTAAATCACGTTCAGCTATGTAGAACTACTTTTGAAATAAATGAATATACCTCTAAGATCTAAGTTTAAACATAGTTATTACTTATTACATTCACTTTCTTTTAATGAAATGGTTAACAAAAATTTTTGTTAACAAATTCGTGTAACAATATACTCATGAAATTTTGATAAATGGCCTTTTGGCTTTCATACACCATGGTCCATGAACTAACTAGTTATTCACTAATCACTAGTGAAATGTACATGCTAATAGAAAATCATACCCAAAATCCAAGTATGTGGATATGGTCGTCAAGAGAATTTAGTCCGATACTTCAACACCAAACTCAAATTAGGTTCCCGTCATTCTTTTGTGTAATGATATATATAGCTTAAATGATTGTCTTTTAGACAATGAGAGATATTATCGTCAAATATAATATATAAACAAATATCATCAAGACATCAACTAGTTCGAGCAACACCCTATAGATTTCGCCTAACTCTCATATCTAAACACACTTTACTGCACAAAGTCCAAGTGGGTTTTTTGAGTGTGGCAAATCTCTAGTTATAGATATTGTTTTTAAGGCATCTTTTCTTCTAAATAAATTAAAATATTCAAAATATAAATATCGAAAACTCATAAAAATGAAAGCGATGTTTCTTTCTTTACTATTTTAGATTTTATTTTGTCTATTTTTATATTTTTATGGAGCTTTTAATTAGACCTGTCCATGGCCTAGAATAAAATAAAAAGCTCACCACCTTTTGAATTTTGATAGGCCACTCTTCAATTCGAATTCGTATCTTACCAATTTACCCCTCCACCAGTCTTTTCGTTTCTTATTCTGTCTATTTCCTCAATTATTGCACTAAATCTGGAGAAACATGCTCAAAATCTAACTTGGGACAAAGGTGTCCAATACTTAGCGTGATTCGTCTTACATTTAATGGCATCTTCATAACCTAGAATCCCATTATACAATATACAAATTATTTAGTATATCGATACAGACAACAGTTCTATGAAAAAAAAAAGTTTTATACATTACAAGTAGCATCAACAAAGTTGTAGCTGCAAAAGTAGGCGAATCTCTTTTATTCCGTGTTTTGGATGATGTCTAGATTTCATATGACCACTTTTGGTAAGCATATTGTGACTCTACTTTTACTTTTGTACTAAAATGGTATATTTGTTGTTTCTATTATTAATCTCTTACAAATATAACAAAAGAAAGACAGAAATTTGGAACACATATATATCAAGTGTGTTCTCAATTGATTTTTTGGCAGTAGAAAATTGAAGTTCACAATTGCTTTAATCTGGTTTAAGATTAAAGTTCTATAGTAAAAAACACAAAGTAAACCAAGTGGTAGGGTCTAGTGATTTCCATTTGAGTAAGAATCTTTTTGTAAGTCTAAACTAAATATTGATTCCTCTCAAGCACATAATTTATTAAATCACTCCAGTCGATGTGGTGTCATGCTTTAAGCTCATTAAAAAAATTGGTGAGTATATTAGATTTACCGGATGGTAAATGCCTAGATGACTCATTAGTTATTAAAAAAAAAAGCAATTCGGTAAAATATCACATAAAAAAATCTTAGCCTAACATAAATGAAGAAGAACCTAAGAAATTCTAACACTTTTATGGACAAAAAGATGGACTATACCTTTTAATAGTAGATATACAACAGTTTTGTATATTAATATACATTCACGATAAATTAATATAATTTTGTATACTAATATAATAAGTCCACAAACTTATTTTTTTCTTGTTACTTCTAGAATAAAAATGTTAAATTTTATTGGCAACCAAACTTTTTTTTTTAAAATGCTAATTTTCGAGAAAAATAGCCCACTAAAAATATTGGAAATGAGGTTAAAGAAAACAAGGTATCGATTAATTTATAAAAGGGACAAAAAGAAAGTAGTAAAACTGATAGTAATAGATTGTGGAGTGTACTATAATCGGTCGAATCAATTGGATTTATCTCATAATATTTTGTGGACAAGTGTTAGTTGTGCTCCATTAACCATTTGTCTTCCCACTAACACTTTTTTTTTTCTCCTCTCCTTTTCACATCTTTAAAGTCTTTTTCCTTACCAAAAAAAAGTCATTTTCCTTAATATTTTTCCTGTTGTATTCCTCTGTTCTGTCAATTTCTGCCATATGATTTATTTAATTTAATGAAACAAATCAATTTCTCTGTAAAATTTTATTACTAGTTAATATATTGGGCATATACGTGTTTTTTCTTCTACGGAATCCCCATAAACACAAGTTCATGCCACTGCTATAAAGTTTTTTACTAAATAAAAAATATAGAAAAGGAAAAATATGTTCATTCTCGATGATATGTTATTAAAAAAAAAAATTAAATAGAAGAATTTTGAGAACATATATTTTTCAAACTAAAGTACTTAAACACAAAAGAAAACATAACATGTCACAAAATTATATGACATAATTATAAAAAAAAAAAAACAGAATATGTATAAAGTGCCTTTTATACATACTAAATACTTGCATATGTTTAATAACTAAAGAGTAAAAACAATTATAAGAAAAGAAAAAAAAACAAACAAAAAGACTGAAAGACAAGCAACGCAAACATAACAGGCCCAAATACGTGAATGGGTTCAGTGTTGGAATAGTGGCTTTAGCGTCACGTTAATAGTCTTCGGCCTGCTTGGCTTTTACCGACCTCAAGACTTTTTCATATGATTAACAAGCATGGGTTTAAACATAGAGATGATGACTTGGGCCTCAATGTTTGTTTGCGTGTATTTTTTTTTTTTTATTTAATAAATGAATCTGTAATCTCAAGTACTAGAAGTCTAGAACCATTCCTTCATGATGTCTCTTTGTGAAACTGTCTTTACATGTAATAGATGCATGCAAACGCAAAAACTGATGATTGTAAATTTGTAATTGTCACATTATAGATGCCGTTGTTGTAAACCTTTTTCATCCGGATTGAACAACCAATCATGAAGATTACTATCTTAATTTTACTAGTGAATTAGTGACTAATCGATTTTTGTTCCAAACATAGGAAACTTTCAAATGTGTAATACTAATTTTTGATGCATTCTAAGCCATAAAACATCGTAATGATTTACAGATACAAAAATACCGTATCACTTACCAAAAAGAGTCCATTTCTCGTTGCATTCAAAGTCCAATAGTTCTTTACTAGCAAAAACATTACACTACTAATCACTAATCATTACCAGGACTTACAATGATCCAAAAAAACAAATCTCACCTAAACCTTAACATTCATTATTAATGTAACCACAAGTATATATCATTGATCTCAAACATGAACAATCAAAAAGAATTAAAGTATAGTAATTAAACAAACAACAACATTATACATACCTGTTTAAACTGTTGTTAATAATCATCAAACTCTAGATTTAATCTTCTCCAAAACTCCATCAATGGCAATATCAACAGCATCTTTTTTATTCATCAATCCCATTGAAGCACCATGTCTTCTATACATAACTCTAGGCATCATCTCTATAACTTTTTCTCTCATTCTCGTAACTTCTTCTTTAGGTATACTCATCAACACGTCTTGGATTCTAACTCCTCTGAATACAACATCTTCTTTCAGAATCGTCACCGAAAACTCCGCGAATTCGGACTCCGGGAAATGCCATTTGTACTGCATTTTCGCCGTTTGGTCTTCGAAAAACACCGGTATACATCCGGCGATGATTCCGTCGAATGTAGCTTTACGTGTTGGTGTATCTCCTGGTGGTTGTAAACAAAACGATGATTGTAACATTGGTCTCATGAATCTGATCGGATCATGCTCACAGATTCCATTAGAACAATCAACAAAATCGCAGATTTTATCCGATTTCGATTCGGTTTCGGTGGCGTTTACGCTTGTGCACTCTAATCGGATGCTACGGCGGATGTTCGGAGAAGAGGAGGTACCTCCGCCGCCGGCGAAGAGCATAAGAGAAGTTCGCCGTGAGCGACGGACACGACGGATCCACGATTCCAAAAACGGCAAGCTGTGTGGGTGAAACGACGTCGGATAAGGAACGGCTTGTTCTTGCCACGGCCAGAAACGAGATTCGAGAGTTAACGCCGTTAGATTGAAAAACTCACGGCGTTCTAGAAACGACGTACCCCAAATCGGAGGGTCAACGGTCAACGGCTGAGAGAAATCCCAAGCGGGTCGAGCCATAACGAGGAAATGATCATGACCGGAGCGACGAGACCAGATCTCGGGTTGATCACGGGTCAAAAACTCGAGAAGATCCGACCCGTGATCAGCGCTTGAGTTTAAATCGGGTCCGTAGAGATAACGGAGAGAATCGATACCGGCGTAGTAAGGGAGGTAAACGGCGGAGGCTAGATCCGGGTCGGGTGTGAGACATGGATATTCGAGAATCCGACGGTGGAAAATGAGTTCGAGAAGTAACGGGTCGGTTCGATACCAGCTTCGGGTACGGGTATGAGTTTTTGGGCCAAGTCCGTGATTGGCTAAGTAAGGGCAAAGATCGTCGGTGATTGGGTAACGATTACAAGTTGAGAGAAGATCGAGATTGAATCGTGATGGGAGTGTACGGATGTGGATCCAACGGTTGGTGCATTCTGTATCGACGGCTGAGATTTGCTGTGAAACAACCCTAGGCTCGACGAAGAAGAAGAAGAAGATGGTCAATGTTGTGACGGTGGATTTGAAAGCCATTGTTAATGGAGGTTGTCGGAGTGAGAGTGGTAGTTTCTCTCTGTTTATTAATGGTAGGAAAAAGATTTGGTAATTTCAAACAGGTCCTTAACTTTATTCGTATATTTTAATATTACCCTTATTATTTATTAAATAGGAAATAAACCTCATTAAAGGCTCAAAATTTGTGAATTCGAGGCAATAACTGAACGTTGGATCTATTTTTGGATAAAAGCATAAAGTGAAGTTTGGAGAATCTAACGGTGGTGTGCAATTTTGAACACAAAAAAGTCGGTGATCGTGTGAGTGTATCCTCACGGACGCGGGGAAGATTAATTTTCCATTTGTGTGTTCAATAATTAATTTTCCATTTGTGTGTTCAATAATTAATTTTCCATTTCTAACAATAAGGAAACAAATTAAAAGCACACTGGGTTTAAATTGGTATGGCTCTTTTATTTCACTGAACCGAATTGAATTTACGAAGGATATGGGAAACAATGGCTGGAAAGCCACTTTTCGGGAAATAAAATGCTGGAATGCCACCTTCGTATTTTCATTTTCTTTTACAATTTTTTTATAAGTCAAAAGCTAAGGAAATGTCCAAAAGCCCTTTCAAAAGGTTAACAATTACAAAACCCAACATGAAATTCACTATCTCAACAACCAAACACTCTCAATCGTTCTCCTCCTCTTCTTCCAGATCCTGTTGCTTTCTTTTGCCAATCGTTTGTTTCCAAAATCAACACAAAAAAAAATGGCGAGACTTTTCGTCTCTATCCCTATGTAACCCACACAAATAAGCTTCTCTGCGTCTTCTTCTCAGCCACTATTCTCGTGGCCGGTGAACAATTTCCCCGATGGTGTAGCCGGAGGATTATGTCTTAGACAGAGAATCAGAGACTGTTCCGTGGTGAAGCGAGCAGGGCCTAGTACGAGCATCTACTTGCTCGCGTTCGCAAATTCCTGCTACTTTTGTCGCCGCCACTGTCTTCACTTCAATCAAAATCGCTGATAAACTCGACGAAGATTTCCTTGAGGATGTAAGATCACCGTTTCCAAAAACAATATAATTCCTTCAATCTCTGTCATATCTAATTCAGATTCGAATTTCGTCTAATTGTTTAGTGTTAACATTGCTTTAGGTCTAGTTTGGCTCAATGCTAGTTATAGGATTTGAGGTACATAGAAGGTAATTTTAATTTCTAGAACAAGAAACGTTCGAAGAATTTGGGGAAAACAATGAACAAATGAATTATTAGCACTAACTTTTGAATTTGGGTTGACTTGGTTCAGTTTGGTTAAAGTTGTTGAATTTATGGCATCCTTAGAAAGTAAGAGAAAATCACATCCTCTTAGAGTCCATTTTGCATTCTAGTAGAATTGGATTTCTTTGATAATGCGCCAAGCAGGTTTGGTATCATCCCCAAGAGACTGAGGCTTGAGCCGACCGAGAGAGGTCGAGATTTATATCTCCAAGATTGCACATGACTTATGTTTTTGTATTTCATTTCTGTATTTTGTTATGTTGTGGATCTTAAACATATGACTTCATGTTTTTGTAAACAAAAAAAAATATTTAGATTATATTTATGTTCAATTGCTTTTGTAGGTACAACTGGTCTATTTAGGTACCACTACGTGTATGAGTTACACATAAAAAAGTACAACTAGATCACTTAAGTACAACTGAAACAATTAAAATAACCTTTTTAAAAAATAAAAAATAATATTATTTGATATTAAAATAAATTTAAACGAAGTATAAAAAATTAAAAAAAAATAAAAATTAAATATAACCCACGTAAGCATGATTTTTGGCGGCGGGATATTAATTTAAAATCATCACACGTGCTGTAAAGTGGGGCAAAGACAGCGGGATATTCATAAAAAATTGTTTGATATAAACGTAGTTGTACCTAGTTGTACAGTTGTACTCACATATTCATAGTTGGACTTTGGCGATTTTTGCGTATTTTCAGTTGGACTTTAATAAAAATTAGTAATTTTAAGTTGGACACATGTTGTTACACTATTAATTATCATTTAAGAAGTTTTCATAATACAATTTGTACAAAATCATAATTTTCACCTATTTTGCATCAAAAGAGGTGATCACCTACAAAGTGTTCCTTGTACTATAAGGAGTGTTTCATATGAAAACAATAGTATGCACTAGGAAAATGATAAATTCAAGTTTTATTTATTTAAAATTGTTTCTTTTTAGTTCAACATGTTTTTGGAATCCTTGTTAACTCTAATTTATCGTTTTTCATATTTGTTGAATACACATACAAATACATGTATGGTCTTAGTTGTACCTTCTCAAAACCTAATTATACCCAGTTGAACATAGTTGTACGAATACGACAAGTACATATACTGATACATACATGGTTATAGTTATAGTTTTAGCTGTACCCAGTATTTATGGTCTTAGTTGTACTAGTCGGTCCTAGTTGTACCAGTCGAATCTAGTTGTACCCAGTCGAACATGGTTGTACGACAAATACAAATGATTTTTAGTCATCAAATATTCTTTTAATTAATATCATTTATCTTCCACAGGGCAATGAATTTGGTTCTATTAATCACTGTTAGTGTTGCACAATAGAACGATAAACTAAAGACACTTTGAGAATCCTTAACCACAAAAAAAAACTTCTATATAAATGTGCGAACATGAAGTCTACTTAAATTATTTTCTTAATTTTAGAAGGGAAAGCAAGAGAGCATGTCAAACAACCCTAGCACTAGCAGAACCTAAATCTACTTGCATAAGAACTCAAAAAAGTCATCAAAAACACCGTCATCAGACGACGAGAGTGGAGCTATGGCAGCCAAAACCTTTGCCTTTTCTTCCAACAACTTTCGCTTCGAGGTCTGAACACTTTCGCTTCACTTTCTCCAAATGAGCTTCGAGCCTTGAACACTTTAGCTTCAAATCCTTCAACTCTTCCTCAATTTCTTTTCTCCTGAGTCTCACCAGCTTCCTCTTTCTTTTTATTTTCTGTCACTTGATCAAGTTTCTTCTTCAACCAATCTAACTTAATTCCATAATCAGTCAGGGATTCCAGCCCAACATAGTAGCAAATCAGATTTTGCCTTACACACATTACAATGATGGCAAGAGACAATTACAAGCAATGACTTACAGATTAAATTCATTACAAGACTAAATTATGAATTTTGAGGTAGAATTTGCCATAAGAATTCATGATTACGAAATTGACAGTTCTCGTTCCCAATATCGAATCCTACCACACTCATCTAAACGTATCAACAAGAGATCTTAGATATAAAGTTATAAACGCATAATAAAATTCTTCCTCTTCGAAGAGAAATCAAATCAAACGAGAAGAAGGACAAAAGATGAAGAAGACTATACAATTAACAGAAACTTCGAATCGTTGATGCAGAACCTCTAATAACTGAGAGAGCGTTGTCCTCGTTGGAGCGGTGGTGGTTGTTGTTGATATCAATGGCGGAAGATTGAGAAACTAAGAAATAATCTCTTAGTTTCATCAATGGCAGAGGAGAGGAGAACAAACCAATTGCAAGGACGAGACGCCGGAGACGGTGGGCGGCGAGATCGGCGAGGTGAGCTCTGGTTTGTTGGGAGGAGAGAATCGGAGGTGAGGATGCGATCAAATTTTTTTTTGCTTTTTTATTTTTTTTTTGTTTTAATTTCTAATAGTTAATTAAATAAAAATATTCATTAAGGATAAAATGGAAATAACACATACTAGAATGGCATACAGACTCCAAAATGGCAGGCCAGATTAATATTTCCGGTTCAGTGGCAAACAAGCCTCTGTGTCAGGATATGGCTATGGTTTCCACTAATTAAACCGATTCCATTTTAAGGCCTTTTCCTTCCGAAACAGTGAGGAAAAGATAAAACCCTTTAGAAAATACACTGATTTATCTATGAAGACTGGACTGGGCAGGAGAAGCCCATATTTAACAAAGCAAAAAAATGGAAAATTCGGAGATACACTCTCAATCGTGGTTCGGTTTATTATATAAAGGTTTTTTGTTAGAGATTTCTCCTCACTCTCAAATATTTATTTGCTGCCGTCATGGAGAAGAACCAAAACCCTAATACCTGGTCGGAGCTTCCTCTAGATCTCTTGAACTTAGTTTTCAAACGCCTCAGTTTTGCTAATTTTCGACGAGCGAAATCGGTGTGTTCGTCTTGGTACTCTGCTTCGAAACTATGCGTGCCCAAAAATCAGATCCCTTGGCTGATGCTCTTCCCCAAAGACAAAAACAGCAATTCATGCACGTTTTTCAATCCCGAGGACAAAGATTTTTTATACAAAACGCAAGATCTTGGTGTGGAATTTGCCAAGAGTGTTTGTATAGCAACCTACGGAAGTTGGCTTCTTATGCAAGATTCAAAGTATAATTTATACATTTTGAATCCATTCACCAACGAGAGTATCGATCTTCCGGCTGTGGAATCACAACAACCTGCCATGGTAAAGGTTGAACGAACCATAGATGATGATTTTATCACTTTCGGCGATCACAACCACGTTAAGTTATTTAAAGGTAATAATACCGTACGTACCCCTGTGTTTTGGATTGACGAGAAAACCAAAGATTACATAGCTCTGTGGGGGCTTGGATATTGGTGTGTGGTTTATGCCAAGAAAGGAGATAAGTTGTGGAATCAAATTCCAGAAATTATTTTAGATTCTCTTGACATGGTTTACAAGGATCACAAGCTTTACTCATTTAGCTACAGAGATCTTTTCACAATCTTAGATTTTTCTGGAGAGATTCCTCGACAGACCTTTCAACGTTTTATGCATGTGTATAGATTTGAGTGGTTAAGTCCTCGTAGTCGTCAACTAAGTAATTCATGGTGCCTTGCTGAGACAAAACTTGTAGTCACAGTAACCGGGGATGTCCTCTTGGTTGAAAGAATTTTAAGACCTAGGTCTAGAATCCAGTCATTCAACGTCTACAAGTTTTATTCGTCAGGGATTTTTTTTGATAAATATGAACTTGCTGATTCTTTGGGCGACGAGGCAATGCTTTTGGATCTAGGCATCACTGTGCTCGCCAATGAAGTTGAGGGACTGAATAGAAATTCTATATATTTCAGTGATAGCCATGACACGACCACAAAAGATCTCTATGTCTTTAATTACGAGACACGGAAGATGGAGCAACTGCACAAATTTGACTTCGATTGTTTGTTACTCGAACTCTCTGCTCGATGGTTCTTACCGAGTTTTTTGCATACATGATGATTTCAACTTGATTCTTCAATCTGTTGTTTCCGCTAATGAATAATGATGGTTTCTTTTACACATTTTTTTTCTTTTCTTTATGTAACAATTCTTGTTTTACTTATCTGCCAATGATGATATTACAACTCCAAAATAGATTCAAGTAAGACCAAGAAAACTATGAAAAATACTTTGATGTGTTCTAAACATTAAAGATCGTAATGTGGATACACAGAAACCATACTCATGAGTAACTGACGGATTTTCTGATATTCTACTCACTAAAAAGAGTCCACTTGTGGTTGTATACAACGTTCTCTAGTGATCAAACACAAGCTAGAAGATCTTCTTACACTAATCATTAATCATTACTAGGACTTACAATGATCCAAATAACCATATATGATTACAGAAATCTCTAAAACCTTAACATTCAGTACTAATGTAACAACTAGAGTATATATTACTAACCAACAATATTATCTCAGTGAGATTTCGGATCCAACATACAAAAATAAATCATTGATCTCAACAATCAAAACACGTACAAACAAAAAAAGAATTAAGTATAACTAAACAGAAACATGAGTAATACCTGTTTAAAGTGTTGTTAATGATCATCAAAATCTAGATTCAACATCTTCTTTCTTATATCATCAACTTCAACCCCATTGAAGCTCCATGTCTTCTATACATATATAACTCTAGCCTCTAGGCATCATCTCTAATAGAGATATACTATAACTCTCTCGTCCTCGCTACTTCTTTTTAGGGTATACTCATCAACACATCTTGGATTCTAACCCCTCTGAACACAACATCTCCTTTCGGAATCGTCACGGAAAACTCTTAAGTATTCGGATTCCGGTAAATGTCAATTGTACTGCACTTTTTTTGCCATTTGATCTTCAAAAAACACCGGGATACATTCGGCAAGGATTCCGAGGTCTTCTATGTTGGAGTATCTCCTGGTGGTTGCAGAAAAAAAAAAAAAAACTTTACAAAACTTTTGTGAAACAACTCTAGGCTCGACGAAGAAGAAGAAGAAGATGGTCAATGTTGTGACGGTGGATTTGAAAGCCATTGTTATGGAGGTTGTCGGAGTGAGAGTGGTAGTTTCTCTCTGTTTATTAATGGTAGGAAAAAGATTTGGTAATTGCAAACAGATCCTTAATTTTATACGTATATTTTAATATTACCCTTATTATTTATTAATAGGAAATAAACCTCGTTAAAGACTCTAAATTGGTGAATTAGCGGTGATAAGTGAACGTTGGATCTATTTTTGGATAAAACATAAAGTTTGATATCTAGAGAGGAGAATCTAACGGTTGTTGTGCAATTTTATACACAGTAAAGTCGGTGATCGTGTGAGTTCAATAATTAATTTTCCATTTGTGTGTTCAATAATTAATTTTCCATTTCTAAAAATAAGGAAACAAATTAAAAGCACATTGGGTTTAAATTGGTATGGCTATTTTATTTCACTGGACCGAATTGAATTTACGAAAGATATGGTTTTGGTTTCCACGAATTAAACCGATCCCATTATAAGGCCTTCCCTCCAAAACAGATAGAAAAAGATAAAACCCTCTCGAAAATACATTGATTTATTAATGGGCTATGACGGACTAGGCAGGAAAAGCCCATATTTAACAAAAGCAAAAAAATGAAAATTTCCGAGATACACTCAATCGTGTTTATTTAGGCATGTTAATCAGGGCGAAAGTCCGCATGCTGCTACGGCCCATCCCTGAAAAAACTGCGGATTTAAACTTAAAATTTATATTCAAAACAAATCAGATATTTTATGCTAAAAGGGTGTTCTAGGTTTAATCCGACTGGATTCGGGTCGATCCGGAAAACTTTAAAAATATTTTAATTTTTTTTGTTAATATTTTCGTTTAATCGAGAGATTTGTTTAAAAATTATTTTTAATAATGTTAAAAATCCTAAACTAGTTTTTTTTAATTGTGTTTTAGTATAAATCTAAAAAAGCAAATTTTGGCTCTTCTCTTCTTAACTCAACTCGTTCGAGAATCCGTTTCTTTCCTTGGTGATATCCATTCTTATATCTTCACGAATCTCGTCTGATCCCTTATCGACCAGGGAAATCTTGATACCGATGTCAATCTATCTGAGTTGGGTTTAACAAATATACCTGATCATCCGTGGAATATCACTAGGTCGTGGAGAGATCCATAAGATAAATTGCTTAAAACATTGGAAGAGGTCGAGCAGGAGATGCAAATCTGTTAAGGAAGAAGGTGATCACAGACCTTTATTTGTGATAGTGATAGGTGCATGGGATACGGCTTTGTTGTTTATTAAGACGAATCTGATCAACAAAGCGAAATGAGAGAAATGCAAGGACTTTATTTGTTAAACAAGCGAATGAGGCTTGGTCGTGCTTGTGCAGAGCCGGTCCAAATATTTATAGTGTCTGAACGAAATAATAAATATCACATTTAAAAAACAAGTAGTTTTAAAATTTTCTTGTTGTTTATTACTATATAAAAAAACTATTGTAACTTAATATTTATTAAAGATAAAATAGTAATACTTTTATTGTATTATTCGGTCATAAAATTATTTAAAGATGCTAACAATATAAATTTAATCAAAAGATAAAGTATATATGTATATATATATATATATATATTTAAGATTACAAAACTAATTAATATTTGTAAGTTTTTGTTCAAATTATTTCATATATCTTTGAAAAGTGGTGGATCCATGTGATTCTATAAAAAAAAATACATTATTGAAAAAACAAACAAATCAATAAAAACATTAACCTAAAAGATAAATAATACTATATGACATGGATGAAATGACTACCAGCGCTAGAAACTTTATAGGTTTTTTTTCTATGTAGGTTTTTTAGTTTAATTATTTCTGATAATTCCTTGGTTATTCCTAGGTTGATGATGTTCTTATTCAGAGTTCAGAGAGTATTTGTCTCAACTTTTTTCGAATCTATGATAATAACGAAACGATCTGATTCTTTTCTCTACAATTGTGAACATGGATTTGTAAATCGTCAAACACATCTTTCCGTTTGCATAATGGATAATATGAAAAAATGATAACTTAATACATATATAGTAGAAACCGTGAAGAAGGCAATTAAAAAAAAAAACTAAAGGGTAGAGAAAATTAAAAAGCAGTGTAGAATGAAGAAGCTTCTGATTCTCCTACACAATCATCAAAAACTTGTAGAGTTTTCCACCTTCCCCCATTTCGCCAAAGTCTTGAGAAACTTCTTCACCTGCAACAACAACATTACAAATCAAACTCACACATTACAAATCTACATATATAACATAACATATATGATGATTTAGACTATATCTTATATAATTCGTACCTCGGAAGGGTCTCTAAGAGAGTAGAATGCATTACTTTCTTTTGGTACAGACGATACCAATATTCCAAATCCTCTGTTCCCTTCCCTCAGTACCTTGAATGCATCTTCATCGGTCTTGTCATCTCCAATGAAGATTGGGAGAAACTCATCGTTGTTGCTTAATCCGAGAGACTCTAACAGAAACTCGACTGCTTTTCCTTTGTTCCACTCAATCACAGGACGGACTTCTAAAACCTGATCATATTAACAAAACTATGTTAATGAATTTGGATCTAATATGAGAAACCAGAGTGATGTTTGTTCATCAAGTAAAGTACCTTTCTCCCGTGAGTTAGACGCAGACGAGGGTATTTTTTCAGGTGGTCATGAACGCGTTGAGCAACGAGTGGCCAGTCCTTCTCGTCAACATTACGGTAATGTACAGAGGTGCAGAATTTGTGGTTCTCCACTTTTGCACCTTTGATACATTTAGTTATCTCAACGAGGCTATTATAAACCTCTTCGATGACGGGTATGAACTCTTTAGCAGGCTGAAAGAGGTTTACCTCCTCGCCCTATTCAGAAAGAAAAGATTAGAATTCACAAAAGTTGATTCATATACTGTTTTAAGACAAATGAGGTCATGAGCTCACCTGTTGGTCAGTGGATTTTATACAATTGGGGTCTTCAGGGGACCCATGTGGATTTACAGGAGTCATTATGTCCATCCCGTGACTACCCGCGTAGTAGAGTTCGGTTAGTCCTACCAATTGGTATACCTGGCATTAACAAACTCAAAATGTATTAGTGTTTTGACTATTGTTTGGATTGTGCTGATACAATGTTATGGTTAATGGTTCAAAAGTTTCACCTTGTCACGGCTTCTACCACTAATTATTGCTGTTGGGAAGTACTTGGCGACATCTTTCACAGCAGCACGCATCTAAGAGAGATAGAGAGAGCAAACTTAGCCTCTTGTGTTTTCAGACCAAAGAACAAAATTAACAAAAAGGTGTTTTAGTTCTTACCGCATCAGACATGATGGCGCGATCAGGGTCATCAACGATTGGGGAAAGCGTTCCATCATAATCTAGAAACACAGCTATCTTCTTGTTCTTCGCTTGAGCTGCAATATGCGCAAACGAGGTAATCGCTGAAGGATACTTGAGCTGTCAAGATTAGAGAATGAAATTAGTGAGGACTAATAAAACAACAGAGAGATCAAAACATTTGTGAATGAAAGCACGATATATTACTAACTAACCATCCAGGCCCGTTGAGCAAAGTCATCCTCCGGAGCAATCTCAATGTTGAAATCCTTGACAAGCCTTTTACGCGGTGGGGACGAGGATATCATCGCATCCAACCAACCGTTAGATCTAACATCATCGAGTTTAGGAATCTTCTTCCTAGGATTCATCATGAATCTCCCTGAAGGGAAGGATGATCCAAGTCTTGATTTGTTGACTGGTGTAGTAGGGTCACTAAGAACAGGGGACGTTTTATTTATATTCAAATCCATCGAACTCTCCAAACAAAAATGCTTCAAACAAGAAATTCGATGGTTTCTTCTAAACACACTTTGTTTTTATCCAACTCTTTTGTCAATGAAAAACCACCTCTTTAGTGTTTTCTTATCACTGCTTGTTGTTGAACTGTCCATTAAAAGTAGGTTCCCTGAAAACTGAAAGTGACCACAAAACAGAACACTCAGCAAAATTGAAAAGCTAACCATAACAATACACTAAATGTATGTTTCATGGAAACTTAAAGTGAGAACAAAACCGAAAGCTGTTTTACATTACCTTATCATCTCTAAATCTTTGATTGTACAAAGCTTTTACAACACAAAAACAATATCAGACAGATCTATAGCTTCAACCCCAAACCTGTATAATTGTCCACCAAAATACAAGATTTAGTAACTTTTGGGGTTTCATAACATTAAAAAAATGAACTTTACATGTTCTTTAAAGAAAGTAGAGAGCAGAACATAACACAAAAAAAGTCAAAAAGAAAGTCATGTGTTACCCATCTTGTAGTTTAATGATATAAAGAAAAAGGAGGGAGCCACTGATTTTGACAAGTACCGAAATTTTCAAACTGCCTTCTTCTATAGGACATCTAAACTATTATTAAAGTGGCTACCGACAAAAAAACTTATAGCATACTCACTCAATATTTGACCAAATCACGCGTTTTAACAAATCAAACATTTCTAAACATGTCCAATTAGTTCCTAATTTCGATTTTAGTCCAAAACAATATAAAAGTCACAGAAAGAAGGACAATTTCGGTGAGTTTAGCCTAAAACGCAGAGAGATCTAGAAATCTCAATAATAAACCTAAAACGGATCCAAAAACTAAAAGAAATGTGAAACATAACGCTATATGATTTGAGAGAAAACGTACCTGATTCAAACGAGCTGCTGTGTAAAACACAAAACAGAGCTAGAGAATCTCGAGAAAAAAAATGCAGATTTTCTCGGAATCTCAGGGATCTCGAAAGGAGAAACCACTAAGAGGGAGATTAGGGATTTTTTTTTTTGTTATTTCGAAAAAAAACCCTAAAAATTGCGAGAGCTCACTAAAAATACGGAATTTAGGAAGAGGAGGCGAAGGAGGAGAAGAGAGAAAATGAAGGAGATGGGCTTTCGTATTTATAGAGTCCGATTCTCTCAAACAATACATTATGCAAAATATATAAAAATAAAATTAAAATGTCAGTTTCTCAAAGAGACAGAGAGAGACGTGGTTAACAAGGATATTAGGCTGTTTTGTTTGAATCCCGAAAAAACCTCCTATGTTTGACTTATTTACCAATTTGCCATCAGACGACCAAGACCACGTTATAACTTATAAAACTTTCTTATTAGCTTCGAAAATAAATATAAGATAGTATACGATTAACGAGCTCGTCATTAGTCATATTCGGTTGTTTTCTTAATTCAACGAGTTTTTTGTAGAATCTTTGAACGAGTAGGTATATTATTTTGCAATACATTTACGTTTCAAATCTTTGTTGTTATACCAAATGTGTAGAAAATTAATTTCTTACTTGACCAAAGGTCGTTAATTAATCTTTGTTTTAAACGGCGTGAAGCAGCCGTCATAACGGCTCTGCATTTCCACTTTTCTAGAA
Source organism: Arabidopsis arenosa (assembly GCA_905216605.1). Lineage (NCBI taxonomy): Eukaryota > Viridiplantae > Streptophyta > Magnoliopsida > Brassicales > Brassicaceae > Arabidopsis > Arabidopsis arenosa. Next base: position 7,636,305 of record LR999457.1, on the reverse strand, counting down.
TAATTATATAGAAGGAAAAAAACATTTAACGACAAATTAGAAACCGTGTTCGAAAAAAAACAAAACCTTAATAAAAAAACAAAACAAAACCGTGAGGCGGACGTTAGTTGTTAGCTGGTTCCTTAACGGACACGTGGCTACGAGTCAAGAGAAGTGAAAATATCGTAGGATCCACGTGTTAAATTAGTAATGGTGACGTAACCACGTGTTAGTTGGGCCTTAATGGGCCCATATAGGAGGAACTTGCTTTTCTAGTTCCCATGTCACATTATTTGATTATCATTGCCTTTGGTTACAATTACAATGTTCGATAATTATATTGACATTCAACCAAATTAAGATATTTATTCTACTCAAAAATATAAAAAATATTCGTTAATTAAGATGACGGAATGACGTGGATCCTGACGCTAATTTAACGTTTATTAACGGTGTTAAGATGATGAAGAGTCATAATCACAGGACCCATAATAATTTAATGACCTAACTAAAGTTTAAGTTGTAAGTGGACCTCTCAAATACTGAATAAACGGTTGTGATGATTTCACTCTCTGTGATCACGCTTTTGTTTAGCATTGCATGCTTATTGCTTTTTTGGTGGTGGAGTTGACAAAAAAGCATAATATAATCTATTTTTAATCATATTTTCCATGTAGCTAAGAATAATTTCTTTTTCCCCAAATGGAAGAAAGAAATTCCTCGTATATGAATTAATTATATAAAAAATCAATATATAAACGTTTTGAGTGATAGCAAATTAGCAATGGGAAGTTAAATAAATAAATAAAATAGGTCGATTTTGGTTTTTGTTTTTGCAGCGGATTTGGAAGGTTCACCACGTGTATCCTACGCTGCATATATGACGATTGACGAGTCACAACCATACGCTGACGCCATGATGACTCAACTTCACTTTACAAAAAAGGACAAATTCATGAATTCGGAATTTTGACAAGGTTCCAAGGTAGAGAACATTTGACTGATAGTTCAATCTCATACCTTCTCGAGTCTCCATTTGGTTACAAAACTTTTTGGTTAAATAATTTTTCTGACAACTATTCAACATATGTGAATATGAATTATGAAATAGAAAATAGGGAGAATTATTTATCAGATACTCATTCCATCTTGGAGTGGTGAAACTTTCACAAGATGGACAAATAAAAAAGTTGAATAGTTGTCAGAAAAATTATTTAACATTAGTAAATAGTTGTCAGATACTCATTCCAAAGTTCCAATGTAATAAATCTACCACATACTAATGTAATTCTACGGTTAAAAAAACTATCACGGTCACTTTTCTGCTCTCTTTATAGTCTTTGCAATATTATGATATTGCAGAAAAAACAGCTTGCACTAGTTAACCATTTTTTATTTATAGAAAGAAATATACTATTTTCTGTGAAGACAGCTTGATGTGAAGAAAATGGTGATTCAATAATGGAAAAAAACATGTGTGCCGACCACTAAGTCTAAGCTCAGTTTGTCAAAGTCCACATGTTATCAGAGTGATAATGATAAGACAACATTATATGTTAACATATAATGTTATAAGTCATCTGCATATGTGTCTCCACGTATCTTCACGCGTACATATTACAGTCAAGCATACATCGTATTATATCATAAATGTCTCAAATTACATGATTCGGCTACTTAAATATGCGACAAGTTTTGTAAAATAATCTAAAAATTTGTTACGAACCATCATAAAATAATGGAACAAAGTTGTTAGTGAAAATGATTGTTGCTATTTGCTAATGTAAGCAAACAACTAACTGCGATTTATAAGTCAGTACGTGACAAATTATACATAAAACTACCTACAATATGTATGTAATATTCAGCATATAAAACTATATGTTTGGTCGCTCGGAAATTAGTTTTGAATAGTGATAAAGTTTGTAACTACCATATTAGATATTCAAGTGTCTACCAAATAGAAATCATGCGATATATGATTAACGCATTTACACAAAAACTACTTCATTATAATTAACAAATGTAATTTGATTGAATGACCAAGGAATTTAATTAATTACAAGACTCTATATTAGGGATCCAATAGATAAAATAACTCAAATATACGTATACCACATGTTACGTGAATATTATTTAGTTTTAAATTTTATATTTTGCAAGTGGTTAATAATCCTATAAAAATGATTACAGTAGTTATCTTTTTTTTCTTGGTCACCAACAAGGCAACAAATGATTACTCATTAATCTACCGACTGAATAATATTATTCATATGAACAACAATTTTTATTATAGTACTGAATGTAGTCACAAATTAATGAAAATAATAATTTACATACACATGTACAACACTGCCAGCTAGCAATAGAGGAATTAAGCATATTGATCGTTAAACAAATTGGAAGAAGTGATAAGCACTATTGATTCAACAAAGCCTCGAGAATAAGTCGTGTATCATTCATACAAAAAAAAAAATAAGTCGTGTATCTTATTATATATTATGTGACTAGTTGGTCAGGCCATGTATACTATTTATAAATTGCATGAGTATTTTTTGATGATTTCCAAAACGGTTGATATGTCTCTATTACTCGATATATAACACCCAATTAATTAGCTCCCTCGTTTATTTCTAGGGATTACTATACTTAGTTGGTCGACGCCGACGTTATTGTCAAATCTTTATTTGTTTTTAAAAATAGTTGTTGAAGATTTTTAGTTGGCCGTGTGATTTAGGCAGCGAAGCCATTTACGTTTCAGAACAATCAAACTGTTTAAATGAGTTTCTTGTAAGTTTTATAGTATGACTTTTAATATGACTTTAAACTATGATTACCATTTTTATTTTGACTCTTGATCGGTTGATCCTCTTGACAAAAAAAGAGAGAGTTCAATACAAGCCTGCCTATTGGGGTTCTTCTTGGGCCACATAATGCTTTTCAGCTATGTCATTTTTGGGCCTACTGATGAGTGGTAGCAATCAAATACCCATTCTGGTTTAACACATTCAATCACATAGTATGTATGATTCACAACCAATAAAAAAACTTTAATTTCTTTGAAACTCTTTCAAGTGAGAGATACATTTTCCAAAAAGCAAAAATTTGAATAGGAATCAAATGGTACTTTTTCTTTTTGGTTTCTATAGTTTATCCACTTAGACATTCAAAACAATGAAAAAATTGACCTGAAAACGGATTTATCCTAATAGTAATGTTAACTCAATTGCATAACAATCTCAATTTCAGGTGATTAAGAATTTGACATAAACAAAAGGATCATTTCCCCCAAGTACTTTTGTTCTTATTGCTTGTTTCAAAAGGAACAATAGAATTTGTTTCCTCTCACCCAAGAGCAATAGAAAAACAGAACCATCGCCAAAAACGTTATCAACGATACTCTAAACCACATTTTATTAGCATCAAACCAAAGTAACAACAAGAAGAAACTGAACCTAGAGATGTTTAATCCGTAACATAACATGGCAAAATCCACACAAATTCACATATTTCTAAACAAATTCTTCTTTTCTACAACTAATCAATCACCTTGCTGATCAAACCCCCCAAAAACCCTAATCTGACAAAAGAGAGATTTTAATTGGGCAAAGCAAGAATCTCGAAATCTTGAAGAAGAACCTGATCTTTAAACCCAGCAAGAAACTGACATAAACCCTCAAGAAACAGAGCCGCTTGATGCTCACTCGTAGCTCCAACAATGTCCATAATCACACTCTTCCTCAAACGATTCGCATCAACAAAAATACTCACAAGCTCTTCCATCTCTTCCTTGGCCGCTTCATCCACCGACGTTGAAGCTACCACTGCCGTCGCGGGAAGCTTCTTCTTCTTCCCCAATTGATACGACAAGACCCAATTCTCAGAAACTCGAGCCACGAAACTTCTCTGTGCTTTCCTCATACGATCCATTAAACCAGGAACCATAAGTCTCATCGTACACTCAATCTGATCGATTCTTTTAACCAACTCATCAGAAGGATCTTTCCACGCCGTCGTAATCTTCAACGGTTGATTCATAAGATCAAGAGAAGTTTCGTCGTCTTCTTCGGAATCTTGATTCTCACGATCGATGAAAGAACGGAGGAGATTAGTGAGGAGGTAAGGATGGATATCGCCGAGGAAGAGAAACGGAGTCTCGAGAGAGTTGCGCCATGAAGGGAAGAGAAGGTAAGGGATGGTGTTTGGATCGGCAGCGAGATCTAGGGTTTCGTAGTATAAGACTAGGTGACGGAGGACGAGGTCTACGTTGGAGGAGAGGACGGAAGCTGAAGCGGCGGAGGAAAGTGATTGACGGAGGAGAGGGAGGCAGTTTTCGGTTAGGGTTTTGGACCAGTCGTCGTAGAAATCATTGAAGCGACGAGAAGGTTTCTTGCGGGAGAAGAAAGAGAAAGGCATTTTCTTGCAGAGTGAAGAAGACGAGAATGGAGGATTTGAAGATTTCGTGAGGGTTTTGATCTGTTTTTAGAGGGAAGCAAACTATAAGGTATAACTGATCAGTGTTATCGGTTTAATGGAAACCAAACCAATCTCGTAAATTCAATTCAGTTTGGTTTAATATATAAACAAGTACTATACCAATTAATGGGCCTTTTCTTGTAGACAAGTTTTAATGGGGAATGGTGTTTGGATCGGCGGCAAGTTTCTTGTATACCGAACACCACAAGTCAAATATTAGATATATTTATACAACAATATATGTATTTTCATTTTTAATATTTCATAGATAACATTATAAAAAGAATAAATAAAGTTAGTATGTACTATCATTCGAGAGTAAATAATAAATAATCTAGAAATCAAAAAAAAAATTGAAGAAAAGTAAAAGGTTCTATTTAAGTGAGTAAAGAAATATTATCATTTGTTCATTACCTGAAATCAAGTATAAGTGGATATATTTCGACCATATATAACTTCAAAGATCACTAAACTAAAGATATGACATAAGTGAATTTTACAATACGAATAGTATAATTGATGACGAATTATTAACTAGTTTGGTGTTGGATTCTATTGCTTAGAAATTTCTCTTCACAAAAGGTCAGAAGGATAAGAACATGGTTATAGTCTTATAGATTTAGCAGCAAAACATTGAGATCCGTGATTGGTGGATTAACAACAGAGTTAATGATTTTTTTTTTAATCGCATCTCATGTTTTATTTTTAATTGATTAGATTGTCTTCTTGTCCCCAAACATATCTGACGTTTTACTTACCTCAGTCTTCCAATGTTCGTTTTTTGTTTGCGCATATTGTTTAACAATTATAGTGTTGATTGCCACATATCGATTTTTCGAGCAGTTTGACCTCGGATCAAGCCAGTATATAAGCCCTAGACATAGAAACGAACACTCCGATTAAACTCGTTACCAAACCACACGGTCAACACCATTGCAAATACTATTTATATCCTCTTAATTAAGTAAACTCTTTGGTTGAATCTGTAACGGATTAGGAGATGAATATGTGGTTGAACCTGATATTGTCACACCTCCAATCATAAAATATGCAGTCTCTAATATTGGATTTCGAAGGCGACATCAAATATTGTCTTTCAAAATTTGTTGCATAATACAAATGTTTAGCTGAATGTTTAAAAGATTGCATATAAGACTACAAGTTCCGTTAGAAAGAATCAAAAACCAATACAGATGTAAATTTCTTACAATAATCATTGAGTTTAGAAAAATCTTTTCAAAATTAATCGCATGCATTAGTTCATAATCTAAGAGGCATTAGTTCATAATCTAAGAGGTTTTTCAACTATAAGTATGCAAACAACTCAACTATGATTTATCCAGTAAAAACCAGCTTGTGCACGTTAGCTATATAACATTGTCATAAATATTTTACAAAAGTATATATTTGGAAAGAATACATCCATTACGGATGTATTGTACCGAATGCTTCAAAATTAGGTACACAAAAGTACATAAATTTGTTACTTTCAAACCTTCCCTTCGATAAAGCCTACCAATTTCTTTCTTTCCAATTATTTTTTGGCCAAACAAATACATTTGTCTTTTAATCTAAAAGGTGGTAATTAAATATATTATTTTTATTAAAATTTCATGAACAATATCAAATCACTAATAAGTCTATAACTAGTGGAATTTTGGCCAAAAAAATCTCAGGTAATAAAAACATGTTTTATTCATATATATATGAAAGAAAAAAGAAAAAAAAAGAAAGAAAGAAAGAAGGCACTTTCTGTGAACCGAAACATGTTACACAGATCGCAGGCGCCGTGCCGACTGCCGACCAAATCCCCACTCCATGTCTCTCCAACACACATGCTTGGCTTTTGTCTTCTTCATTATCCGATCATCTTTAAAAAAATATTTTTTCATAATATATATTTTTGACCTGAAAAATTAAATATTTGTGGAAGGTTTTCATTTGATCTCCATATCTAGGCTATATCTTTAAACATGGCCGTTTATGTTATCTTTTATTTTCTATATATTATAGATCGACATCTCTTATCAAAACCCATATTATTAAATTTGGACTAAGACTTAATTAGTCCATATACATAGACTGATAGACACACCCATATGTGCATGTACACTAAACGACATATTGAACATAAAAATGATTAAATGAGAATTTATTAATAACAAATTAACAATACACAAGAATCGGATCTTTTAGATGCAACTACAACAAGAAGCATAATTTTTACTCACTTGCATAATGATCAGAAAAGTTTGACTATAGCTACTGTTTTTATTTTGTCGTGTTAAGGAATAATGAACACGCACATATATATAACATTTCAAGTACTTTCGATTGGAAAAACAAAGAGTTTTCGTCGATCTCTCAAGTTTGCATTTAAATTACAACGAACTTGTGACCAAAAAAGAAAAAAAATACTACAAGTCTACAATGAAACTTGTACGTCAACTCTTAAATTGCATATTACCGTACGAGTGTACATAGTTGAGATTGACTTTGTTAAAACGTTTTGCTTATTAATTGAGTTTGACCTTGAAAACGCTAATAAGGTATGACGACTATTCACCAATGAAAGACATCACAAAAAAGGTCTGGTCACCAAAAACTTAAGCTTAATTTAATAAGCTAGGTTGAGTACTAACCAGCATCGGTTTATAGAAATACCCGGTTCAGAACATCTACCTTATGTTTTTTTTTTTTTCCAACATCGTAATGTCAAATTTTTGTTCTCAAAATTATGATAAAATCATGAATAGCATGTTGTTTTGTTTTCAACGATTTGACAAATATTCTTGAATTAAGAGTTTGGTCTTGACACAACGTAGCCTCGTGGCATAAAACATCAATCGAAGAATCGAAACACATATATCTCGTGATCATACGAAGAAGTAAAAACCTTTTTTTCTGAAGTTAAAACCTAATGCTAGATAATCAATAAAATTTTATAATTAAAAAACAAAAGTATTTTTGTATTAATGACATGTTAAATTTGGAAAACTATACATCATGCACATGTATACACGCACGAACACAGATTCAACGGTCACACAAACCTCAGAGGCTATAAAAAGAGGTTGCTTTTGCTCTATTCTCAGAATCAAATCAGTCTTCTTCTTCATCTTGAACTGTAACACAAAACACAGAGAGATAGAGACAAATAGCAAAATCAAAGTTTCGGAATTTTCGATCTCATCATCTTCTCCCGACAAACCCATTTCATAATTTCTCCAAAAGGTTTCATTTTGTTATATGGGTCTCTGTTTTCTCGGAACCTAAACAACTATGAAGAGGCTTCGAGGTTTCAAGATTGGACACAGATTCGTCAAGATTTTCAAATGGATAATCCGAACAAGAAGAATCCAAACCGGGAAACGCCAATGCCTAACCGGAATTCTCAACCCGGTTACAAAAATCTACTCTTTAACACGGCGGTGTCTCCGTCGTGGAGCCAATAGACTGTGCGGAGGAAAGAAACCGGCTCAACTTGGTAACGAACCGAAGACGCCGTCAGTTCCAAAAGGGCATTTAGTTGTTCATGTCGGCGAATCCGGCGATGATACACGACGCGTGGTGGTTCCGGTGATTTACTTTAACCATCCTCTGTTCGGAGAGTTGTTGGAGCAGGCGGAGCGGGTTTACGGGTTTAATCAACCGGGTCGGATTATGATACCTTGTCGGGTTTCAGATTTTGAGAAGGTTCAGATGAGAATCGCCGCATGGGATCATTGTCGACGGAAGCGAACTTTTAAGATTTTATAAATTCACTTTTTATTTTTATTTTATATAACATATATTTTAAGTTCTAATTTTTTTTTTTTAATTACCTGAGAAAAAAAGAGAGCAAATGTCATTTAGAAAGATGAGAACTTACCCTATAGTTTGTGTAAATATCAGTTTTATAAGTTATACTCCCTCCGTTTCACAAAGAGTGTCGTTTTAAGGTTTTATTTTTGTTTCACAAAGAGTGTCGTTTTATATTTACAATGCAAGATATTGAATAAAATTTCCTTTTTAACCCTATTTCTTTGTTGTGTTAATAAGAGAGATAATTTTGTTTAGTGTATTAATGAATGGTATAATAGAAATTTTAATGATTTTCTTAATATGTGAGAAAAAGTGTAGAATGACACTCTTTCTGAAACAGAGGGAGTACACATTAGTACATTACCCATACATTTTCAATGTTATTCAAACACAGAATTGTAATGAGAAAACATTTATTTCATCAATTTATTCATTTTATATATCATGATGCCGAGACCTTATATATTTGGGATATGTCTTCTTTGTTTTTATTATTATACACAAAAGTAATTTTGGTATAGTGTTTTGGTATCTAATATCTATCACGTATCAAATATTGCATACCAACATAAGTAGGTCAAGATTTTTTTTGCAACATGGGGTGTTAGTTATATACCTATATGGTTATCTCGGAATTATTTGAAGTTATTGAACATGTGAAATTGATCGAAGTTCAGAATAAAATGGTACTCCATATCGTGTTCTCGGAAGTCCTTTAGGTACAATTAAAACAAAATTGTTGATGCTGGTTTTGGGAGTAAGCAACAAACGAATCATGGTTTGGGCTCATACAAAAATATTTCAAGCCCCACAACACAAAGTCGAAGCCCAGCAACCCAACAAGAGTGTCGTCTTCAACAAAACAGCCGTATAGAGAGAGAAAACATTTAAACCGGTCAATTTCTTCAGCTAAACCGAAATTGTTTTAAAATCTAAGCAAGTTGTTTCATTCATATGCAAATGGAAATATTCTATTGAGAATGATATGAGAAGCATAGAAAACTGAAAATACTATATTGCGAATGCTCTAATGCATTAATGGTTTCCGTTTATTTATCTAACGAATTCTTTGGAATGGTCAACGTCAAATGAGATTAAACCGATCTAATTTGTTTTGGTTCTATTGGTTTTGTAATTGTGTGGAATGTGGATAGATCGGTTATAAACCGGTTCTATAGGTGTGGCCTCACGTTTAATTTTAGACACAAATGCTCCGCAGACCGCACGTTGTTCATAATCTTTTTACGCTGCATCACGTTGTTACTGACGTATTCTTGTCATGACATAGTTATGACATAATTGACATATGAATATTAGATTCTAGGATTTAAATTTGGGCAAAAATTCATAGAAAAATTAGGATTATAATTGACACATTATTCTTGATAACCTATAATCCCATTTCTAAATATATTCATTAAAGAAATTAGGATTATAAACTGCAAAAATATATGAAATTAGCTAGGATTTAAGGATACTAAAATTCTAAAACATAAGTTATAAGAAGTTTTTCTTAAATCATAGTGGGAGATTTTTTAAGTTTCTTTCCTTTCTATTAATAGTGTACACCCAGAAGAATAACCTATATGCAGAAGTAAGATCATGGCTTACACAAACAAAGTAGCGGTTGCGGTTGGAGCCGCGGTGCTGTTTCTTGCGGTTGTAATGAATCCGCGGTGGACAGAGGCACAAACGTATCCAAAATTGGATCGTTTATGTGTGATGATGATCCCTGACATTCTGGAAGAATGTTTCACCCACGATAGACTAAAACCTACGGAAGACTGCTGCAACGATCTCAAAAATGCGACATTGACGCAGGTTGATTGTCTTTGTGACAATTACCTCGAAAGTCTCAGTTTCTCTGACCTCGCGAGAACTTTCTCCGCTGGAGTTTTGAAAAAGTGTGACGTTTCTCACAAATTCATGTGCCAGGCTGCTAAGAATAGAGGTAACGCAACCTTTTCTTTTCTTTCTTGTGATTTAATCATGCATGTGTTATGATATAGCTGGTACGCGTTATGTGTTATGATATGTTTTCAGTATTGATCAAATCTTGATTATGCACACATATCCTACTCCAAAAATTTTGTCAATTAATGAGTTTGATGTCCTAGTGAAATTTCAACTAAGAATTATTGGTACCTAATAATTGTTTTTGGTTTGTGTTGTAATGTAGGAGAAGCAAAGGGAGGCCGAAACACCACCTGCATCAACAGCAATACCAGTGTAGGAGGAAAGAACAAGGTTCCTGCATCAATGAGTGCTTTTGGTTTGGTTGCAATTCTGCTTTTTGTTATGTTTTAATTTAATTCAACTCATTTCAATTTTGTACCGACCAATTCTATGTGAACTTTCATTTTATCCCCTTGTAACTCTAAACAAAGATGTTTCTTTGACTGTGTCATCCGTTTGTATTAGAATAATCATATTTTAAGTTAATATTTGTCAAGCAACAACATCAGATATCGAAACCAAGGATTTTTTTTTTTTTTTTGTGTGACATGGGTTATGGGGTTAGACACAAATGAACCATTTCAAATACAAAATAGTTATGTTTAAAATTTAACTAATCAACAGGATAAACATCAAGCTGGAGTAGCTCAGTTGGTTAGAGCGTGTGGCTGTTAACCACAAGGTCAGAGGTTCGACCCCTCTCTCTAGCGATTTTTTAAATGCATTTCTAAACCAAACAGAACTAAACCCATCATCAACAAACCAAACTTCCCTTGTCTCTTTAATTTCGAGAAAGAACAATATCTCTAAGAATGACGACATTAACTAGATAATGATACACACAAATTCGCTCCTAAGCATGAAATTGAGAGATCATTTTTTTTTCCTTGCATCTGAATCTTTCTTTGTACCTTGCCATTGAAACTTTCAGCGAAGCTATTACAGATCAATGACTAACTTAAGCAACTTTGAAGACATTGAATGATTCTTAGAAAGTCAAGAAAGAGGCTGAAATAACTCTCTTTTCTGAAAAGTACAATTTGTTTTTTTTTTTCCTTTTTTCTTGTAAATTTCGTTTTCTTCTTCATTTCGCAGTTATATATTATTTTCTAATTTAAAATTTATGATATGGATTATAAAAAAAAGTGCAATATGTTCTAAAACGTCTCGAGCACTTAAAAGTTTAGGCAAAACCATGATTTCCACCTCTCTTGCTTATACAATCTTCCATAATTTAAAACCCACTAGCATTGCGCCTCTCCTAAAATAACGTCTGAATCACTATGCACGTCATTGTTATCAATGTAGATCCTAACGAACATATGTTAAATTCGAATGGACTAATATAGGAAAAAAAGGAATTTAGAATTTTTGTTGTTACAATAAAATAGAATGGCCATTTAATTTGTTGCTAGTTTTGCATCGGTGTTACAAAAAAGAGGTTCTCACGTCATATAAACAAAGAAATGCCCCACCCGAAATTTAGTTCCATTTCCTTGCTTTCTTATAAATATATATTCTCAGAACAAATCAACAAATCAAATGCCATATAGAAAGTCGTACACATTTGGTCAACATTGTGAAGCAAAATCAATACGACTAGCCGACTAGGTTATTATTTTGATTGGTTATATCAATAAGGTACATACCAAGACTCTCTATATATATGATAATGTACTTTGGAGAAGTCACATATTAAAAAAAAAAAAGAGAGCGAACAACTAGCCATTCACAAATAAATAAAAGAGATTAAACCTTTGTTTTTGCCGGCGATCATGGCTTACACAAACAAAGTTACGACAGCGGCTGCGGTTGCGACAGTGGTGCTATTTCTAGCGGTTACGATTGTTGATGCACAGTCAATGCCGCCAATGCCAAAACTGAATCCTTTTTGTGCGGTGGTGGATCTCCCAAAGACCGTCGAAATTTGTTACTTTAACTTGGAATTGGTGGCATCTGAAGAATGCTGCAATGATCTCAAATCGGCGAGCACGGTAAAAGTGACTTGTCTCTGCGACAATTTCATTGCACATCCTTCCTACGCCAATATCACGCGAACTCGCTACGACCTAGTCCACACCTCATGTGGTGTTGCCGACAAATTCGCATGTAAAGGTATGTAATTTATTTTTTAGGATTTAATCTCTGATTTTCATTGGCTTTTCCTTTAATATTGTTCAAACTACTACATTATGGTTTCAATAGACCAAGTTTAGACATATACTATTCTACCATTACTAATTACGCAAGATTTTTTTGGTTTCAAATTAGATGATTTTTTTTTTTTTTTTTGCTAACTCATGTAAATATCATAGATATGAAAAGTCAGGTTTTACAGGATATGTTAAACCTATACATATGATTCCTTGGCAAAAAAGATAAAACAAGGAAATCACAAGATTCTGGGAAAGATCTGTGTAGATTTTATCGCAGCCAAAACGCCATTAATTTTCTGAAATTGCGTCTGATTCTTCTAGAGGTGATGATGTTCTTGATGTCCCGATCGATGCATCTGAAAATTGTGGCCGGCGGTATTGAAGTCTGATTGTGGAGGACGTTGTTGCGTTGTTTCCAAATGTGGAAGATGGCGGCCTGAACAGCTAGCTTCCGGAGGATTGAAGGAGCGGCATGTGAATGGTGTCTTGTCCAGGAGAGGAGTTCAGACCAAGAAAAGAAGACTCCATGAAGATGATCTAGCCTTGACCTCACTAAACTCCAAATTTCCTTTGCAAAGTCGCAAATGATGAACAGGTGATCTCTAGTTTCCACAGAAGCAGAGCAAAGACAACAATCAGTGGTAATGTTCAAGCCCCAGGAGGCCAATCTCTGTCTTGTGGGAAGTCTATTTAAATGAGCAACCCACATGTTAAAGGCATGCTTAGGTACTGCTCCTTTAAACCACACTGAACTGACCCAATCCTTCTCTTCCTGTCTTGGCCTAATTACATCCCAAGTCTTTGCAGCAGAAAAAACATGAGAGCACTTACCATTGATTTCCCAAGCATAAGAGTCAGCAGCCTGAGAAGAGGATGGTAGTTGTAAAGTGGTAAGATGAATCTGAAGAGAAAGAGCACTGTCAGATCTTGGTGCTGCTAACTCCCAACCATTCTCATTACAACTGGCAGCCACGGTGCTACATAAAGGCAGTCTCAAGTTCCTGGGACCATCGTCACCCAGCAGCTTAATGATTGGGCCAAGAGGAGTCCAGTGGTCAAACCAAAAGCTAGTACTACGCCCATTACCCACCTTGCATCTAATGAAATTCTCAGCAAGAGGCCTAAGCTTTAAGAGGGAGTTCCAAGTCCAAGAGTTTTGATTTGATTCCTTAACAGCCCAGAAAGAATTACCTCTTAAATTGTGATGCTTGTGCCAATCTGCCCACAGTGAGTCCTGATTTGAGAAAAGCAACCAAACATATCTGAGACACAGCGCTTTGTTCCAAGTTGCAAATCTCCTTAGGCCTAGACCGCCCTCCACCTTTGGAAGACAAACACTGGACCATGCCACCTTAGCTCCCTTTCCCTTGTCAATATTTCCAGCCCATAAAAACCGTGAGCAGAGAGACTCGATCTTTTTAATGCAGCCCTGAGGGAGAGTAAAAGTGGTAATCCAGAAATTAACAACTCCATAGATTACAGAGCTTAATAACTGCAGCCGACCTGCAAAGGAAAGTGATTTTACTGCCCAATTTCTGAATTTGTTTGTTAGCTTATTGATGAGAGGCTCATATTCAGAAATCCGCAATTTCCTATGCATAAGAGGGAGCCCTAGATATCTGATGGGTAAAGAACCAGCCGGGAAACCATAGCTAGACATAGCAGCAGATTCCAAGGAGTTCACACCCGCAGAAAACAGTTGAGTCTTGTCCCTATTCATACACAGGCCAGACCAGCTCGCAAAGTCGTCTAAAGCTTCAGTAATGCCATGCAAAGAGGAACTACCACCATCGAAGAAGATCATGACATCGTCAGCAAACATGAGATGGGAGATATTAAGTTCTGCAGTCTTTGGATGATATCGAATGTAACCTGCATCAAATCTTGATCTCAGAAGACTAGAAAAGACCTCCATTGCCAAAACAAACAGGTAGGGCGAAAGTGGGTCTCCCTGCCTTAGACCAGTTGTGCTCTTGAAAAACCCACCAGAGCTGCCATTAACACAAATCGAGAAGGTGGGAGTGGTGATACACTGGGAAATCCAACACACAAACTTCTCAGGGATATTCAGAGCTCTCAAAGCTGATAAGATGAAATCCCATCTAACAGTATCAAACGCTTTCCGCAGATCAACTTTCAACATAGCTCTTGGATCGATGTTTTTCCTATTGTATCCATGGACAATCTCCGTGGCGAGCAAGACGTTCTCACCTAGGAGTCTTCCAGGCATGAAAGCAGACTGAGAAGAGGAGATTACCTCGATGAGGATAAGCTGAAGCCTTTTGGCTAGAAGTTTTGAAACAACCTTGTATAAGGTGTTTAGACAAGAGATTGGTCTGAACTCAGAAGCTTTTGAAGCGTTGGAAACCTTAGGAATTAGCACCAGAGAAGTAGCGTTCCATTGCTTAAGCATAGATCCTGTGTTGAAGAATTCTGAGACAGCCTCTACCACTTCTGGCCCCACAATGCTCCAGCACCCATTAAAGAATTCTGCGGAATACCCATCGGGACCACAAGACTTGTTCCTAGGTAGAGAGAAAAAAGCATCTTTAATTTCCTCGTGAGAAAACCTCAACTCTAGCCTATCACTCTGAGCTTGGGAACAACGGAAAGGGAGCAGCAGGTTCATATCACTTTGAGTAAGCATACTTGGCCCAACATCACTTCCCATTAAGTTACTGAAAAAATTTACACAATGATCTCTGATGCCTTGTTGTGAGTCAATTCTAGAGCCACCGTCTTCCTGAATAAAGTGGATGTGATTTAAGGCTTTTCTAGTGGCTGCCATTCTGTGGAAGTAGGCAGAATTACTATCACCATCTTTCATCCAAGAGACGCTTGATCTTTGGCATAAGAAGGATTCCTCCGCCTTAGCGAGAAGAAGCCATTTCCGTTGTGACTCAAATTCACTCTCTGCATTTGCCTCAGATGGGTTTCGCATCAATCTATTCTGCGCAAAAAGCAGCTGCTCATGTGCCTCAGAAACTCTTTTCTCAATACCAGAAAAGTTTTCTTTGCTAAAACCTCTTATCTCTTTCTTTAAGAGCTTCAGTTTCTTCGAGCACCTAAACATGGCAGATCCCACCACATTAAATGAAAACCAATGGTTGCAGATTAAAGGTAGAAATAAATCACTCTGGAGCAGGTAGTTGTAGAACTTGAAAGGCCGAGAACCCCTGGTGCTTAACGTCTCAAGAGCAACACTACAAGAAGCATGGTCCGAAAAATCGGGTTCTCCAAACATAGCAAAACTAGAAGGGTATTTCAAGGACCACAGCTCATTCACCAAAGCTCTGTCAAGCTTTTTAGCAACTGGATTGCTCTTTGATTTGTTCCACCACGTATAGGTGCTGCCCTTGAAGACCATATCAGTTAAATCAGCATCCAACAAGCAATCCCTGAATCTCCTTGTCTGAATATCAACATTTAGGTTCACAGGCCTAGAGTGCTCATTAGGGTGAAGAGATTGGTTAAAATCTCCTAACATCAACCACGGCTTACCCATAACTCTAGGAGAGTTAGCAGCCTCCACAATCTCAAGCCAAAGAGCATTCCTGAGAATAACATCATTTGAAGCGTACACAACAGACACCACACACCAATCCTTCGAGTCAGGTAAAAGAACCTCACACGTGATCATTTGCAGAGACTTAAATAGAACTACCACCTTCACACTTTGATGCCACAAAATCCAGATCTTTCCCAAGTCTGAAAAGCCATAATTACTCTCAAAAGACCAGCCGGGAAGTAAGCCATCTATAAACTTCTTCATCTTCGGCTCTTTTACATGAGTTTCTATTAAACCACCAAAAATAGGCCTGCAGCCTTTAAACCATTTTTTAAATCCGCTTCGGTGACTAAGTATATTGAAACCGCGGACATTCCAGCAAAAAATTTGTGTACACATAAATTATGTGACAGTGAGGCCCTTGCCTCTACTTCCTTTGTTACCTTTCCGTTGTCGCTTAGACAACACTTCTTCAAAACCCGAGTAGTCGTCCTCCAAACAACCAGAATCCTCTGATTCAGATGACAAAATATCGGAGGAGTCTTCATCAGCCTGAGATGATTTACCCTCTGATGGTGTCTGATCTTTATTCTGGGTAATAACTCCCTTACCAGAACATGATCCTTTCTCAATTGCATTAAACTCAAACGCCTTGGCAGTAGGATTGGCAATTACTGCTGGTTGTATCGCCTTAGGGACATACACCATATCATGCCTTAACTCTTTCCCTCGCCTCTGTCCCACAACCGGATCCTTTGAAAGGGAACGTTTTTGGTACCTTTTCTTAGGAGGAGCTGTCCTTTTCCTTGGACAGTTTTCGAAAGAATGAGCAGTAGAATTACAGGGCACACAAGATATAGGCGCCAATTTACAACGTTTACGGCTATGGCCTATTTCCTTACAGTGCTCGCAAACCGGTGGCATCCAGGGACTAGAAACAAGTACTCTCCTAATCTCCCCAGAGTCAAACTGAACATTTACGGCCTCAGGAAGCGGTTTCCTCGGGTCGATTATAGTGAAAACTTTTGCGACTTCCAGGTTGGTCTTGTTCGCAGTAGACGGGTGTAGGAACTTGGGATCTCCAACCAGGCTTGCGATACGTTCGAGACCCTCATCATTGAAAAATTGAAACGGAACCTGTCGGAGCTCTAACCAAATTGGTGCAGAGGTGAGTTGCGGTTTCATCGGGACCACTCCTGGTTCCCATTTGGCGACAAACATTGTCTGCCCCTCAATTTGCCATAGTTTTTGATTTATAACTCTAGCTCTTGTGGCAGCATTCGGAATCCTGAACAGAAAAGCATTCCCATCCATCTTGGAAACTGACACATCTCTATAGCTTCGACTCCAGATGCCGTTCAGTATGTTGTGAAGAGTTCCCTGAGCTGGAGGTTCTGAATAGAACTGCCCGAGAACAAAACAATCCCATGATTTCTTGTTCTTCTCAATCACCGAATTAGGGATCTTAACACAAGACTCGCCTGAAGGGAGAGTAAATCCTTGACCCGATTTGCGCAAACCCTTCGCTGTGCCTTTAACATGGTCTACCCACGAAACCTGAGGCATAGAGCTTGGAGCAGCAATCGTTTCTGTGGTCGCCGGAATGGCAGCAAGCACCGGAGCAGATGACAGGGGAGTAGTGACCTCGGCAATAGCCGGCTCCTCTGGTGAAATCGACGGCCCTGAATGAGCTACAACAGTAGCAATGTCAGAGGCGACACTTGAAACTGGATCTAACACTGTTGAGGGTTTCAGATCCGAGGTGGAATTGGCCAAGTCCGTCACTAAGACAGTCGATTGGGCAATAGATTTGGAAGTGGAAGCAGAATCCGGCGAGCCAGATCCATCACTGTTTTTCGAGACGGGAGAGGAAGACGGAACCGGAGAAATGGAACCGCGAGACTTTGAAGGAGAAGGCTTCTTCGGTTTCTTTGGTTTCTTCCTCATGAGGAGAGGAGGGCCTAAAAGGAGGGGCGGACGAGGAGCCTCACGCCGTGAAAGGCGCCGGCGCAGGAGAGAAAAAGACGACACCTTTATCGCCTTTAGTCGCCGCCAGAGAGAGAAAAAGACGACTGAATGTTTGCCTTTTTAGGTTGGTTGAAATTAGATGATTATGCATGTAGATTCTTAATTATGGTGATTAGTTGATTTTTGTTTCTTTGTGTGGTAAAGGAGGAGAAAGCGGAGGGTCAACGAACAAGATTGCTGTATCCATGGGTCTCTTTGGTTTGGTTGCAAGTTTGTTCTTTTAATTTATTTCTATTTGGCCTTTCAAATTCTATGTAATTCCGTGAGATCCCGGATATATATAAAAGAAAGATGTTATAAAGGAAATGTTCAAACCCGCTAATCATATTATTTGTTTACACATCATCACACCTACATATTTATTAATATGATTTTCAGCGAAAAACCTTTATATCGCTATTTTTGCAACTTTATACCCTTAATCTTCAAATAATGCATGTTACTTTGACGAAATAATAAAATAATATGTAATATAACCCGTCGTTATCACCGTCAAGTTTGTAACATATTCATAAATAATATATCAAATCGAAAACTTCAAAAAGAAAAAAGTAATCAAGCCCACCTTTAGAATTTTGAAAATCAAATGAATATGACCGTAAACCCTTTTAGTTGGTATATGAGAGTTCTACGTAGAAGGCAAAGTTGCAAATATACTATGTACTATTTTTTATTTTTATATAATTAATCTGTAAAATATTTTAAAAAATAGAAGGTAAAGTTGCAAAAAAATAGCGACTATAAGGTTATTTTTGGCATAGAATTCTGTTCATATGTCTATAATTCATTAAAAGTTTGAAATTCATTCAAATATAATGTTATATTAGATCCTCATAGAATAATATACGTTCATGAAAATACATTCATATTTCTTTTAAAAACTACTTGAGCAATTCAAATTAAACAAACAAAAAAAATAAACAATAGTATTTGATCAATTAAAAATACATTAGCAGTTTTGTATCATGTGTCAACCCCACGAGAGACTTACTGGGCAAAATACTTTTTTTTTGCTAAGCAACTGGGCAAAATACTTCCACTAGTAGTACATATGGTTGAATATGTACTAGTGGGTTCAAGGTCAAACCATGCTTGATGCAATATCTTTGCTGGCCGGAATCTTATTCCGAAAGGGTCAAGAGAATGTTGGGTAATGGACAGACCATTAACGTGAGAACAAATTAATTTCTTGTTTTGATTAATAGTATCAATAATGTACATAAGTATACATTCGACTATTCAAAGACTTCTGTATATGTATGTATATGATATAATCTACTTTTGAGTTTTGAGTAGTCACATGCGAAAACAAAAGTGGGGCTAATAGTCATTTAACATAAAACCCCTTTTTTGAGTTTGCCGGAGTTGGATAATCAATATTAAAAAGAATTCAAAATTTATTAGAATCCGTGGTAAGAAAAAGGCGAGATTGTTAAGCCATGGGTCCTGTAGATTCTTAATTAGTGCAATTTCTTTTTGTCAAAGATAAAATTTGTTAATTAGTGGAATTGTAAACAAGACTTATGGTGATTTTTTGGTATCTAATTGATTTCGGTTTTATGTGGCAAAGTAGGCAACTCTAATGGGCCTTTTTGGTTTGGTTGCCAGTCTCTTCTTTTAATTCATTTCTACCAAATTTTGTGTAATTGTTCTTGTCTTCATTTTTGTTTGTTTTCAAATCTGACTACTCGAACATATACATTTAGTTGATTGCATCTGTAACCAATTGGTTTGAATTCTTTACTTAAAAAAAAACCCATTTATTTGTTCCTAATCTGTATAAAAAGAAGAAAAAAAGAAATATGTTGAGAAAAAAAAAACCAACACATCATCATTATTCATTAGCGGAAAACAAGAAATTGAAGAATATGTATACGAAATATGTTGAAATCATCACGTATGCGAAAAGCTTGGTAAGAACCATCGAGCAGAGAGTTCGAGTAACATACAATCAAAATCAAATTTGTGCAGTAGCTCCATCTTCTGTGTCTCGAGATTGAAAAGAAAGAGATCTTTTGTGGTCGTGTGATCATGACTATCACTGAAATATATAGAATTTCTATTGAGTCCCTCAACTTCATTGGCGAGCACAGTGATACCTAGATCCAAAAGCATTGCCTCGTCGCCCAAAAAATCAACTAGTTCATAGTTATGAATGAATGTCCCTAATGAATAAAACTTGTAGACGTTGAATGACTGGATTCTAGACCTAGGTCTTAACATTCTTTCAACCAAGAGGACATCCCCGGTTACTGTGACTACAAGTTTTCTCTCAGCAAAACACCATAGATCCCTAAATAGACCACCAGGAGGACTTAATGCCTCAAATAAATCACCAAATGGAGACATATAACATTGAAAGGTTTGTTGAGGAATCTCTCCAGAAAAATCAAAGATTGTGAAAAGATTTCTCATCACTCTGTAGCTAAATGAGTAAAGCTTGTGATCCTTGTAAACCATGTCAAAAGAATCTAACATTTCTGGAATTTGTTTCCACAACTTATCTCCTTTCTTGGAATAAACCACACACAAAATTCCAAGTCCCCATATAACTACGTAATCTTTGGTTTTCTCGTCAATCCAAAACACAGAATTATTACCTTTGAATAACCTAAAGTGGTTCTGATGGATGGAACTTCACAATAACTCAAACAAGTTGCAGGAGAAAAAAAAGCAAATGATACATTTCCACAGTAAACGCAACCAACCATTCTTAAGAAAAATAAAACACCAAGATCCAAACAGAGATAAAACAATATTAACAATGACAAAAGTGCAGTATCAGTTAACAGACAACACAAGTTAGCTACCAGTAAATATCATGGAAAATGTATTCAAGCTGTCTATCACTACTCCAGCTCAGTACTCGGGTTGATTTCTGTTTAAAAGGCCAAAAATCAAACTTCAGTTGCCAAACCACCCACGTAAATACTCACACACACAACTCAAATGAGACCACACATTAAGCTAAATCCTATCTGATTTTATGAAAGCTCAAGGAAAATGTGTTGATGAAACAACAAATGAAGTATGTAGAAATTAGCAATGGTACTCTAAATCATCTTAATTCTTAACCATTCTTGACACTGTGCAAGGACAATCATAACCATTCTCGACACTGTGCAAGGAGAATCAGAACATTTAGAACGGGAATGAGATTACCCATCACGAAAGGATCAAGCTTTACTTGTAAAACTCAAAGTATAACACAATTCAAAAGCAACTACACAGAATTGTTCCTTTACCTGAGTGAATTGGAGAGAGAGAGCCGACCAGTTTCTCTGCAAGATCTCTAAGCAAAGCTTCAATCCCACGAACAATAAAGAAACCCTTTCCGATTGATTCTAAAGATACCCTTTTCGATCGAAACCCTTTTTCACCAAGAACAACTGAGAGACAAAGCAATGGACATCGCAGCAAATTGATTCACCGACATTGTTCTTTAGGTTCATTTATTTCAGAGAAAACCCATTTAATAAATGAGCTTAATTGGGTTAACCCATTTAACCAATTAAAACAATTTTCTATAAATGGGTCTAAATGGGCTATTTATTTAACCACATACCCATTTAACTAAATGGGCAGTGAAACCCATTTTAACATCACTATGAGTAGTATATAAGGGATATGGGCCAATTCTCTCATAGCTAATAGGTTTTGAGTTGGAAACCCATAAAACTTAACATGGTATCAGAGCCTGAACATACGCTGGCCAGTTAATCCGGCCCGGAAAGAGGTCCGATCACCCCTCTAATTGATGGCCCAAAGGAAGGCTCAATTCCGTCAAGATAGCTAGAAGAGCATTATCTCGAGGGGGCGTGATGGATTCTGTCGAGATTAATGGCTAAAATAACCATTATCTCGAGGAGGCGTGTGAAGAAAGATCCTACATTGGAAAGATGGGAAGGGACTTGAGTATTATATAAGGGATATGAGCCAATCCACTCATTGCCAATTGATTTTGAGTTGGAAGCCCATAAAACTTAACAGTAATGAACTTCTATATGTAACCATGATGGCATGATCATTGTTCTTAACTTTGATTGAAATACTTTAATTACTTGCATTGATGATGACTAATGAGCGTTTACGTATCATTGAGGCTGCCACAGAGAAGATGAGGAAGGAGGGTGCACTTGATTCAAACCTCAACCTTGGTGTGATAGGTTTGTGACTCAAATTTTCATTCAAACCTCAACCTTGCCACACACGCTTCTATCATATGTCCTAATTTTTTTTTTTTTTTTTTTGTATTGCTTCTTGAACCAGAAACTATAATTTGGATATTAAATTTTTAAAATTGGAATATCCTGAAATTTAAAGATATTTATCCGGTATCGAGTCACCGTCAGATTTCTTATTCCAAAATTCAAGTTTGCAAACTGTGGCCGCAGGTCAACCAATGCTTACCATCCACATTGGTTAATTTTGTAAAGGTGTCTTAATAATGTTTTAATACTAGATGTTAACCCGCGGTGTACCGCGGGTCTATATTTTTTTTAGAAAAATTTATTAAATTTTGTTTTAAGATACTCTATAGATATATACTATTGTTTTGTTTTTAAATGTATAATACACCGTGAGACGAAATTTTATAGATAGACGTAGTATAAAAACAATAGATTCAATTGTATGATTTTGAATAAGATGCTGATTTAACCCGTCTTATACTGATTTTACCCGCGGTATACCGTATGCTAAATTTTAAATAATAAAATGAGGATTTAATATGTGTTATAGCGATGTATTAGTGATATTTTAAATTTATATTAATATCAATCCTAACCAAACCCGTGTCATTCAATTCGTCCCGTAATATTTAAAACTATTTTATAAAAACTCAAAAACCATAGCTAAATGGGCAAACAAAAGCCAAAAAATTTATTTATATCAATTAGAAATTTTTGAATTTAATTAGAAAAGATTGCTCCATAATTTTAAATCTTACGTATTTAATGTATTTATGAAGATTTGATATTTGAATTTATTTGAGAACATTACTTATTTTTAGCAATTTCAGAAAAAGACATGGGTTAAAGCTTGAACTGATCCGATAATTAAGGTCTGAATTAATAGTTTTGCACCGGCCTTGTTATTTTATTTGTATTTTCTAATTATTTTATCACTATTCAAACCTTAATGATCCATGTAATTAACACTAACCTATTATTGTTAAATAATCACAAATATTAAAAATAATATGTTTAGAACTGCCATGAAAAAAAATTTAAGTATGCAACTTTCATTAGTTTACATAATGAAAAAATAAACACATGGAGTATTAGAACCCAATAACAAAGAATCATGTCTACCAATTTTGTAAAGACCTACAAAGCCCAATTTGTTTTTATTTAACTCTCTCATATACCCAAAATGAAAAACTTAGAAACGGAAAGTTCAAACTCAATCATCGGTGGTTTAGCAGATGAAGTCACCGTCGTTAACGGTCACAGTAACGGCTCCGTCGATCTGAGCCTTGTTTCTTCAAAGCTGCAGCAAAACGCATGGATCTACTCTCCATGTAGCGTATCAAGGAGTTCCCGGCGTGTATTTTGAAGCTACCACCGGAAGAGCATATCCGAAATCTGAAGATATTCGGTGTGATCAATTCGATGTTGCGTTTCAGGCGGTGGAGCTTTGGATCGCCGATCGTCTTGTTTTGCATATCGAAACCTAAAGAATTACGATCTCCTCCTCGTCACCATCTTCACATCGTCGGCGAGGTTTAGATCCCGGTTCACCACTGTCTCCTAGCTCTTCCCGAAGTCCGTACAGATTGAATCACGTCTGCGATTTCTCATTTTCTGTAAAACTGGTGAGTTTTTATTAGACTAATGAAAGGTATTTATAATGTTTTGAGAATAATATAGGGTTTTGGGTGAGTGAGTTCCTAAAATCTTGCTGATCAAGTACACAATATCTTCAAAATCTTTTATTTTTGGAATTGAGTAATTTTCTTGCAAATCTCGAAAAAAAAAAGAAATATAGGAAAGATAATTATGAGTAATTAGTTGGGATGACAGCCAATGGTAGAGATTTTAGAAGGAAAGCGAGAGATTTTTGGCAACAATTTTTGAACGTAACATCTTTGATTTGGGAGAGATTTTTGGAATATGCTTATACCGAAATATATGTGTAATTATCTACATTAATGACGGGTTTTTTTAGATTTCCTTAAATGTCTTATCCAAGATCCGGATATAGTAAAACCGAGTAAAACCCGGATCCAAATTATTAAAAGCAAAAAGCCCCTGCAAAAATATATATGTAGATTGTTATTTTGATTTTAAATTTATTGCAATTTAAATGGGCAATTGCCTATATTTAATCTGTTATTGTAAAAGAAAAATGACATAGCTTATTATTAGAATATTAAACAAATTTATTAACATAATATATATATATATATATATATATATATATATATATACTGTTAAAAAAATAAATACGTTTTTTTCTATATAATTTCATAATATATGTATATATTGTTAAAATCTGGACATTTATTATGAGCATAAATATGAAAACGATTTTCCATTAAAATCGACTATTTATTAGGGTCATTAATATGAAAGATATTAAGACAACATGGCTTCATTTATTAGTTTGAAATTAAGACAACATCCCTTAAATTGCTAATCCAAGATCCGAATAGACTAAAACCCGGGTCAAACCCGGATCCAAAAGAATTAAAGCAAAAAAGTACTATAAAAATGTATATGTAGATTAAATTTAATATTATGACCAATCATGTAATGACACCTAAGGTGTCTCAAACAATAAAAAATGTCTGTAAAGAGACACTTTGCTAATAAAGAGACACTAGAATTTAACCCGCGGTATACCGCGGGGCTATATTTTTTTTAAAAATGTAATGTTATTTTTTAAAATATTAACTGAAGATATATCATATTAATTTGTATTTTTAAATGTAGATATCTATCTATCAATTTTTGAAGTATAGATACGAAAACATACATTTTTTTTAAGTAACGATGTATGGTGGATTTTAAAATTTTGAATATTTTACTCTGCAGTATACCGTGGGTTGGTTTTTTATAACTAAAAATTTTAAATTTAAGTTGGATTTCTTTTGTTAATATTGTTTATTTTGTTTTGTGTTTAAGATTGTATAATTGTATTTTGATTGTTAATTTTAGGATTTCATCCGTGATATACCATTATTTATTAATATCGACCCAAACCCGTCATCCCATATAAATCCGTCTATATTATCTCGTTAGCTAAATGATTAGTATTATAAAATCCAAGAAAATAAATTATTATTGTTATAAAATCTAATAATTTTAGGATCTCACCCGTATTATACCGTTCTTTGAACGATTTTAAATTTATACTACTAATATATATTTTAAATTTATCATATAAAGTATATGATTTCAAGTTTTTGTGTGTTTTTTTAAATTTAAATAAAACAACGGCTTGAATGATGATAGATATAGTTCTTTTTCCTGTATGTGTATTTGATTTTTCTATGTGAATATTTTGATTATTATAAATTAGTATTTTTATTGCTATGCAAAATGTTAATATATATATTTGCTATAAATTTTTGTGAAGATATATGGAAAGATTATGTAGAGATTTTTAGAAACAAATTAGGCAAGATATTGTTTGGTTAATATTTTTTATTTAAATTTTGTAAAAGTAATAATAAATACCAATGACATTCTTTGTAAATACTGTCCAACCCCAGGATTTATTTGCTAAAAGTGTTCCAAAAATGTATATATAGACGATTGTCTTTGTTCATACATTTTTTCTTTAATTTTTATTATATTTTAATATAAGACACCCAATTTTTTTTGTCCAATGGAGTTGCTCGACACAAAAATTGGTGGCTTACACGAGTTTTTACCTGGTCTGTTTGACTCTAATGAGTCTAGAAGTGTAATTGGCCGAGCTCAAATTGTAATTTTTTTTTCAAATGCAAAACATTCCTACATGCGGGCAAACATTCATATTTGAAGCCTAATTAATTTTTTTAACATAAATGAGAAAAGATTTTCAACGGAACCAAGGAAAAAAAAACGACACAAAGGAAACAAACCTCCGAGGGAAGATGATGGAGAAAGATCAACAATGTTTGAGAAATCGTGTTCCAAACAACACCTAGTTATATAATACACAGTACAATTCACATTTAGAATTAAAATAAACATGTTATTTATAAATATTTTTTTAAATTCAACTAAAGTTCAAACCAAAGCTCGGCCCAGCCCATAGCACTATAATTTTAAAGTTTTTTCTCCGGGGAAAGCACTAATAGGATTCTGTGAGCTATAAAGCACTAATAGGATTCTGTGAGCTATAAAGTAAGGCCCATAATACACACGTCATATTAGTGACGTCATAATATTATTATGGTTCTCGATTCTATAAGCTAAAGTACAACCAGGATTCTGTGGGCCAATGACACTGCCTCCAGAGAAAGCCACAAGTTAATAAACTTTTATTTGATATTCAAATCATATAAAAATAGATTGAAAAAAAAAGGGACCTTTGCTGAGAGAGCCTGACATTGGTTGGATAATTAGAGTCGTTGGATCAGAGTGTGTTGTGGGTTTATATTTTAGTGCTCACCAGCTACAGCTCTCTGACACTCTCTTTCTCTCAACGCGGTTTCGTGTCACCTTCTTAACTCTTGAGTTATTATTAACCAATCCCACTTTTATATTTTGGAATTTGGTAGATGAGAGATTTATATTTCGTTGCACCAAGAAAATAAATATTCGATTTTAAGTTAAAAAGTAGTATATACTAAAGTTTAAGATTTTTGTTTTCTTCTAAAAAGATATGCAAATAACTTAACAATTTTACCACACGTCACTAATATGACATATTGACTTTGACTTGTCCATATATTCCTGGTTGTACTTTTATTTCACAGATTCTTGTACTCCGTGAAGATCACTTGAGTTCAACGTGAGTTATAATTTGATACAAAAGTAACTTACCAATTATCAAAAAAAAAAAACTATTGAATACTTTGTTACCTAATTGACTTTTAGAAAATACTATACTGTAGTCCCTTAATTCTATGATTTAATTGTGCTAGTTCACATATTAACCCTTAGGGTTAGGGATTAAAAAAAAAAAAAAAGACAAAACTCAAGTATCCCAATGTCTGAAGGGAAAATATTTTGACTCTCCTCGCCGTTTGTTTATTCTTCTCAACGAAGGAAAAGAAAAGAAAACTCTTTTCCAAGTCATGGCGGATCGCTCCGGATCACAGTCCTCCGTCGTCATTACCATGAAGGTGACCACTACTCCGGCGGCACATTTAGCTTTCACCAACTTGGCTTACTGCTCACTCTCTGATCTCTGTCAATTCGCCGTTCCCGGCACCGATCTCTTCCTCGCCAACGTCGCTGACGTCTTCATTCTATCGTTCTCATATCCTTTTTTTAATCTTACCTCTGTTTTAAAATTTTATTAGCTAGTACCTTATAATGCGATCTCTTTTAATAAGTAGATTGTTTTCTCAAGTGACACATGTTGAACTACCTCACTTGTTTAAGTTTTTGAACTGTTTGTTTGGTCGGTGAGCTTTATTTGTATCAATGCCCTACTATTGTCTCCCTGGGTACTTAATTTTTGTTAGTTAACTTAACTGTTACATACTGGACACGAGAATATCCATGATGGAACCATTGCTCTAAATGCTGTTCAACGAAGACATGCTAGAGTTTCTGCTGATGACATGGTAACCATCAGCAGGTAAATTCTCACTCTGGCGGGCCTTAAGATTTTATTTATTTGTTGGTCTCTAAAGACTGTCCTGTTCTTGCAGATTCATTCCTCCTGAAAATTTTGACCTGACTTTGCTGGCACTTGAGTTAGAATTTGTAAAGAAGGGCACTAAAAACGAACAGGTATGCATTTTTGTGACACCTGTGGTGATCCGTGAACATCTTATGTATGATATTATCTTTCAGGTTGATGCTGTGCTCCTTTCAACCCAACTCAAGAGGAAATTCATTAATCAGGTAAAGTTTTGAACCATTGCTGCGTATGCTGTGCTGACTTTATGTGTCCTAGCTCCTAATATATATGATTTGTATACACTAAGACCATGTAACTAAGAGGCATATAAAATAAATCAGGATGCATTATTGTTAATCTACATTCTTTTCCAATTTTGCGCAATATGCACATGGATTTTTTCTGTGTGTTTTTTGGTACTAATCACATTTTTCTTCTGCTGAAGATTGGTTTCTCAATGAATGTGTTTTCCTTGTCTCGCTCGCATTTAAAACATTTGCATGATTTATTGCATACTTATATATGCAGGTCTTGACAGTAGGCCAGAGAGTTACATTTGAGTATCATGGAACTAACTACATTTTTACGGTCAATCGAGCGGTTACAGAGGGGCAAGACCAGTTTAATGGTATAGAAAGAGGGATAATCTCCAACGATACATATTTTGTGTTTGAAGCATCAAATGCAACTGGGATAAAGGTCTGGTTTTGATCAATTCCCTTGGTAGTACTTTTTTGTTTGGTTCTGACAATACCATCCAACCAACATTTATCTTGTTTGAATTTGTCAAGGCAACTCGTGTTACTTGCTAAAATCTGATTTCATATACAGATTATCAACCAACGAGAGGCTGCTACTAGCAAAATATTTAAAGAAAAGGAGTTTAACCTTCAGTCCCTGGGTATTGGTGGCTTAAATGCAGAGTTTGTTGATATATTCCGAAGAGCATTTGCTTCTCGTATATTTCCTCCTCATGTCAGGAACAGGTCTTGTGATTCGTTCTTCAAGCAGATTTTGTCAGTTATTGCTGCTTGTAGTCCTTTAAAGTTTCTATTCTTTTGATCTTGCAGATTGGGGGCAAAGCACGTTAAAGGGATGCTTCTTTTCGGACCTCCTGGTACTGGCAAGACCTTGATGGCACGTCAAATTGGAAAAATGCTCAATGGAAAGGAGCCAAAGGTATATTCCTACACAAATGTGTGAGGCTGTTCTGTGTTGGCTTTATTCAACAAGTATAGATCATTTTTTTTTCTTATCTTCACATCATAGATCGTGAATGGTCCTGAGGTGCTAAGTAAGTTTGTCGGTGAGACAGAAAAGAATGTAAGAGACCTGTTTGCTGATGCTGAGAACGACCAGAAAAACCTTGGTGCGGAAGATTCTGTTTACCCTGACTTGTGCTATCATGTTTTCCTTTTCTTGCAAGTGTGCTAATTTGGCACTCTTATTAAACTTTTATTTTCAGGTGATGACAGTGAGCTGCATGTCATTATTTTCGATGAAATCGATGCTATTTGTAAGGTACACGACTATATTAAAGCTGCTGTCAATGTTGACATTAAAACACTCGTGTTTTGTGAACAATCATAGCGTCTGATTTGTGAACAATGTTCGTTAATTGGTAGGCTATATGAGTTAAACTAAGTTGTAGAAATTGTATGTTTTCAGTCAAGAGGATCAAGCAGGGATGGCACAGGTGTCCATGACAGTATTGTAAACCAGCTCCTGACAAAGGTTAGCGCGTACGACCAAGCTATTGGCCTAAATTTACGTCTTTTATCTTTCCAGATGTGGCTAACACTTGTTATTATCCAGATTGATGGTGTGGAGGCCTTGAACAATGTTTTACTTATTGGAATGACAAACAGGAAGGATATGCTTGATGAAGCTCTTCTAAGGTCTCTGCCTCCTTGTGCTTATTAGTAGTCATTAACTCATTTCATTTATAAAGTATTTCCTATATTCACTTTGACAAGATGACATCAAAAGCTTATTATGTGTTTGCTTTTATATATGCATGAACTTTAGATTTGAGTTAGTGGACATAGATAATAATGTTTTGTGTTCTGCATGCCTACAGGCCTGGAAGGTTAGAGGTTCATATTGAGATTGGGCTTCCCGATGATGCTGGACGTTTAGAAATTCTTCAGATTCATACGAAAATGATGAAGGAAAATTCATTCCTTTCTCCTGATGTCAATCTCCAAGAGCTTGGTATGCTTTCATCGTTCATACTTGTTCATATCATTTATAAGAAAAAAAGAAAAAAACTTCCCAAATGCCCCTTTCATTTGTATTAATATTTAAAGTCCGCACATGGACAACCACAAGCATGTGTGACATAGAAATTTGTTATTTGCTAGCATAAAATCTGACTATTGAACTGAGTTGTCCAATATTTTTTTACTGAAAAGCTGCTCAGACGAAGAACTACAGTGGTGCTGAGCTTGAAGGTGTTGTGAAAAGTGCTACATCATATGCTTTGAACAGACATCTGAGCATGGAGGATCTTACAAAACCAGTGGATGAAGAGAATATCAAAGTTACAATGGAGGATTTTCTTCAAGCATTACGTGAAGTAAAGCCTGCATTTGGAGCCTCTTCAAAAGACCTTCAAAACTGCAGGTAAATTTGGTTGAGTCATTAATGTTCTTACTTGAAGTTCTCTTGCACATTATTTATTGATACTAGTTACTAGCACCTCAAAGTCCAGTCCTGATGTTTTTTCTTACCTAGAGCCTGCTTATGTTGCGTCTGAGATAGGTTTCATAGACAAAGATGGGCTGAGATTACTCTAGTTATAGATTTTCTTTTCTTATCTTTTACCTTATTGCTCTAGTTGTAGATTTTATTTGCCGTCAAATGCATTCATATTGATCTGCTAATGCTGGTATTTCCTATATTTACGACATATAATATAGACCCAAGGGATTTGTGGACTGTGGTGATCGGCAAAATCTCATCTATGAAAGAGTCATGTTTCTTGTTGACCAAGTTGTCAACGAAAGAAGTCCTCCAGTCACTTGCCTTCTTGAGGGACCTAGTGGAAGGTACCTTTACACTTTATTTTGAAACAACACATTTTCAAAAATAGAATATCTTTCAGTTTCTTAAAATTTAACTTTGTAAATTATAAACGCAAACGTCAACGGTAGGAAAAACTTCTGTTTGCGTTTGCGTATGCGTATACAATAAACAAAAGAAGTTTGCTTAAGATGTGAAAGGTTATGGATTCGTTTGGAAGAAAAAAAAACACTGAACACAATAAGCAAAGGCAAAGATAAACAAACATTAATTGAGGCCTATATCATATGTTTTGGCATGTTGTTTCTAGCGTTTCCTAATATCTAAGCTTCTTTGGCCAGTGGGAAAACTGCGTTAGCCGCGACCGTTGGCATGGACAGTAACTTCCCATATGTTAAAATAGTAAGTGCCGCTCTTTCTTTCATTATACTGGTTAGTTATTTTGGACCCTTATAAGTTGTTGACTCTTTTGTTTTTGTTTCACCACTTGGGCAGGTCTCTGCAGAGACAATGGCTGGTCTTCAGGAGAGCACAAAGTCTGCTCACATTGCCAAGGTCCTAGCTTCAAAGCCTGCTACTTGTTTATTTTGTGCTCTGAATGTCTACTAATTAACACTTGTTTTGGTGTGAATGATCAGGTCTTTGAGGATGCATACAAATCACCATTGAGCATTGTTATCCTTGACAATATTGAAAGGTGGTGCATACATTCCTACTCTTTCTTTCCTTCAAATACTTGATTGGTTTCATAATTCTTTTTTTTGTTTTCTATAACATTTGTAGGTTGTTGGAATACTCAGAAATTGGACCACGATTTTCAAACACGATTTTTCAAACATTGTTAATCTTTCTCAGTCAGCTTCCCCCGGAGGTATGTAATTTTAGTAATTTTCCTCTACGGTACAAAGTAACATTTGTCTAACTTGGTAAATGTTTTTTGTTGACAGGGGAGCAAACTTCTTGTACTTGGTACAACAAGTGAATTAACGTTCTTAAATGCCGTTGGTTTGCGTAAAGCTTTCTCTGTGACATACTCTGTTCCATTACTAAGGACAGAAGATGCTAAGAAGGTAATTTGTTTTCCTTGCAACTCATTTAGTTTTGGTTCCGTTGGAAATATTTTTTCATTCATGTTAGAGTTAGGTTTCTAAGTTCATTTTAAATTCCAAAAAAGGGTACTGCATATTTATTTGCTTTTTAATCCAAAGTTTTACATAGGAAAAATTATAATTATGTAAATGGGTCGCATGAAAACAACCTTAGTGTCTAACATGTTCTATGGTGCAGGTGCTGAAGCAACTAAACGTGTTCTCAGAGGATGATATCGAAGAAGCTTCCAAAGCCCTTAATGATGTATGTACTCGATCTCATTGTGTCTTTAACTATTACTTTTTTTATCAGAACTGACAAACAAAAGGCTCGTAATTATGAATTTCTCACATCTTTCGTAGATTCCAATCAAGCAGCTGTACTTTCTTATCGAAATGGCAGCCCAAAGAGATGGCAGGTCTAAAGAGACTATCTATACAAGGAAGGAGAAACTCAACATCACTCATTTCTTTGATTGCCTTGAAGAAGTTACCGGATATTAGCATCTGATTTTACAGTTGCACAAAACAGTAATTAATTTAAGACTCGAAGACTCATATTGCAAGAGCCTTGAGATGGCATTGCCGAGATTGGTTTGATTCTTATTGGATTATTAAACTCTATTTAACTAAAACGAAAAAGATTCTATTTATACATGTGGTTATGGTTTTATTTTAGTAATCATTTTTCTTATTCCAGAATTGATATATGATTCTTGTAGATGGAACTTTTCAACGGTATACTTGATATAGCAAATAGGGAGAGAGAAACAGAGAGTTGTCAAAATAAAACATTTACCAGTACGTACCAGACATTAATTAAACTATATGCATCAGATGATATTATCACCATACAATAAAGTAGTATATGCATCAAACCCATATCAGTAGAGTATAATTTGTCTTCTTTCTTGATATACGACCTAGTCCTCTGTCTTTCCTCGCCAGCAGCATCATGGAGAAGAGCTAGAGCTAAAATCATGGAGATTTAAAAGTATTTGTATCAGCTTGAAACATAAATTAAGAAATAACTCAAAATATATTGAAGCAAAATCATGGAAAATATATTAGCATGCATAATCTAGAAGCTTCTATTACGAAATGACTAAAAAAGTAAAATCATGGAAAAATTTAAAAAGCATAATAACTTAACTCAAAACTCATCAAAGCAAAAATGACTACCTTTCATTCTCACTTGCAGGTTTCACATCCAATTGTCAGCTTCAAACCTTGAGTAGTGGGATCTCCTCTGTTTCTCAACAGTTGTGTGGATAGAGCATTACCTTGAGCAAGTCGAACAAGAAGCTCAAGCTCAGGGCGATCATAGTTCACGGTTCGAGAAGCTGTCAAAAAATTGAAAATAAGAATTAGGACATAAGATATAAGCGTGTGTGCCTGAAGAAATGAATGGAAAATTTGAGTCACAAACCTATCACACCAAGGTTCAGGTTTGAATCAAGTGCACCCTCCTTCCTCATCTTCTCTGTGGCAGCCTCAAGAATTCGTAAGCGTTCATCATATCTGAGAGGAGAGGTAACATCAGCCTTTGATCTTGCACCAGCCATATTGTGTTTGGTGTTGTGAGTGTAAGGAAAAGCAAGAGAATTAATGAACTTGATCTGATAGACTTATGATCGATCTCAATGCGTGTATATATACAAGGCTACAAGTGTGGGTCATTTTTTCTAAACTTTAGGGGCAAACAAATAAACAAAACATAAAAACAGGACTGGTTAATTAATTAAGTTGAGAAATTATCCTCAAAAATATACAGCACAAGTGTGTATATTGAAGGTCACTTTCAATCTCTTTGCTCTGTAAGGGGTAATCGTGGAAGTAACTATCAATCTTTAAGTTTAAAACCGCCTTGAGAATAATCCTCAAAATGTATATCAGCTGAGGCATTATGGACTTATGCGTATAATAATTTCCTTAGCACACCCCGATTTAGAAACAAAAGAAAAATTTCCAAGGAAAATACAAACTAGGTTAATTGTCACATTCAACTTCAGCAGGAAAAGAAAGTTGTTTCTGATTTGCTGCACCCTCAGATTGCCCCATGTAGAAACTAGTTTGATACTGCAGATATGATATTAATTATCTGTGTTCACACACATAATTATATTGCTCCAGTTTGTATATATAATACGCCTAATTGTATACATACCCATGTGGATATTTATTCCTTGAGTAAGTGACATTTTTTGTTATCCAACTTGCTGCTTTATAAGAAAATTATCTGTGCATGAATTCTATCTACTATATATTACTTCATATACCATTACAAATATAATATTTACCTACACTATGTAAGTGGAAGAAGCTCAGAGAATGTCATTTTATATTTATTCATTGTCAATTATATTTGAGGGAAAAAACCATTTTTATCAAAGTCATCATATAGAATTCTAACAACGACGTTTGCATGTTAAGTATTTTTTTTAAAGGTGAAGGTAATACCAATTATTTACGTTTTATCTCTGTGACACCTATTTTATTTTATAACTTGGATTTATTAATCCTTTAATCGCAAATGCTTTCGTTTCTGTTTACTACTTGTATCTGATTATGTCTTCTTCACATACACATATTAATACTCATTTGCTTCGGAATGATATATTTTTTCTATTCGTTTACATCGACTAGTCATGTGGTGATGTTTGAGTTACGGTTAGGATTTAGGAACAGGAACTTGAGCTGTCTGTGATGTTCTAGTTCATTAATATGCCTTAGGGGTTGTTACCAAAAAAAAAAATATGCCTAAGGGACCAAAAATGTCATAAGGGTCCATTATCCACGGGACGAGTCCCACTAATATACTACAAAACTATCAAGAAAATGTATGATGGACCAATTGCTTTTAGTTGACTACTCCGAACATTAATACTCCTTCACATGTTAGATACCAAAAATTGAGGACTTTCAAGTGTTAGCCTTTGATGAGAGATGTTTTATGTCAAGCGGCCTCGGTAGGAGGCTGCATTGGTTTTTGAGGTCGGGGTGGTGGTTGTGGCTTTGGCGGTGGTGGTGGAGGTCTCTTTGGTTTCACCTTATTGACTATCTCAGCTTCAACATCAAACTGCACGATGACATAAATAGCCACACACGGTCAAAGAAAAAGAATATATGCAACGACATCAAACTGAAGGCCAAAGCAAGAAACAAACCTTGTAACCACAGCCTGCGACACATGCGTGAAAGCATTCCTGAATTCAAAAAAACAGAGGAACAAGTTAGATATGGACCAGTCTATTTCTCTTTATTGCAGAAAAAGGTTAATTTTAAGAAGAGTGTGAATACCTCGGAGTATTTGGCATCTCCAGGAGAACGATCTATAACTGCACTCCATGGACGGTCTTTTACCACAGGATCTTTGTAGCAATCCTACACCTATAGAGAGTACACTACTATTACACCAATTCATTAACTTGGAAACTTAAACCTGAAAAGAGAAGATATTTTCATGAACATATGTAAATGTAGGAGACAAGTTTGGTTTTGTTATGTTGCATAGTGGGGACAAATCTAACTGCTCAGAGATCGAAAAGAAATGCTTACAATCTTCCCATGAGTCACTATCGGCATCACATCCCTTTTTGCAGAATACTCTCCCTACACAGATTCAGGATTTATCATCAGTGCCTAAACTGATGTTAAAGCTAAAAAACGGATTACTATGATCATGAACAAGAGTTATACAACAACATGGAGGATAAATATAATTCAGCTAGCTTTTGTGAACATGACTGGAATTGAGAGATCAAAGAATGAAAAGCTTTCATCAGAAATAGCCAAACCAATCCCATTTACTAGATATGTGTCTATACTTCACAGAAGCAACATCGATGCAGAATCAACTAAGGAGAATCAGAACATTTAGAACGGGAATGAGATTACCCATCACGAAAGGATCAAGCTTTACTTGTAAAACTCAAAGTATAACACAATTCAAAAGCAACTACACAGAATTTTGAATTGGAGAGAG
The DNA here is from genome assembly GCA_905216605.1 of Arabidopsis arenosa. Classification (NCBI taxonomy): domain Eukaryota; kingdom Viridiplantae; phylum Streptophyta; class Magnoliopsida; order Brassicales; family Brassicaceae; genus Arabidopsis; species Arabidopsis arenosa. Next base: position 7,600,515 of record LR999457.1, on the reverse strand, counting down.
AGAGCCGACCAGTTTCTCTGCAAGATCTCTAAGCAAAGCTTCAATCCCACGAACAATAAAGAAACCCTTTCCGATTGATTCTAAAGATACCCTTTTCGATCGAAACCCTTTTTCACCAAGAACAACTGTGAGACAAAGCAATGGACATCGCAGCCATTTATTTTAGAGAAAACCCATTTAATAAATGGACTTAATTGGGTTAACCCATTTAACTAATTAAAACAATTTTCTATAAAATGGGTCTAAATGGGCTATTTATTTAACCACATACCCATTTAACTAAATGGGCAGTGAAACCCATTTTAACATCACTAGATGGAAGTGATAAATTCATCATCTATGGTTCGTTGAACATTTACCATGCCAACTTGTTGTGATTCAATAGCCGGAAGATCGATCCTCTCGCAGGTGAATGGATTCAAAATGTATAGATTATACTTTGAATCTTGCATAAGAAGCCAACTTCCATAGGTTGCTATACAAACACTCTTTGCAAATTCCACACCAAGATCTTGCGTTTTGTAAAACATTTCTTTGTCCTCGGGATTGAAAAACGTGCATGAATTGCTGTTTTTGTCTTTGGGGAAGAGCATCAGCCAAGGGATCTGATTTTTGGGCACGCATTGTTTAGAAGCAGAGTACCAAGACGAACACACCGATTTAGCTCGTCGAAAATTAGCAAAGCTGAGGCGTTTGAAAACTAAGTTCAAGAGATCTAGAGGAAGATCTGACCAGGTATTAGGGTTTTGGTTCTTCTCCATGACGACGGCAATATTTGAGAAAGAGATATTTCTTAATTCTTATCAACAAATAAATATTTGAGAGTGACGAGAGATCCCTAATAAAAGATTTTATAAACCGAAAACACAATTAAATTTGAACAGATCTCGGAATTTCATGGTTTTGCTTTGTTCAAAATGGGTTTTCCTGGCCCATTAATTAATCAGTGTATATTTTGTTCACTTGGGTCCAATAAGGTGTAAGGCATGAAGGGAGAAAGGTAACAGAGATGAACAATTTTGTTCCCTAATAAGGTTCAACAATGTGATTCTCACGTCTTATAATGCTCCACCACAAATTTCATTTCATTACACACATATATGGGTCAGCATTTTATTTGTCACTGAAAGAGTTTGGAATAAATATACCTATTTTCTTCTTAGGTTTGAAATGTCCAGTAAAATACATTTGAATTGCAACGGATTTAAATGAAACACACCAACATTAGTTATACATACACGTCAACGGCAATGAAATTGTAATGGTAATCGGCTTTCTTCACACATCATTAGAATGAACTGTCGAATCCATCTAAATGATTGATCAGTTTTATTTTAATCCTAATAAAGATTGCTAATTAGTTGTATGATCGTAAGAATCTTGATTATATTAATGAAACATATCTTTGAATTGTCAGCGCCGTCCAGCTTATAATGTTTTTCGACATTCTAATCTCTCCTTAGCAACTTCTTCGCTAAATTAAACATTCCATTTTATATATTTATAGTTTTATTTTAATTTCCTTCGATATATTACATGAACATATGTCATAACATAAAATATTTATCCTCAAAACAAATAAAATGCGAAGAACATGGGTACTCGCGGAAGAAAGCTGTAGGTTTTTAGGTCAACTATGTAAAACATATATATCTATATTTAATAATTAGTAATCAACAATCTACATGCCAAGACTCCTATATATAAGTTAAATGTAGTGTTTAAGAAGTCACATACGAAAAAGAAAGTGAGATAATAATCCACAAAAAAAAAAGCCTTGTTTTTGCCAACGTTTTAGACGATCAAATGGCTTACATTTACCAAATTTCAGCGGTTGTGTTTCTAGCGGTTGCGATTGCTCCGCTATTAGCTGTACCACAGTCACCGATGTTTCCCGATATGACTCCTGAATGTGCCACGGTGATGCCTGACCTGCTCGAAAAGTGTTTCGCAACCGGTAGTGTGACGCCAACAGAAGATTGCTGCACCGATCTAAAATCCGCAACCTCAACACAAGTCACTTGCCTTTGTGATAACTACATTGCAAACCCGGCCGTTGCGAACATCACTGGACCTTACTCTGACGCAATCACATCCAAATGTGGCGTTCTCGACAAATTCTCTTGCGACGGTACGAGTAAAGGTACGTTACCAACTCATTTATGTTATAATAGTAAGCAAGAATGTTGCGTTCATGGTAATTAATGGATTTTGGTTTTGTGTGTTGAAGGAGGAGAAGAAAAGAAAGGAGGAAGCAGCAATAGCAACGGCAAAGACAATGGCACGAGTCACGGCAATGGAGGAGCAACGAACAAGGTTGCTGCATTAATGGCTCTGTTTGGTTTGGTTGCAAGTCTGGTCTTTGTTATGTTTTAATTTAATTATTTTTTATTCATATCAAGAAAATATAAGAACCGACAAAATTTTATGTAATTTTTCTTATTCTTCTTCTTACTTCTTTCTACAAAAAATAATGTGAACCCAAAACAATCACGTACGTTTATATGTGCATTCTTTGAATTCCAAAAAAAAAAAAAACGTTTATTTGCTTGCATCCTTTTACAAGTGTGTTTAACTTTGTTTGGGCCTTATTGATGGGCTTATAATGGCCCATGAAATACCGAGCTAGAAAAAATGAGTTAGTGATAATTGAAACCCGTCACCAAAATAAGTCGGTTTAGTTACAAAATAAAAAATCAGTCGGTTTATTCCAATTTCGACATTTTGGTTTGGTTCAATTCGATTTTCCGCAAATAAAAAAAAACATGAAGCCGGTCCAAAATCCGGCGATGCTTATCCGTTTAGAAATCAGAAGGTACTCGAAGAAACCCTTATTCACTTCCTTTTTTCTCCAACTCTCGAAATCGAAACACACGACTTAAAAAGAAAAAGACGAGACTTTTAACACTCAGACCTAAACCAACACTCTTCCTCTTTCTCTCTCTCGCCGATCGGAAGCAGATTTTTTCTCAAAGGATGGATTCAACGAAGCTTAGTGAACTCAAGGTCTTCATCGATCAATGCAAGTCTGACCCTTCTCTTCTCACTACTCCTTCCCTCTCCTTCTTCCGCGACTATCTCGAGAGGTTTGCTTCGATCTAATCGTTTTTCTTTATGCTTTAGTTTTGTATCTGTGATGGTTTAGATTTAGTAAAGTATTGATCTTTGAGTCTCTGTTTGTGTATAAAGTGTATTGCCCTGATCTCTAGCTGATATCTATTGTGGAATTGATAAACCCTTTTCCATCTTGTGGAAGAAAGTTCCTGTCTTTGGTTTTAATTTGTTGGATTTAGTGAAAAAGTGTTTACTTTTGATGTGTTTCTGATGAATTTTGGTATCTTTATGATATCAGTCTTGGTGCTAAGATACCTACTGGTGTTCATGAAGAAGAGAAAGACACCAAACCGGTATATACTTTTGTTTTGTTTGATTCAATTGAACTCGTTTGTGTTTTTGCAGAAGGGTTTGTTTTTGATTTGATTGTTTGTGTTTAACAGAGGAGTTTCGTAGTGGAAGAGAGTGATGATGATATGGAGGAAACTGAAGAAGAGAAACCTAAAGTGGAGGAAGAAGAAGAAGAAGATGAGATTGTTGAATCTGACGTAGAGCTGGAAGGAGACACTGTTGAACCTGATAATGATCCTCCTCAGAAGGTATGATGATGACCAAGCAAAACCTCAGCTTTTGATTTACTAGTTTCTGAGACTGTCTTGGTTTTGATACAGATGGGGGATTCATCAGTGGAGGTGACTGATGAGAATCGCGAAGCTGCTCAAGAAGCTAAGGGCAAAGCCATGGAGGCCCTTTCTGAAGGAAACTTTGATGAAGCAATTGAGCATTTAACTCAGGCAATAACGTTGAACCCGACTTCAGCTATTATGTATGGAAACAGAGGTTAGTACAAGTTGATGTTGTTCTTTTAACTTCCATCAGATGGGTTTCTGAGCCTAATTGTCTATATTTGTGTTTCAGCTAGTGTCTACATTAAGTTGAAGAAGCCAAACGCTGCTATTCGAGATGCAAACGCAGCATTGGAGGTACAGGGGTCTACAATTTTCATTGGAAATTCTCTTTTATAGTGATGATATTGAATCGTTTTGTTTTTGTGATCACAGATTAATCCTGATTCTGCCAAGGGATACAAGTCACGGGGTATGGCTCGTGCCATGCTTGGAGAATGGGCAGAGGCTGCAAAAGACCTTCACCTTGCATCTACGATAGACTATGATGAGGAAATTAGTGCTGTTCTCAAAAAGGTATGTGCGGGTTTGTCTATCTGTTTAATCTCTTTTGATTCTCTAACAATGCATTAGCGTGATTCAGTTACAAACTTTCTTTGTATTTTGTAGGTTGAACCTAATGCACATAAGCTTGAGGAGCACCGTAGAAAGTATGACAGATTACGTAAGGAAAGAGAGGACAAAAAGGCTGAACGTGATAGACTACGTCGCCGTGCTGAAGCACATGTAGCTTCCTAGACCATGAAATCGATTAGAATAATCTTTTGATAACATTAGTCTCAATTTTGTATTGACATTATCACTTAGCTATAGACTGTTGGGCTTATACATGTCTCTCTCTTTCTGTAAGGCTGCCTATGATAAAGCTAAGAAAGAAGAACAGTCATCATCTAGCAGACCATCTGGAGGCGGTTTCCCAGGAGGTATGCCCGGTGGATTCCCAGGAGGTATGCCCGGTGGATTCCCAGGAGGAATGGGCGGCATGCCCGGCGGATTCCCAGGGGGAATGGGCGGTATGCCCGGCGGATTCCCAGGAGGAATGGGCGGTGGTATGCCTGCAGGAATGGGCGGTGGTATGCCCGCAGGAATGGGTGGTGGTATGCCCGGAATGGGCGGCGGTATGCCAGGTGCAGGCGGTGGTGCCGGTATGCCTGGTGGTATGGACTTCAGCAAAATATTGAATGTAAGAGTGACTATTTGTCAACTACAGAAATCTAGATTTTATAAAGTTAAACTGCAAAAGAAGGGATTGACATTGTGAGATTTGTTTGATATTTGTGAGCAGGATCCTGAGCTAATGACGGCATTTAGCGACCCAGAAGTTATGGCTGCTCTTCAAGATGGTATGACTCAGTTTAAAGTTGCAGTTATAATGTTATACTATAATGTTTTAAGAATATCTTCTGTGTCTTGAATATTGAATATCGTTTGAATGTTAATAACAGTGATGAAGAACCCTGCGAATCTAGCGAAGCATCAGGCGAATCCGAAGGTGGCTCCGGTGATTGCAAAGATGATGGGCAAATTTGCAGGACCTCAGTAAACCAAACAACAAGTTTTCTTCTCTTTGCCAATTTCTGTGTTTAACTGCGTGAGATAAGAGATATGTTGGAGAATTTTTTTTTTCTTTTATGTTTTCGTTGCAGAGGAACTTAAAACAAGAAACAGAGCTCTTTTAGTAATTTACCCTTTTTCTCGTGCTTCACTTCCCGAGTATACACATGGACCATCAATTTGAGAATTATCCTTAAAATCTATTTACATTGAAAGATGAACAAGAGAGTAATTGTTACGAAAATTCATATGACACTTCCAATAATTGTTATGAGTAGACTGCAAGACAGCAATCCGTACCCTATAAGGGAAAAATGTGTGATATTTTGTGGACTTAAAGGGCTTTTACCTTTTAGTGTGAAGAAGAAGAAGCCAAGGGGATCTCTTCGTTTAGTTCGTTGACAAAACATGTAGGAGACCAAATAATATACAAGTCCAGTGTTGACGGGTTTGTTACATTCACATTTAACTTTGTCGTATCATCTCATTTCAAATTATTTGACCTCAAAATTTAAACCTTTGAATTTGATTCTATAAACAATTAAGATACTATTTGACTCGTTTGATATCATCATCAGGGTAGAAAATAGATATATTTTAGTTTTAAGGAGTTATTTGGTTGGTAAGTAAATCTATTTCCTTTAAATATTCTACACTTATGTAAACTAGTGAACATATATATTGTGAAAACGATATGATAAATGCAATTCCTTTGTCCAAAAAAAAAAAAAAAATGCATTTCCAAACTGTGTCTCCACAATGAGAAATGGTTTCAATTTTAGGTTATGTGTGTGATCTCCACAATATGAGAAATGGTTTCACTTTTGGATTAAATTAACAAAAAAGTATTGGTTCTCGTTACCAAAATAAAAAATTAGTGGTGCGACAACTAATTCCACAGAGGAAAGGATTGTGATGTGGAAGTAAATTGGGAAACTCCTCCACATACTATTTTTCATCGCAGTTTAAGTGACCAAAATCATATCGTCTTTGAAAATCAATACAATTATAAAAAGATGAAAAGTAATAGAGATACATGGTCAATGATGAAAAAACCAAAATTAAAAGGAGCCACATCTCTAAGTTAGAAGATTCAAACGCGTTGATAGCGAATCTTAAATTCCGAATCGTCCAAAGTTCGGTGTTGAAGACAGAACTAAACCTACGATGGTTTTTTTTTGTTTTTATTATTCAACATCTTGTTTGTGGAATGAAATAAAGTATTATTTGTATAGGAATTTTTAAAATTTAAAGTATTAAATATGTAATTTATGATGAAATTTCAAGCTACATAATATGTAAAAAGTAGAAATAATGATGCGTTAGTAATTAAGGAATATTAAATGTATATTCATGATTAAAGATAACAAAAACTAAATATTTTTGGAGTAATATTTTTTAACAAAAGTACAAAACACTCAAAATAATGTGATCTTTATTAGTTTGTATACTACTATTTCTCTTAAGATTGTTTAGTACGTAGAATGATACAAATTTATTTTTAAATAAAGAGAAGGAAAATTATATCCAAAGATATGCAGGAGAGAACTAGTGTCTCAATTTTTAAGAGTTTTGTTTAAACATAACGTTGGACCCTAATATTGAAACATTCATTCACATTATTTTCATAGTAATATATTTCCTCGGGCTTTGTTAACATGTGAATAATTTATACAAAACAAAGAAAGTAAACTTAATATGTATTCTTGACTTTGACGAAACCCTACCAAACCCTAATTAATAATACTTGAAAACCATGGTGCACACTTACTGCTTTACATGGATGTATTATCTTCTACTATATGTTTATGATTTGTATGCGTGTATATGTTATATATAATGTACACATATATGTATATGCCCTCAATGCTTGTGACATCTTCCAGAGAGTTGCCAATATGATAATGGTGAACAGTCAAAACCCAAAATCATGAACACCAAAGTCTTGACAATAATCCAAAAACATCTTCTCGTCGTTGATTCTTTCCGGTGACCATATCGGAAAATCTGTATTGGCGCCGGAAATATTATTGTCATATAATGTTCCACCAACGCCAAAGTTACTATCACTCCACGAGGCCTCAGCTTTAGTAGTTTCGTCGGACCATAAGTAACTAAACAATTCATCATCATTATAAATGTTGTCAATTAGATGATTTTCACTATCCATTGAATTGTTTTGATCAGTAACCGTGCTACTGCTTTCTTCTTCTGTTGTCGTGGCACTTATCTCCACGTCTTTGGTGTTAGTTGTCTTTGGTTCCATTGAGATATCTTCTGGATTCGACGAAATGGTTTTGGAATTATCGATATTAGAATGTTCTTGGTTTAGAGGTTGATGGGTCATAGGGTCGATTCCCATCTTAAGAAGTTTTTTCTTGATATGAGTATTCCAATGGTTTTTTATTTCGTTATCTGTTCTTCCAGGTAATCTTGAAGCTATCTTAGACCACCTACAATACAAACCAATGGTTTAAAAAAAACAAAATAATCACAAGAATATATAATATTTTATAAAGTGTTGGTGGATATATATGTTATAATCTTGGAATAGAAACACAAGAAGATTGACAAAATAAGTTAACATTATCTTTGCACGAGAAGGACGTTACTTTGTCTTGAAGTTGATTTCAAAGAAAAATAAATGCAAATCAAAACTTGTTCTACTTATTTGACCAACTTATTTGGAACTATCTAATTTATTATTTGGCATAATTTACATAACACATAAATACACTAAACATGTTGGATCACATGCAACTGACTTTATATTTTATGAATAACATACATGATCCAAACCAATGTTTATCTTAAGTCTTTAGTTTTTGTTCTTAACATAAATTTGAAAATTTTAGGCCTCCATTCATATATATGACACATATCATTAAGTAGAGAATTAGAAAATATATAGTGGAATTAATATATGATTAGTTATTTAGGCTTACTTATTTCCGAGATGCGCATGAAGATCAATTACAAGTTGTTCTTCATCATGAGATAGAAGGCCTCTCTTTAAGTCAGGCCGGAGATAGTTAGTCCACCGGAGACGGCAGCTCTTTCCACAACGGCGGAGACCGGCCAGCTTCGGCAAAGCACGCCAGCAACAATGGCCGTTGGTTAGTATGAAGTTTATGAGCTTCTTGTCTTCCTCCGCCGTCCACGGCCCTTTCTTCACCCCTAGCTTGTCACAGCATGGCTGCCTCCCCATTAAATACTAAATAATATGTGTGATTGTATATTATGTTATATGGGGATGTGAAATAAAGAGTATAGAGAGATGGAAAACTAAAGTTATTGAAGATGGAAAATCTCAACAGCTTGCAAGTTATGTCAAAAGCCTACCAAAGCTCACCCACCTATATATAACCTTCTCACACCTTTCCCCCACAATTGTTTTCATAAGAAAAACAAAATTTACATCTCTATATTTTCAAAAGAGTTTAAATAATTCTTATTAAAAATGTAGTGGCATTAATTATGGCAAGACATTTTTACTAGTAGCGGTTGTAAAAATATTATATATGGTCTAATTGGTTACACAAAACAGTACAAAATATTTAGCGGTTAGTGGTATGTGAAAAGTTAAAAGCAGTAAAAATAGCGGATAAAGAAAACAATACAAAAAGCTAAAACTATTTTTTTGTATCGTTTTTGGTATTGTATATGTGAATGATAACAATGAAAGTTGTACGAGATTATCAATCATGCTCAATATATTGCCATTTATTGATCTCTTGATGTAGCGGTTGAGTTCTAACTAGTTTAATCTATCGATTGAAATACAATTCAGAAATATTTTGAAGTAGTTTAAAATTTATTAAAAAAAATTAACAAAGTTAGTATATATACCCGTATTCACTACTTTATCATTGATTATAGAAGAAGAATATATGATCTAAATAAGAATTATGGATTACTCGTTCACACAAAAGTACATATAGACAGAATTATTTTTAAGGTACATATACAGATGTCATGATGGGGAAATGACAACAGTTTCAAAGAAGATCTTTTGTATCTGACTTTATACATACTATACGGTTCATTTACTTTTATATTGAATGGTTCATTTTAATTAGGAGTTATAGTCAGCTAAAGAATTAAGGTTTCTGTAAAATAAGGTTATTTTACTAAATAATGATTCTGGTTTTTTTTTGGTCAGAAATGATTAAGGTTAAGAAATATAATTTTGTCTTACTTTGTCAAATCTGTCGCTAATATGATCATAGAAAGGAGGAGTATTGGAGATGTCGCATTTGTTTTGTGAAAATGACTTTGGAACTAATGTGAAAGGATAGGATGCGTGCAAATGTATGCAATCACACGTGCGACTTATACATCTTTTACCCAAATACTTATTAAGTTTCAAATAAATACTTGTATTTTTACCATGAATGCTATAAAGTATAAGCTTATAGATTTATACAAAAATCATATCAGTAAAATTAAAATAATGTATCATTTTTTACATTAAAAGGATTTTGATAACTAAGACTAGTGCAATTTTAAATTGTTAGTCACTTAAATTTGTCACCAAAACTGTTTTTTTTTTATATACCCGATCGGCTGATCCGGTCAGCCCTGGGGGAACGCACCGAAGTGCTACCATGTGGACTCACTATCACCCCGAAGGATGGGCTACCACACTGCCTAACCCAAGTTTGGAATGCTTTCCGACTAATGCCCGGGGGTAGCTGGATCGCCTGTTACCAGACTACCAGGTAAACTGCCTGGGCCGAAGCCCAAGCCCAGACTTCCCACAAAGTGTTGATAACAGCGAGGGAGGAAGATCGAACCTGGGTTCGGGGATTTCACCCTCAACTCCAGACTCGCCCTACCACTAGCCCACCACCTTGCGGGCGTCACCAAAACTGTTGATAAATCACCGACTCTAAAACGAACAAACAATAGTTGTTGTCGCTATCGCTATCTATTGTGATATAAACACGAATAAAAATCATGATCCAGTCTTCACAAAACCGATTTTACATAGATTAGTCAGAATTTGTCCAATATTCTTTTGTTTTCAAAATCTCAAATAATCGGTTTGGTCCGGTTAAAAATATGGCAAATAAGTTTGAGATCTTCAGTCCATTGCGAATATGCGATAAACCATTTTTTTGGCAACCGTAACAAACCTAATAAGTATATACGTGTCTCTATTTTTGGTAAGATTTTTTTACATAACATAGAAGAAACTTAAAAGCTTCAATAATGAATTGCCGCAAAAAATTTGTTGTCGCCGATACGAAAATTAAGTATAGACGAATATCCATTTGACACATAGGTGTACACGTAAAGACCACTGTATCAATATATTTTGATGTTTATAATCTTTGCGACTTGTGGTGACTTGCAATTTTGGTTCATGGTTTGGTTACAAACTAGTCTATCTTTCAATATTAATTTAAAATTCTTCGTCTTATCCATAGTATATACATTTTTTCAGAATGTGATTTTGTGACACGATTAGTTCTTTGTTTAATCGGATCAGGAATGTTTCAAAAATCTTCCATGAAAGAATGTATGCTAAGATATGATATTAATGCTGGTAAATGTTATTGTAAATAATTTTTTTTTTGGTAAAATTGTTATTGTAAATATTGATATCCTAAATGATGAAATAGGCGGATATATTAGCAAGAAAGTCTTTGGCATACCGAAATAAGGGATGTGACCAGATTCTAAATATGTACACATTTTTAGGTTTTAAGAGTTTATATGTGACATTTCAAAACTTAATTCAGGACATTCAAGAGAAATGCCATTTTTTGTAAAGGAAGTTTGTTGACTTTAATTCGAATAATCAAATCGATAATTTACAGTATTATTTCTTTTAAAACCTCTCTATGTTCATATGGTATGGAGTCAGAAGAGTTTTGTTTTTCTGCTCAATGATGAATTTCGGTTCAACGAAATTAGTTAGTAATTAATGCTTTAGCATTATTTTTCTTGATTCCGATTTCTTTGACTTGTGTTTTAGTGCTACTACTCTACTGCTCAAAATAAAATAAATAAAACAATATTTTTTCTAATTACGATTTGTCCACCCCAAATATATATGTTCCCACTTCTTGGCCACGAAAAATTTTCCTGGCCCCAGACACAATGTGATTCTTTGTCTCTTGTCTTCGTTGTTAATCATGGCCCCAGACAAAATGTAACACACACAAGTCGCAAGTGTATGTTTGCGTGTAGTTAAGACTAATCCATAAGGCCATATATAAGACAGAGAAAACAAATCAAATAGGAGAAAAATATTTTAATGTAATAACAAAACAATTCTAAATAAGTGTTTCCCTCACGAATTTTATGGTCTATAAGATTAAAAAAAAATTGGACTATGGGAGGTCGTCGTCCCCTCATCTACATAAAAGATCTCGAAATGAGAATATATATTGTATTAAATGTCTAAAACTCAATAAACACAATTATAAAAGTGACATTTCAACACCTTAGGAATCGAGACTTCCGCTCTAAACCCCACCACTTTCTTCTATTTCTCTACAACTCTCATTTGCTAATTATTGATTAATTAAGATTCAAGACTCTAAATCATGGCTTGTTCCCTTAATCAAAAGTATAAATCAACGTCTTGCTTTAATCCCATTTCCAAGTCACCACTTACGTAACTTACGAGTAATGCCATCGTCATTATACTATACAATATGCATGCATATATATAATAAATTCGTCTGGCCGTCTGGGTATGTATGTACGGAACTGTATATATAAAGACATGGCACTATTGTTAGTCAAGTCACTTTTGTCCCCTTTATTGTAGGCTATTTATTTATTTAATTACTAACTAACTAGGAGTCTAGGACCATAATATTTACATATTCTGTAATTATTCTTAAAAATGGTTATAATCTTTGTCTGTTTAACATAATTATCTATTGTTCATCTTCACATAAAAACTATATTTCATTTTTAGCTATGTTACATGCTATAGAAAGTGTTAATATTGGTAAAAGCCGAACATATTATATCCTTTGTCACTACATAGGTTGCAATTTGCATGAGATGTTGCATGCTCAAAATATTAGTGTAGATTTGTTATAAAGTAACATCTCATGCAAATTGTATACCTAGTTCATATAATATAATGCATCATCATCATCATCATTTTATTTTCAGTAATGCATCATCATTTCATGAAATATTAGTCTAGTTGACCAAAATAAAATAAAAAATCCGGATATAAAGAAAAACAAGACATACTATAGATTTGTTATAATGATATTTTTAAATCATAATTTAAATATACTTTTGTACTTAATTGATTGGCTTTATAAATGTTGAAAAAAATAGCAAGTAATTAACTATTTTTAGATATTTGAAATAAAACATTGATGAGAAAGTTTCTTTTAGGTATTACTGTTACAGTTACTTATATACTATTTGAGTATTTGAATCGAAATGATTTAAATATCTAACCGGACCTACTCAAGAAAATGTTTTCCAATGGGTTTGAATTGATCTTCTTGTTGGGTCTTGTACGCGTACCGCGATGATCAAATGTTTTAGGGCCGAATTGTTTATGAAATTATATTTAGGCCCATAATAGTTTCACTTAGTGCAATCAAGCCCAGACCCGTGTGATCAACGACATTTGAACCATCGTCGCTGCTTTTGACTTAAAACAATTAACAACAAAAAATAGTGCTTTTGGACATTTGAAAATTCTCGGATTGTTTGATGTTTAATGTAAGATCCAATGGTTGTAGCTTTCTAGTGACCGTCATACACTAAGTTAGTAGATATATACAAAAGAAAGACTTTATATAGGAGAAAAATAAGTAATGAATGATCCGAATATGTCCACGAAAGCTTTATGTTCTTGGTCTCACTCTCATAATCATGTTAAGGTCTCACGCACGTAACTTTCACAATAGTAATTACACTACATTCCAACGATTTGAAAAGTATTTAAAGAAATATCAAAGTGGCACTTTCGTAATTATATGTAGATTTCACAATTTGGCTTTAGCTTACCTAACCAAAATGCCATGGCATTATGAGAGCTCGTAAATAGCCTTTTAGCCTTTTCAGCATTTGTGTTAACTCATGCATTCAATCTTAAACATTCACATCTGCCTAACTACACTATTTCAAGTAAAACACAACCAAGCCGATCTCTAATAAAAACGAATCAAGTTTTAATGAAACGCGAATTTTGCAAAAACTCTAACCTAACCAAAGCAAATTCGAACCATACTAGAAAATTAACTGAAATGTCGACCCCTAATTAATTCTGCAAAAGTTGGCTGCATAATGGTGTTTTGTAGTTCTTGTATTAGAAAATTAGAATCAGTTGCTTTTGTAATTTAAAATAGTTGTTATGTTGGAATGAAATTGAGCTAGATCCGATAGATTATAGCCGCCGGTCTTCACAAGTAACAACAACCGACACATGCAAGAAAATAAAAGTTTAGACAAAAGAGTTGAAAATATTGAAAAGTCTTGTTTTTTTTCTTTTAACCTACTTAAAAAATATCTAAAGTAAACATACAAAATCAGCGCAGATGCAATAAAATAAGTCAAATTCAACGTATTACGACTACTATTGATTAATGGATAATAAGGTTTTGAATATCGACAAGTGGAGTGATGTGTTAGTCCACTTTTTTTTCGCGGCTGCGTATAGATTCATGGTCCATCACTTACTTCTGAATTTATTTTGTCTCATTTCCTCTCTTTGAATTATTGAATGAGATTTCAACACTGGTGGCGACTTGGTCAAGATTGGCGTTGTATTTTTACATGTTTTATTATATTTTTATGTCCAATAATGTTATCACATATTTATGATAGTATATGGTATTAGTACAAAAGAAGAGATTATCTATTGTTAAACAAATCCTTCTTTAATTTTTTGTGATTTAGAAGATAAAATTTCACTTGTTTTTACTCAAATACACCCATAAAATAATTATTATTAATATGCATGTCTTTTTATATAGTAAGTGTAAGTTTGTAACTACTACCACTTTCAACGCCGTCTCAAATCTTGCACTATTTTTTTTGTTTTGGATATGAAGGAACATGAGAAATTTCATATAAGTTGATCTTATAATATAATAATAATAAAATAGTGTAATAATTCTCCCTGAACCTACAATATAAATGTCCACACTCCCTTTGTTCTATCTTCACCACCACACAACACAAAACCTCCAAACCAATAAACAGAACAAAGTGAGATCTTTCTCTCTGAAGACAAAGATGGAAACGGTGTCGTCTAACTTCTCTCTCTCGCAGATCCTCAACATAGAGGAACCGTACAGCTCTGTGATGCTAGGTGTCGCCGCTCTCTTGGCCGTTGTTTGCTACTTCTGGATACAGGGGAAGTCTAAATCCAAGAATGGACCTCCGTTGCCTCCGGGACCTTGGCCACTTCCGATCGTTGGAAACCTCCCGTTCCTAAACTCTGAGATCCTCCACACGCAATTCCAAGCCCTAACCCTAAAACATGGCCCTCTCATGAAGATCCACCTCGGTTCCAAACTTGCGATCGTCGTCTCTTCCCCTGACATGGCTCGTGAGGTTCTTAAAACTCATGACATCACTTTCGCAAACCATGATCTCCCTGAAGTCGGAAAGATCAACACTTACGGTGGAGAAGACATCCTTTGGTCTCCTTACGGCACCCATTGGAGGAGACTTCGTAAGCTCTGCGTCATGAAGATGTTCACTACGCCGACACTCGAAGCTTCTTACTCCACTCGCCGCGAAGAAACCCGACAAACCGTCGTCTACATGTCGGAAATGGCTCGTGAGGGATCACCAGTCAACCTCGGAGAGCAAATCTTTCTTTCCATTTTCAACGTCGTGACAAGAATGATGTGGGGAGCGACTGTTGAAGGAGACGAAAGAACAAGCTTAGGAAACGAGCTCAAAACCCTAATCTCCGATATCTCCGACATCGAAGGGATCCAAAACTACTCAGATTTCTTTCCTTTGTTCTCAAGATTCGATTTCCAGGGATTGGTTAAGCAGATGAAAGGCCATGTAAAGAAGCTTGATCTCTTGTTCGATAGAGTTATGGAGAGTCATGTCAAGATGGTGGGAAAGAAGAGCGAAGAAGAAGAAGATTTCTTACAATACTTGCTTAGGGTTAAAGATGATGATGAGAAAGCTCCTCTGTCCATGACTCATGTCAAGTCTCTCCTCATGGATATGGTTCTTGGTGGTGTTGACACATCGGTTAACGCATCCGAATTCGCCATGGCAGAGATCGTAAGCAGACCGGAAGTGTTAAACAAGATCCGACAAGAACTTGACCAAGTTGTTGGGAAAGACAACATCGTTGAAGAATCACATTTACCTAAGCTTCCTTATCTACAAGCGGTTATGAAAGAGACTCTTAGACTTCACCCTACGCTTCCTCTTCTTGTGCCTCACAGAAACAGCGAAACCTCGGTTGTTGCCGGATACACTGTGCCTAAAGACTCCAAGATTTTCATCAACGTTTGGGCGATTCATAGAGATCCTAAGCATTGGGATGAACCAAACGAGTTTAAACCAGAGAGGTTTTTGGAGAACTCGCTTGATTTCAATGGAGGTGATTTCAAGTACTTGCCATTTGGATCAGGAAGGAGGATTTGTGCGGCTATTAACATGGCTGAGAGGCTTGTTCTGTTCAACATTGCTTCACTTCTTCACTCTTTTGATTGGAAAGCTCCTCAAGGACAGAAGTTTGAGGTTGAAGAGAAGTTTGGTCTTGTTCTTAAGTTGAAGTCTCCACTTGTGGCTATTCCTGTTCCAAGGTTGTCTGATCCAAAACTCTACACCGCTTAAGTAAATAAGTATGAAGGAAAATTTGGTTTGAGCCTTTGAAGAAGTTGAATTGATTTTTCTTGTTTGTAGTTTACTTTTCTTTATGTTATGGTTGGAGTTTTGATGTTTTGTAAAAGGGGATGTGTGAAGTCACATTTTCTGATTATATTTACATATAATAAAGTTTTATTTCCAATATTAATGCCTTATTTTGGTATCCAAATAGTCGATGCCATAACCTACAGAATGGTAGTCTAGTTACAATTTTGGTAGTTCGTTCAAATTCTTGGGTCAAAAAATTATGCATATATATAACTATAGAAATTTTGGATGGTTTAACACTCATTTGAATTAAAAAGAAATTTAAAGGAGATGCATCGATTGAAAATCATTGGATACAACCATTCCCAACTGATGCAACAGATGAATCATTACAATCCATATCATGAAAAATAAATTAAACTCAGTGGTTGCATTTGTATCCACTGTAACAAAAGATAGACTTAATTAAAACAATACATATTATAAAATTTAGTGTGAATAATTGATATATTAATTAAGTAGAATGAATCACCACAAACTATAGATTGTTGATAAAAAACACACTTAAAAACATGTTAAATGATATAAAATATAATCATTGGATAAGATATATAAAAGAAACTCTTAACCCGAATCAAAAGATTTATAATCAAAATTAAAAATATTTACTAAAATAAATATCTAAAGTTTGGTTTAGCAATATAAAGTTTATAAAATATATTGCTTTTAAATTTTTTTTTATATATATAAATATGAAATCTCAATTTCTGTTGTTTGTATTTAAACACGCTTCCATTGATGATATGTAACTAAAATTGCATTTATTTTTGTTGTTCCTATAATAATATTAGAAAAGGTAAATGATCAAATCTGTGTGCAATAGTAAAACTAATAAAATAATATCTGATGTTGAAACTAATTATAAATAAAGTACAATACATTAGTCGGAAATAAAACTTGACATAATTAGTGTATGCCAATTTGAAAAAAACAATTAATTCACTATAAAAAATGATATTATCTTTCCAAAAATACATGTATCGCGCACAGTCAAACAATTACTCTCATTTATCTACAAATAAATAAGTCAAACTTTCGATATTTATTGGACATTACTATCTTACCTAAAATCAGTGATATAAAACTTTGAATCATGTTTTAAGACATGACTATAAAACTACGACTACTTTCATCATTATAGACATCTCTCACATTAGCTCCATTTTCATTTCTTTTGTGATATAAACTCTTTTACATTTTTGATCAAGGTATGCTACGATTTCAGTTTATCAACTTCTTATTTATATAATTTCACGTGTATTTTTTGTGATCTCCGTATATATACTAAAATGAAGTTTTTAATCTATCATTAATTGATAATAGTTTTTCACAAATATACACTCACGTTTTATTAAATCCATTTTATATACAATACAATTCTACATAAAAATAAATAATTTTACGTAGATTTGACGATGAAATCTTTACCGAGAATTTTTGTGTGTGTATGATCTTGTTTATGATTTATAATTTAAATGTGTAGAATTATTTTTATATATTAAAGATTTTTTAATATTTTGTTAATATATATCAAATGTACATATATTTAAAACTGTATTGATGATTTTATTCTCATACAATTTTTTTTATTTAGAAGTTAAAGGAGAAAACAAAACAAGAAGAATGGCTTCCAAACGTTGTGCTGTCTGCAAGATCTTGAAAGAAACTTGTGCTCTAGGGTGCATCTCTGCACCACATTTTCCATCGGACGATACAAGGTTCGATGATGTTCATCAAGTTTTTGGAGCTGTGAACGTCCGCAACATCCTCAATAATCTTGAATCTCCAGAACAACGTGAGATCGCTGCCAACTGTTTGCGTTATGCGGCCGAGGCTCGTAGACGTGACCCTATTTCTGGTTGTCATGGCATGATCCTACACTACAAGAATATTCTCAATAATGTTGAACAAGATATTAAATCTGCAATAAATGAGCTCGAAACCTATGTGGGACATGATCAAGTGCCAAAATTTTATGATCTTCCAATGCCAGATGATTTCCTCATTACACCAGGTTCTTCAGATTCCTTTATTGAAAAAATAAAGAACCTAAACGATGTTCAAAAGAATCAACTTATGCAACTCCAAACAGCTGCTGATGTGCAAATGATAATGAGTAACATATTTTGGAAGAGAGAAGATCAAAAGATGGATGATGGTCATGGTCATGGAGCTGATGGCGCATCAACATCTGCTAGCCAGTGATACTCAAGAGATTCCTCCCATACCTAAAAACCAGATATCTCCGTCACCTAAAAGGCAAAGCCAACAATAATTTTAATAATGTATTTTGTGTGTGTTTTTCTTCTAATTCTAGTCTCATAATAACTTTGTGTCTTTTTATTTATTTATTACCATTTTGTCATAAATCTATGTAGTTCTTTTAATGGATATTTGTGTTGTTTGATCTATTCTCAGATGATATGTTTCTTTAATTTGGATTAGACATCAATAACCAAAAATACATATAAAAATCTTTTTAATCGATCCAAACCTAAATCTGTTCCTTGATAATATAAAAAAGAATTGTTTTAAGAAAAAATATGTGAATAAGATCTTAAATGAGTAAGGTTAGATTTGTATAGATACTTATATTAAAAATACAAATAGGCCATCTATAAAATTGGTAATCTGTATAAAAGTTATCGAATTAGTAATTGTTAATTTGTTTGGTAATGAGTGAATTAGTTCCATTTTATTGTGGATAGTTATATTAATTAGTATATATTTATATCACAAATACAAATACTACATTTATAATATCAATATCCTATAAAAGGTCATCGAGTAGAGATGTCAATATACAAATTATGATTTTCTAATTACTTCGCCATTCAATGAGCTCACTCTATTTATCAAAGATGGTCATATTAATTAGTATATATTAAAAATAAATTTGTATTCCAAATTAAAATTTAGATCAAAATAAAAATTAATAATTTAAAATAAAAGGTAATAAACAATAAACAAATCCTTCAACGAAATTTTCTTTCATGGAAATCCCTAATTAAATTCCACATTTTATTTTCAACACCAAACCAACTTTAAACTCTAGTTGTCATCTTTTGACCGCTTTTTGGGTAAGACAAAATTCATATGGTATTTAGAACTTATAATTTGGAGAAAAAATTTCATGTTCTTGTAAGTACGTAATCTTGTGATTTTACAGGATAAGTTTTTAAGCATATGTTTCTTCGGTTACTCATGTCTATGTTTCACTATACATATACACACGATTTTACTCATCGGATAATACAAACGTCGTGGTTTTCCTTTCACCATAAAATATGCGTTAATGGGCTTGGCCCATTTATATAAAACTAATAATTGAGACGATTTTTGATTTATTTCTCATAAGGCGACGCCGTATTATAGCCTAGAAACTCAAACGTCGTCGTTTCACTTCCCGGCGACTTTATCACCGCCGTCTTCTTCTTGTCAAACTCTTTGGCTAATTTCGTTTTGCTTTGAGCTTGTGAGCTACTTCTGATTCCGACCATCACGCAGTTTCCAGGTTAGTTTTTGATTTAATCCAAACAAAAGTATATGGGTTCAGTGTGTTGTGTCTCCAATGGAATTGGTTTCCGGGTTTAGATTGATAAGTTTTCTAGGGTTTAGGGCTCTTTCATTGGAAACGATACTTAGGTTATACGAATCTCTTGTTGGGTCTCTCTCAATACCAATACCAATCCACGTAATGATCAATTTTGCTCATCATCGTCAACGTCTAGGCTTTAATTAGTGTTAGTTCGAATTGACTCAGAGTAAAGTTTGGGTTTTTATTTCACCTAGTCATGAATTTGTTGTTCTCTCTGTAGAAAGTTTCTGTTTTTTAATCAAAGAAATGAAGAAGAAGATGATAGCCATTGGTTTCGAAGGTTCAGCTAACAAGATTGGTGTTGGAATTGTAACATTAGACGGTACAATCTTAGCGAATCCTCGGCATACTTATATAACACCGCCTGGTCACGGTTTTCTTCCTAGAGAGACTGCACATCACCATCTTGACCATGTTCTTCCTTTAGTCAAATCAGCTTTAGAGACTTCTCAAGTTACTCCTGAAGATATTGATTGCATTTGTTATACAAAAGGTCCTGGGATGGGAGCGCCGTTGCAGGTTTCAGCTATTGTCGTTAGAGTATTGTCGCAGCTTTGGAAAAAGCCAATTGTTGCTGTGAATCATTGTGTGGCTCACATTGAGATGGGGAGAGTAGTTACTGGAGCTGATGATCCTGTTGTATTGTATGTGAGTGGTGGGAATACTCAGGTGATTGCTTATAGTGAAGGTAGATACCGGATTTTCGGTGAGACTATTGATATTGCTGTTGGTAATTGCTTGGACCGGTTTGCTAGAGTCTTGAAGCTTTCTAATGATCCGAGTCCTGGTTATAACATCGAACAGGTAAGTTTCATCTGAATTGTAAAGTTAACTCTAATCTATCAAAATTCAAGAACCATGTTAACTCGGTTTTTTATTCTTTAATAGCTTGCCAAGAAAGGAGAAAACTTTATTGATCTTCCGTATGCTGTTAAAGGTATGGATGTATCTTTCAGTGGAATCTTGAGTTATATCGAAACTACCGCGGAGGAGAAGCTCAAGAATAACGAGTGTACACCAGCAGACTTGTGTTATTCCCTCCAAGTAAGGCTATCACTTGGTTCTTAATTGATGAATTTTGTCAAATTTTGGACTGATGAGAGAAATATCATGAATTCATGTCTGTTAATCTCGCAGGAGACGGTGTTTGCAATGTTGGTTGAGATCACGGAAAGAGCGATGGCGCATTGTGACAAGAAAGACGTTTTGATTGTTGGCGGTGTTGGTTGTAACGAGCGTTTACAGGACATGATGAGGACTATGTGCTCTGAACGTGATGGTAAGCTGTTTGCAACGGATGACCGTTACTGCATCGATAATGGAGCGATGATCGCCTACACAGGTCTACTCGCGTTTGTTAACGGTATTGAAACGCCGATTGAAGACTCTACCTTTACACAGCGATTTCGCACAGACGAGGTTCATGCGGTATGGCGAGAGAAAGAAGCTTTGGTACTTGGTGATAAGAACGTTGCTGCTAATTGATTATGTGCCCATTTTTGTTCATTTTTCATCCAATTTGAGATTGAATCTTTCCCTCTACTAGATAAATTGTTTTTCTTTTAAAAAGTAGTTAAGATATTTAAATGTGTTTCATTAGTCAAAATTAGATGTTTGTTTTCTTTTGATTTGAATAAATTTACTGATGGGTCTAATAACACTTTCAAATTTCAAAGTGAGCTTTGTAAAAGTTCAAATTTTTTTGTGTTGCATTTCGACTTTTGTTCGCTTTTTGTTTTAATTGCTTTTAGTAGAATATGATATGATATATTGAAGTCGACATTTCTACCGATAATGGTGGAGAGATTAGTGGATTAGTCTTCCTTAATCATACAAAACAACTGTGAAAATTCAGCACTACTAAAAATTAAGAACTTTTTAATGTATCACGTATGAGATGGTTCAATGAAAGGACGCTTTTATGGAAATATCATTTTTTCATTTGTATTATTGTATATGTATATCATTTTCTCATCATGTAGAACTCACATACGGCTACAAAAGTTTTGATCGATTCATGTCATTTTTTGTAGCATCATGCACTGAACTGAAATTAATTTAGATATTCTTCTAGAGACTAGAGTTCTAGATAAACAAACATTCACACATGTAAGCATGTATACTAAATATAAAAAATTTCTAAACTTTGAAAAGATATCATCATCATGTAGATTCAAACAAGACGAGCGAAAAAAGAGAGAGTAGAAAATGACAAAAGTTATTAGTAAAACAATCAAGTAAAGGTCAAAGTAATTAAAAGAAAAGATAAAGTATCTCAAAAGTCTTCCTTCCTCCATCTTCAAATGCCAAAAAGAAAAGATGAATGATTGAAGATAAATAAAAGTTCTCTTATTATTGGTATATTGCATTCATCTAAAAACCTCGAAGTAATCAAGATCTGAATGACAGCCGTTGATAAGGTTTTATGCTTTCACATTCATTGCACTCGATCGTCGTCAAATTAATAGTCTCATTTTCTAGTTTTAACGTGCTTTTAGTTACTTCACTAATTTGTTTTTGTTATTATTTCCACCAATTTTATTCATTGTGAATTCACTAGTTGTCTCCACATTAGTAAGATTCATCGGTATTAATAGTACATATGATAAAAGTTTGTATAAAATCAAAGAGTACATACCTAAGAATATTTAATTAGATGAATGTTGAAGTCCACATTGGATTCTATTAGTAGTCAAACTGCATGTTCTTAACCCCAATTAGGTTTTAATACATGTACTAACAATTAACAAATAGTACTTCTATAACTAATCTTTAAATAAGCTCAAATCTTTTATCAATTTACTTTATAGTTTACAATTAATTAGAATAAGAAATAAAGAGTTAGACTTAGTGGAATGATTGTCCTCTACATCTCGATATATATTATCATTAATTTTTATAGACCGTATATACTATATAGTAATCAACTAATCATATTAGCGCATTATAAGAAATATAGATCTAAACAAAACATTCTCTAATCAACTAATCTCATCCAAAAACTCACTCGTTTTAAGAGACTAAATATTAATGTGTATCAGTGTATGTGTATGCAGGAGTAGACACGTGCACGTGGCACATGCAGAGAATGCGAAGGTGGAGTGTTGACAAAGAAGAAGAGGATGATCCAAGTTTCGAAATGATTCCAAAAGTTATGAACTATAAGCCAAAGTGCCCATTCGCCAAACATCAACTTAAACTTCACTCGTTAGATCGTTTTCTCACATTAAAGCCGCTCTACACTTTTACCCATTTTACACACAGATGTTCTTTGACGAAAAAACTACACATAGATGTTAGATGTTATAGACTTTATTCATAAACTTAAGTTATGATAAACATAAACTTAAGTTATGATAAAATAGCTAAGTGATTTTGCGATTTTGACACTAGTGAAATGTTTGTCTATCACTTGAATTCTATCTCATAGTTTTAAAGATGTATCCTTAGGGCAGGTTATCCAAAAAGCATATTTTTGTTTTGAATCGAAATTTGTGATACAGAAATATACCAAAAATGTGTCTAAATCATAAACCAATGCAAAGAAAGTGATATAAACCAAGATCTTTAGCAATATACATAAATAAACAAACACCTAATTCCAACACAAATGTGAACATTAACTGTTAAAAATGACCAAAAAAGTCATCAAGATTTGGCTTTCCTTTTCAAAAGCAGTACACGTCTCTGTCTCACACAGACAGTGTATTCAATGCGTTGTGTTGTCTTCCCACTTTTCACCAGCTAAGGCTCTGCTTCTTCCTCTTCCTCTTCTCTCCAAAACAAGACAAAATTCTCCAAGAATAACTTTTTTTCATTCACGAGAGTGGAAGATTAGAGTTTTCCAAATCCGAGTAAAAGACACAAAATCTCCGGGCTTAGATTCTCAAGTTAGGTCTCTTTCCAAAAGTTCCTATCTTCTCTTCGTCCAATAAAGAGATAGCTCCAAATCCAGAACAAAACAGAGTACTCTCTGCTCTATAAACTTCATTACCTTTATTACTCTGCTCTTTAAAACAGAGTACTCTGCTTTATAGAGATAAATGAGCTAAACTTTTCTATACAGAGAGACAAGACCAATTCAAGAATGGTTGCCTTAAGTGCCACGTTACTTATCCTTCTCTCAATCTTTCTTTCAACTCCGTCCAATGTTCGAGGCAATGCGGAGCTAAAAGCTTTAATGGAGCTGAAATCGTCGCTTGATCCTGAAAACAAGCTTCTCCGATCATGGACGTTTAACGGCGATCCATGCGACGGATCTTTCGAAGGAATTGCATGTAACCAGCATCTCAAAGTCGCAAACATATCGTTACAAGGGAAACGTTTGGTCGGAAAATTGTCTCCGGCGGTTGCTGAGCTCAAATGTTTGTCAGGTCTTTACTTACATTACAATAGTCTCTCCGGAGAGATACCTCAAGAGATCACAAATCTTACTGAATTATCAGATCTTTATCTCAATGTTAATAACTTCTCCGGCGAGATTCCCGTAGATATCGGCTCCATGGCTGGCTTGCAAGGTTAGCATCTTTCAATGTTTTGATATACCGGTTGATGCTTAACCGGTTTAGATTAACCGGGATTTACTTGGAGCTAGAAACAGAGAAATTACTTGGAGTTGATTTATATGTTTGTGTTGTCTTTTGTTGCAGTTATGGATCTTTGTTGCAACAGTTTAACAGGGAAGATACCAAATAACATTGGTTCTTTGAAGAAACTAAATGTGTTGTCTCTGCAACACAACCAACTAACCGGAGAGGTTCCTTGGAGTTTGGGAAACTTGAGTATGTTAAGCAGAATTGATTTGAGCTTCAACAATCTGTTAGGTTTAATCCCAAAAACCCTAGCCAACATTCCTCAGTTGGAAACTCTTGACTTGCGCAACAATACTCTCTCTGGCTTTGTTCCTCCTGGTGAGTTTCGATTCTTGAAATGTCTTTGTAAAGCTTATCTCTCTGTTTCTTGACTCGTCTTTTTCTTCGATATGTTTCTTGAAAGGTCTCAAGAAGTTGAATGGGAGCTTCCAGTTTGCGAACAATACCGGGTTATGTGGTATTGATTTTCCTTCTTTGAGAGCTTGTTCTGCTTTCGATAATGCGAACATCGAACAATTCAAGCAGCCTCCTGGTGAAATAGACACTGATAAATCAGGTCTTCACAACATTCCCGAGTCTGTATATCTCCAAAAGCATTGTAACCAAACACATTGCAAGAAATCATCATCGAAACTCCCACAAGTTGCGTTGATCTCAAGCGTGATTACCGTCACTATAACACTGATTGGTGCCGGCATATTGACCTTCTTTCGCTACAGAAGACGGAAGCAAAAGATTAGTAACACGCCTGAGTTTTCCGAGGGAAGACTAAGCACAGATCAACAAAAAGATTTCCGTGCATCGCCTTTAGTGAGTCTTGCTTACACCAAAGAATGGGATCCGCTCGGCGATAGCAGAAACGGAGCTGAGTTCTCACAAGAGCCTCATCTCTTTGTTGTTAATAGCAGCTTCAGGTTTAACTTAGAAGACATTGAATCAGCAACACAATGCTTCTCAGAAGCTAACTTACTAAGCCGAAACAGCTTCACCTCGGTGTTCAAAGGAGTCCTCAGAGATGGTTCTCCGGTAGCTATCAGAAGCATCAACATAAGTAGCTGCAAGAACGAAGAAGTCGAATTCATGAACGGTTTAAAGCTTTTATCTTCACTGTCACATGAAAACTTAGTGAAGCTACGCGGATTCTGCTGTTCTAGAGGCAGAGGAGAGTGTTTCCTCATCTATGATTTTGCTTCAAAAGGAAAGCTCTCGAATTTTCTTGATATACAAGAACATGAAACGAATCAGGTTCTTGATTGGCCTGCAAGAATCTCCATCATCAAAGGGATTGCAAAAGGTTAAGTCTTTAAAAGATCACTTCTTCAAGTTGCAGTAACAAAATGTATCTAACACACAAACTTCTTGCAGGTATTGCTTACTTACATGGAAGTGATCAACAGAAGAAGTCTACAATAGTTCATCGAAACATCTCTGTCGAGAAAATCCTACTCGATGAGCAATTCAACCCGTTGATCGCTGATTCGGGTCTTCACAACCTTCTAGCAGATGATATGGTCTTCTCAGCACTCAAAACAAGTGCAGCAATGGGATATTTAGCTCCAGAATATGTCACAACCGGAAAATTCACCGAGAAAACCGACATTTTTGCCTTCGGAGTCATCATTCTCCAGATACTCTCTGGCAAGCTCATGCTTACTAGCTCACTGAGAATTGCAGCTGAGAATGGAGAACATAACGGGTTCATCGATGAATATCTTCGTGAAGAGTTCGATAAACCAGAGGCGATTGCAATGGCGAGGATAGGGATAAGCTGTACACAAGAGATACCAAACAATAGGCCTAATATAGAGACATTGCTTGAGGATATAAACTGTATGAAGAGTGAATGAGTGTTTTGATTAGTAGTAACTCTGTTTAGAGAAAAGGTTTCAACTTTGTGCAAGTATGATTCTCCGGTTAAACTGTATCACACCAATTGGTTTTGTTTGTTTTGTTTCTCTTCAGCAAGACCGGGTCCGGTTTATATGTTCTTTAGATTTGCAGCTGAGAATTGAAGCCTAAATTTAAGTAAATAAAGATATGAACACAAAATTGAAGCTTTTATTGTTATCCGTTAAATATGGTCCATTATAACTAATTCGGCTAAATTAATTTTGTGTGATTTCATCAGTAAGCACAATGTGCCATGGTTTGCTTTTATTGAGGAGCTTAAGGAATCAGCTGAGCAACTTAGTATAGCAGACTTGGAGCTATGCTACAAGCTTCTTAGAGAAAATAGGTATGTAATGAGAACATTAAGTTGTTATCCGGTTTATGAATTGATCTTAGCTTATTTCTCTGCCAGGTTCTTAAGGCTGCGTTCCAACACTACGAAGCCGACTTGTAGAGAAGAACCACTAAGAGCGTTAGAGGAATCTCCCATTACAAGAAATTGAAATTGTATAGATATTTCAACAGTTCGAAGATTCCATAATACAAATGTTCATTGTGAATATTAAAACAATAGAAGAATAGAATGATAAACAAAATATCAAATTAGATCAAAGAAAATACTATATAAAAATGAAAAAAAATTACATCTGATAACAAAAAAAATACGTACAAGTAGGTAGTGATATGACTTAAAGTCGTTTAAGTCACTCACATGAAAGTCGAGTTCGAGTTGCCAAAAACATATAATTCCAAAAAGATTAGTTTGCCAGTGGAACACATATATTTGACTAAGCTTGACATCGTGAGTCGAATTTGCATGGACACGACGTTAAAGCCTGAGAGTGAGAGGTTGGTTAGTGTGTCATGATCACTTTTCAGTTCTCATTTCCAATTTGTAAAATGTTTTTATTCTGAAGACCATGAATATAGATATATGGTGGTCAATAAATGAATTATTTTATCTTCTTATAAAACAAAAGTGTACTCCAAATTTTCAATGTAGTATTTTCATATACCTTATAATGTGCATTGTGCAGTAAGAGTAACTGCAAAAAAATTATGTACCAAGTCGATCAAAATTAATTGTGTGAACATAATTACATAAACCTTTCAATATAACAACCAAATAGTTGTCTTCAGTTTAACTTTTGAGACGAGAGAGAAAATGAGAATCCAAAAAGTCATGAGTCACTTACTTTGTCTTTGTCCATGCATAATTTGACTTTGCAACGTACGAGGAATAAATATATCCGACTTGTAAAATATGTGATCCACTATATATCTAGCTACAGACCTATGGTTTCAATTACACGGATCATCTATTTAAATTTTTAAATAGATACAACAATTGGATGATACTCACAATCATTTTTTTTTTTCTTTTTTTCAATTATTCTAATTTGTATCTAACAAAAAAATTATTCTAATTTGTTTTATTACATTCACATTATCTATTCTTGCGTTCTTTTCATTTTTCTCACGGGTTGGAAGAAAATTGTTAAAATCTGTACATTCATTGGTGTTGGTCCTTCTGGTTCTGTAAAGTATAATTTCTATAAATACTAAAAAGCAAAACAAGAAGAAACAATATTTTGTACTTTACGAAAACGTCATGACTCCACCGAGAATCAATCTCGAGTTTCCAAAAACAGGTTATTCGAAGAAAGAAAAGTGACAGTAGACGCAAACATTTTGTATGCTATATATTTTCAATTCTCATTTTTCACAATCACAAAAATAAATTTTGACAAGTGGATGGTTTCGTCGTTTCTTCATTTTGCCAAATAAAATTGAAGTGTAATCGTATCAAGACGTGCTAACCTAGAAACATCACAACAAGATATAAGATCGTTCTACCTATCTCTAAATCATATAGTTTCATGTAGCGAAAAATAAAAATCATATAGTATAATATTTAAGTTTTCTAAAAATAACTGTTTTTGCGACAATGTTTAACCGGAGATATACAGCAGCCAGTTCATAAGATGAAAACCTTTCTCCTAACAAGTTGCAAAAACACATATATTTCGATATAACTATTTTCTATAAATAGAAATGGTTCTTAATCTTATGACTCTACAACAAATGAGAAAAGAATTTGCAGCAAAATGAGAATCAAATTAGTCAAGAAAAATAAATGATAGTGGTATCTATTCAATGTACACTAATTGTGACGTGGTATATCATGTACTATGCGACTATGCGTGGGTTAAGATTCTAAAAAGTAGGTAAATTAATAATACTTTTACGATCGGTTTTTACTTTTCCACAATCTCAAAAACAAACAATTCATCAAGATGAACATATATATAGCTCTTTGGTGACTTGACTTGTATTCAATTAATTTTTTAGTTGCCTTGTAATGGTACTTAATTTTCCCATGTTTTCACCTTTCACTATGGTATTATTTACTGTTCTTTTTATACAATGTGTTATATATACACGTATATATATATATATATTATTTGATCCGCATATATATTATTTGTTATTCATCTAATGTATATTATACTTCGATTATCCCTTGACGCAAGGGAAACAATATGAAAATATTATTTTCTGTTTTATTTTCTTAAAAACATTAATGTGGAATCCGTTAAAATGTTGCAAAGCAATATTTATACATTGAGTATTATGAATTAAAGTTTGCGAAAGATAATCCAAAAGTTTTCGATTGAATTTTAGTATTTTTAGCACCATGCTATTCATTTATATTATATGCCAATAACATGCATGATGGACATCTAGACTATTACATATGAATGTTGGTACTCATTCATACTCTTCAATAGATGTCTTTTTAAAATCGTTTGTACCATATGTAAACAGAAAAATATAAATTCATGAGTACTTCCTAGGAATATCTCTCTAACGTGAATTATAAATCTAGTGTTAACCACTTTTTAGAAATGGAAAGATGTCTAACCTCAGAACTCTTTTACAAATATTAAAAATAAATTACATAATTGTAAAGTAATAGTATTATTGTAGCACTACGTAACATATCAAGAGGTGTCCGTACCAAATAGCTTATATATATATATATATACATAGACATACACCCACCAGAGAGACTCATTCTCATCACTTTCATAATTTCTTCCCTAGAGTCAGAGGCTGAGATAAAGAGGTCACAAATCAATCTCTCTTTTTTTTTTTTTTTTAATTTCGCCTTTCAAATATATGTTTTATTAAGTCTCTCCTCTCATATCTATAGATTGTTCTTCATTTTTGCCTTTTTATAATAAGGGAATAACATATTTGAATCTTTTTAGGAAAACAATGGCAAAGAAAGTGGAAATTTACGGTGGTTTTGGAGAAGAATTTGATGATGGTGTTTACGACAGTGTGAGGAAAGTGTGTGTTGGAGTATATGGTGACCGTGTAAGCTCTGTTGAATTCGAGTATGGTAAGGGAGACCAATCGATAATTCGTTCTCACGGCCAAAAATCACAAGAAAGTAAAGAGGTATATATATATCTTGATTCTTGGTCATTTCTTGCATCCATTTTCTCTTATCTTTTTGTTCGCTTTGTTTAATGAATCCGGTTCTATTTTGCAGTTTGTGCTTGACCATGCACGTGGTGAATATATAAAATCCGTGGAGGTAACTTCCCATGGAAATGGTTTAATCTCTTCTTTAACGTTCATAACATCAGTGGAGAGAGACCGTGAGGTATTTGGGAAAGTGGAAGGTACAAAAAATTTCCTCGAAGCAAAAGGGTTTGATAAGCTTGTCGGCTTCCGAGGAAGGTCTTACCTTGACCGTCTCAATGCTCTCGGAGCACATTTTGCGGTGGTGCTAACTCCTCCGGTCAAAAAACTAGAAGCAAAAGGTGGGAACTTTGGGGACGAGTGGGATGACGGGGTCCATGACAATGTTCGTAAGATAACAATCAGACGCAGCGAAGGATCTGTGGAAATGGTCAAGTTTAAGTACGTGAATGGAACGGAGATTGTATTGGGAGACGCTCATGGGGATACTTCACAGCTTCCGTATGTAAAAGAAAAGGTCTTTGCACTCTTCAATTCTCAAATTTATTATTACCCAATAACTAATGTTACATATATGTAATTTTATTTTGTTTATGTTTTATCATATTGTAGTTCGTGCTTTCTGAAGATGAATACCTCACATTTGTTCATGGACACTATGGTCAAAAGTTTCCAGTTGGACAATCCGTTAATTTGCATGGTCGCTTTTGCGACGGTATAACGATGCTTAAGTTCAAGACAAACAAGGATACATATCAAGTGTTAGGAGCCGAAACAGAAGGTTATGAGTATGTGGGCACATCGTTCGTGTTGGGGGAGACTGATCACAAGATTGTTGGGTTCCATGGCAATTCTTTATATGGTGGTCTCTTGCAAATTGGTGTTTATGTTTCGCCAATCAATAACGCTTAAGCTTACTATCTTTTCTAAGTAGAAGAACAATAAAGAGAAAAGCTGTCTATGCTTTTACTCACGTACTCTCCTATTACTATCTTCTTATGTTGTGTTCGTCGTTGTTGTTTATACTCTCTTTAACTATAAATGCCTTTATAAAGTGGTATTTCTTCAATTTATTCGATTTTGAGATGATCGCATTCGCACCAATGTTTCTTTTACTTTTTCCTTCTATTAGTATTTTCTGGAAAATGTTTAGTTTTCAAAGTTGAAGGACCATCAACAATTATGGAATGGTCTCGCATTAAAAAAAATTGAAAATCTTGAGAAGATACAAAATGAACAGTAGGAAGAGTTAAACAAATATAGTAAGTTGAAAACTTTTTACGTTCAGTTGAAAATAAGATCATCAGTCACCTACAACTTAATTTATCAGTTTCTTCACTAACTCCAATTTATGGAAAAAGCAATTCACAAATCACAAGCCTAACTTTATTCATCAAGTATCCATGTTAAATGTTGTATCTATTTTATGTATGAGTTTCAAAAAGTTTGTAGAATATTTTTTAAAAAATCAGCCATAAAATTTATGTCGATCAAGTACACAATCATAACTATATCTATGAATTTTGCAAAACTTAAAGATAACCCTTTTAGATTATAAGCAACTAAAGAACTGATAAATATAGCAAAGATATATTTAATCGGTTTTTACTTTTCCACAATCTTAAAAACAAACAATACAAGATGAACAAATAGCTCTTTGGTGACTTGGCTATTACATATGAATGTTGGTACTCATTTATACTCTTAAATAGATGTTTTTAAAATCATTAGTAACATGTAAACAGAAAAATATAAAAACTAGTGTTAGCCACTTTTTTGAGAAATCAAAAGTAAAAAAAAGTTCTACAACTACTTCCTTATAAGTTATAAATGGAAAGATGTTAATCTCATAACTCTTTTACCAATATTAAAAATATATTACATAATTGTAAAATAATAGTATTATTGTACCAAATAGCTTCAATATATATACATACACCCACCAGAGACTCATTCTCATCACTTTCATAACTTCTTCCCTAGAGTCAGAGGCTGAGATAAAGAGGTCCCAAATCAATCTCTCTTCTTTTAATTTCGCCTTTCATATATATGTTTTATTAAGTCTCTCCTCTCATCTCTATATATTGTTCTTGATTTTGCCTTTTAATAATAATAACATATTTGAATCTTGTAGGAAAACAATGGCAAAGAAAGTGGGAATTTACGGTGGTATTGGAGAAGAATTTGATGATGGTGTTTACGACAGTGTGAGGAAAGTGTGTGTTGGAGTAGATGGTGACCGTGTAAGCTCTGTTGAATTCGAGTATGGTAAGGGAGACCAAACGATAACTCTTTCTCACGGCAAAAAATCATCACAAGAACGTAAAGAGGTATATATATCTTGCATCCATTTTCTCTTATCTAATTGTTCGCTTTGTTTAATGATTCCGGTTCTATATTTTGCAGTTTGTGCTTGACCATGATGAATATATAAAATCGGTGGAGGGAACTTTCCATCATTATTATTTCATCTCGTCGTTAACGTTCATAACATCAGTGGAGAGAGACCGTGAGGTATTTGGGAAAGAGGTTGGTACCAAATTTGTCCTCAAAGCAAAAGGGTTTGATAAGCTTGTCGGCTTCCGAGGAAGGTCTTCCCTTGACCGTCTTAATGCTCTCGGAGCCCATTTTGCGGTGGTGCTAACTCCTCCGGTCAAAAAACTTGAATCAAAAGGTGGGAACAACTTTCGGAACGAGTGGGATGACGGGATCCATGACAATGTTCGTAAGATTAAAGTAAAACGCTACCAAGAATCTGTGGAAATTGTCCAGTTTAAGTACGTGAATGGAACGGAGATTGTATTGGGAGACGCTCATGGGTTTACTTCACAGCCTTCTATGGTTAAAGAAAAGGTATAGTTGCACTCTCTCCTCAAATTTATTATTACCCTATACCTAATTTTACATATATGTAAATTTTTTTTTTTTAATCATTGTAGTTTGTGCTCTCTGAAGATGAATACATCACGTCTGTTCATGGACACTATGGTCAAAAGATTCCAGTTGGACAATCCTTTAATTTGCATGCTCGCTATTGCAATGGTATAACGATGCTTAAGTTCAAGACAAACAAGGATACATATCAAGTGTTAGGAGCCGAAACAGAAGGTTATGAGTATGTGGGCACATCGTTCGTGTTGGGGGAGACTGGTCACAAGATTGTTGGGTTCCATGGCAAGTCATCTACATTTTCTCTTGCACAAATTGGTGTTTATGTTTCGCCAATTAATAACGCTTAAGCTTTATTATCTTTTCTTACTCACTCTCCTATTACTATCATCTCATAAGTTGATCTTGTGTTGTCTTCGTAGTTGTTTACACTCTCTTTAACTATAAATGCCTTAGTAAAGTGGTATTTCTTCAATTTATTCGATTTTGAGATGATCGCATCAATGTTTCTTTCACTTTTCCTTCTATTTAGAATTTTGTGGAAAATGTTTAGTTTTCAAAGTTGAACGACCATCAACAATTATGGAATCTCGCATTGAAGAAAAAAGTTGAAAATCTTTAGAAGATACAAAATTAACAGGAGGGAGAGTTTAACAAATGTAGTAAGTTGAAAACTTTTTTCGTTCAGTTGAAAATAAAGATCATCAGCCAACTACAACTTTATCAGTTTCTTCACTAACTCCAATGGAAAAAGCAATTCACAAAGCACAAGCCTAACTTTATTCATCAAGTATCCATGTTAAATGTTGTATCTATTTTATGTATGAGTTTCAAAAAGTTTGTAGAATATTTTTTTAAAAATCAGCCATAAAATTTATGTCGATCAAGTACACAATCATAACTATATCTATGAATTTTGCAAAACTTAAAGATAACCCTTTTAGATTATAAGCAGCTAAAGAATTGATAAATATAGCAAATATATATTTATCATTAAAGAGCAGTATTTAAAATCCTCAAATTCATCATACAGTTACAATAATGATGCAACCTAAGTAAAGTAATTAGTCTTTGGTTACATTCACTAAAGATTTTAGAAACCATACATATAGTCGGAGGTTAGTTTCTACCATGTCCTCTTACATTCATTGCAGCTTTTGGTCTTCTGGATGATTCTGCTCGTGCATGAGAAGGACTTGGATCAGTCGAGGGAAGTAACATTGGTTGCTCTCTGTTTACAAGACCACCTGTAAGAATATCAAAGAGATGATTTCATCTAGTTCACAAAGAAATCGTACAACACGAAAAATTTGACGGCGTAATTTGACTACTTACTTCCAAAGGAACCAGACCGACCGGGTAATTGCATCTGCCTTCTAGCATTTCCATTCCAAGACTGTTCAAAGTTGGCCAATTCATCTGCAGAATTTTGCATTGAAAGCAAACGGTATATAAGGATCTCTCATCCACAATAGAATCTTTCTGAAGCTTAACGAGAAATGTATCAGTTACCTTCATTTAAATTGTGTAAGGTCTGTGTTGTATCAACACAGCCATCTGAGTTAAGTTTACGCGCAACAGTGTGGCCCTGCAAGTATAAGAACATAACTTATATTTGATCCAACAACAGAAGATAAAAGATTTATTATCCTCAAGGTTAAGGTATCTATATATAAACTACCTTGTTATGAAGGCCTCTTGAAATCATGTGCGCTGCTTCGCGCGTTGCAGTGTTGGCTTCTCTGCTTTCTTCAAGAGTTAACTGTTTCACAGTAAGACCGGTTTTAGTAGTAAGCATAAGCTAACATCCTTACACACACACACACACACACACAAATACATTACTAATATAACTCACCCCATCACTTCCTGTCCTTCTGGTTTTCGATGAAGTATAGTAGTTGCCGTTCTGACCACCGTATGTAACAGTCGAGCTCTGAAAACTATAACTACCTGTTTGAGGTTGCCACTGTCCATTGTTCACCATGGCATTCACATTCATGTTCTGCATTTGTGGGTTCCTTCTCTCTGCATTCACATTCATATTCTGCATTTGTGGGTTCCTTCTCTCTGCATTTACATTCATGTTTTGCATTTGCCGGTTCCTTCTCTCTGCAGCGAACATAAAACACAATCAGTTCCAAAGAAACAAACGATTTCCTTCCGTTAAATAACTAAGGTAGAACCGTAACAAATTATCACCTTCCACTCTAGCATCTTCAGCTTCAACCTCACTGCTTGACCTGCCATGTTTCCCTAGACTTCCTTTCTTCTCTTTATCTCCTTCTTTCTCATCATCTGATTCAATCTCTTCAATAACCGGTCCACGTGACCTACTCGCCTGCCTACTCGGTCCTGGTGGCTGATTATTCTCAATAAAACCCGGGGGCAAACGACGCATTTCTGCAAAAGGATTCATGCTAGGACCAAAGAAGTTGGACTGAAACATGCCACCACCAAAAGGCTGAGTGAAAAAAGGGTCATCAAACGGATCTCTTCCTCCGAAAAAATTAGCCATCAAATTTGGAGGACCATTAAGGCCACCAAAACCACCAAAGGAACCGCCTCCAAATCCACCAAAAGGGCCGCCTCCAAAACCCCCAAAAGGACCGCCAAAACCACCACCAAAAGGATCTCTACCACCTCCTTGCATCTTCCCTAATAAACTATCATCAAACACAACAAAATCACATATTTTTTTTTCCAGAAATCTGAAAATTTGCAATTCAACAAAATCTCTAGCAAGATAACAACTCTCTAACTACAAAGAAAATTCAACAGTAAAAATCACAATCCCAGAATTCTGAGAGATTACATGAATCGATCACAATCAAGTCAGAAACAACTCAGGGACGTAAAAATCATGGAGAAAAAAACAGAGACCTGAAGCAAACTAACCCTAACGAAGAACTCGAAATTGAAATTCAATCACAAATCAAAATCAAACAAAAGAATTCACCATGATCGAATTCGAAGTTCATACCTCGAAACAACGATTCTGATTTTCCAAAAATCTCAGAGATATTTGTTGGAATTGAGAATTTTTCTCTTAAGCCTTTTTAATGAAATTGTTACTCGGCAAAAGATTTTAAGATACTTCTCGAACTGTGTTTTTACAGAAGTCGCGATATGATTGGCTGATGGGTTTAACTCAGACACCGTTTCTGTAAGTAATTTTTCTCTTGCTCTAATTTGATGGATTTTCTTCTAAACATGGCATAACTTCAAAATTTCTACTTAAGTCCATTTCTTCTATATCTTTTTATAAAGTTGAATCTTTTTTTTTTACATTGTTCGAAATGAGTTCCCGCGCGATTTCATATTGTTTTAAAATCTCGTTCTGATTGAACGTTGAAGATGGATTTAACGATTATTCAGATTAAAATCGGGGATTAATACTAAATATTATATAACAATCAAAGAAAAGTAATTTTTTGGATGTCTATTATTCATAACTATATAATATTAATTAACTAGAACGGTTAAGAAATCTAAATTAAAGGTATTTTACATAAATTATACACGAGATAAATCCAATAATTATAAGGAAAACCAAACCATCGTGAACTACTTATCCGAACTACGAAATTACACACAAAGCCTTAAACATAACTTAAAATAACCACCAAAGCCTAGGAGAAAAGGCTACCACCAAACGAAGGAAAATGAAGGCCAAACTCGCAATCAACGGAAAGCGCAGAATGAGCAGCAGACGCGAAACACAAAGTTCACAAACAGCCGCCAAGGCAAAAAAAAAAACTGCGTAGAAAGGATCCAAATACGACGAGTAACAAGAACAAAAAACCACGAAGGAGAATCACAAATTTTTGCCGCACAATCTTCATACTAAAGAGTCTAAATTTAGAACTTTGCCTCCCCACAAAAAATTAGTCTTACAAGAACAAGACCAAGGAAGACCACATGAAAAAACTGCTTTTTCACCTAGAGTAAGGGCGGTGGAAGGAGTTTTTTTTTACATTTACCAAAATAAAAGGATGCTAATCGAAAAATAACCAAACCAGACAAACGACTACGCACACACAGACCAAGGACTCACGAGATACTAGACAAACAACACAAACAAAAACTAACGAAACATACACAAAACCTTGACTCACTTCAAGGGCTGGTCAGAAAACCCAAGAGCGGAAACATACATATAGTATATATACTACTATCAAATTTTCTTTTGAAAATCCCAAAAATGCAATCACTGGTTAAGACTTTTTTCATAATGCTCTCAATCTCGAAGAGGTTATGACCACTACTCACTGTTGAGTGTAGATTAATAGCCATATGTGAGGACTTATACGCCACTGACAGCAGAGGGTGCGGTTGAAGTAGAAGAAGGTCTACACATGCTGCTTGAATATACAAGGCTAGACTATGAAGTTTGGGTCCAACCAGTCTCTTTCACACTATAGAACACTGAGGTGATTTAGGCGGAAACTCTGAGGTTCCCGTCGTTTTTATATTTTGTAGTTGATTACTATATAACAAGAGGGATTCATGTAGTTGTGACATAACAAAAAGAGAAGAAAAGATCATCCTTCATTAGAAAATAAAGATCCAATCAGAGTCAAAGAGAAGGGTTTTAAGAACATTCTAAAGTAAGAAGTCTAACCTTAATCCCTCATTAAAAGACTAGACCAGCTAGAACCTAGAGATCACTCCTAGAACAACTTCAACAACATAAGAAGCTTGGACACTCAGAAGCCCTTTGTAGCTTAATCAATTACTTCCCTTGGATGTCTTGGGGGTCCTGTCAGATATTATACCATTCGGGACAGTCTCTTCCATCACCTTTGGGACTGTGAAATTGAAGTCGCCAAGCAGTGCATACTTGTAATCCTGATTGGCATCAATGAAGGCTGCGATTTCATTGCGAGACTTGAGCTTCTTCCCAGTAGGAGTTATGTAGTACGCATCCATTTTCGAGTAGTCCTTCCTCAGAATTAAGCTCCTCTTGAACCCTCTTGGTGTCTTTGGCAAGCCAGGCTTGTCGATGACCCATGTTCTGGAGGAATCATAGTTTAGGTCTCCAGCATCTTCACAGGATATACCTTCTTTCTTCTCGCACACATACGGGTCTTCTTGTATTCTAC
Source organism: Arabidopsis arenosa (assembly GCA_905216605.1). NCBI lineage: Eukaryota > Viridiplantae > Streptophyta > Magnoliopsida > Brassicales > Brassicaceae > Arabidopsis > Arabidopsis arenosa. Next base: position 7,562,768 of record LR999457.1, on the reverse strand, counting down.
TTCTGATCTCTTCGTATTCATCTTGAGTAGCAATCTGCCTCCACTTCAGGCATTTTTCACACTGTACAGCAAAGACATCGATCGACCTCCCTGGAGTACCGGCTTTTTTCTACACAATACAAATAGAGAATCTCAGTGAAAAGGAGAACAGTCACTCACATACACACAAGCTACTTGGATAAATAGAATGAAACAAGAACCATACTACAACAGATCCAGTTCCAGAATCACACAACTCGTTTAATCTATAGGCAAGACAAGAAAACATGCCTAGAGAAACACAAAGTGTCACACTTTAAGCTTCTATAGAAGAGAGAACACACAATAGAAATCTAAGAAGTCCTATATATAGAATGCATGTTAGAAATAAAGTTTTATCTAAACAGGGACACCATCAAAAGAGTGATACTTAGAACAGACAGATCTAAACCAAATTTGACGAAAAAAGGTCACTGCGAAATAAAGTTATAACCTTTGTAAAATGTCTGCATCAAATAAGAAAGTTTTCGAAACAGAGAACTTGTAAAAACCCTAATGATTCTCCAACTAAAATCACAAGTAAGAGATAGAATTGAATGCTTAAAACATACTAAATGATAAGATCTGTGTGGTAAAAGGAGACACAAAAGCAAAATTGAATGTGATTTTGGTTAGTGCGGTAACCTTAAGGATTGGTTTGGCTAATTTCTCGGTCTGACTCTGATCGTCCATCTCAATTCCCCCGATGAAGCAGAGTGATGACTTGTTCAAATTCACTGCCAAAAAATGGAAAACATAAGAACCTTCAATTTCAAGCCCTAACTAGAGAAACCCAGAAGTGAGTTTTCAATTACTGATCAAACATCTAACAGCAAATTCAAGGAGAATTGAGTTCATACCTCGAACAACGATTCAGATTTCCAAAAATCTCAGAGCTTTTTTTTTTTTTGTTGGAATTGAGAAGTTTTCTTTTAACCCTATTTATGCAATTTTGGCCCCAGCAGTTGAAATGTGATAAAAATCGTCTCCAACTGTGTATACAGATGTCGAGATATGATTGGGTGAATGTCACGCAGACCATTTTGTGTAATTTTTAATGGATTTTCTACTAAACATGACATTATTAATTAAATTTCCATTGTTAATTAAGTTCTGTGTTTGCATGAAAACTCTCTATGTTGTGCGTTTTTTTTGTTTTTGGAACGTTTCGGAAACGGAAACTTTTGAAAACACGAAAAAAATGTTATGGAAATACGTTACTTTTGTTTGAAAACGCCATGAAAACTCACACTTTCGTTTCAGAAACGTGACAAAATCTTTTTTAAAAAAAATTTGGAAACTTAATAAATAAAGAGTTTGAAAATATTAAATTTATAATACATATAACTAATTTTGTAAGACTCGAGTTTTAAGATTTTTCTTTCGACGAACTAGATTTGGAAACATGTTCTTTTAGAGTTTTGGTTAAACTATTTAATATTTATGGTTTAGACTTGTGTTGTTTTGAACATTTTTTCTTTAACATAGTTCTTAATTTTATTTTTTTGACAACATATAGTTCTTATATTCTTATGTTTATTGCTATATATTTATGTATATATACGTTTCCAAAACATTTCTATTTCTTAATTTTAGAAAAAAATCGTTTTTCATTTTTGAAACATTTCACTTCCGCGTTTCCGTTTCCATGCAATATAGATTAGGGGCGACTCGGGATTTAAAAATGTAATATTTGGCCAAAGTAATTTAGTTAGAGTGATTTAGTATTTTACTAATTTTAGTTACTCATCATTAGTCATAACAATAGAGAAATTTACTTTGGTCAAAAAAAGGAGGAAGTAAATTTATTTGAGTAAAATATTGCATTATAAAATAAATAAATAAACAAATAAGAAGGGCAAAAAAGTAAATATTTTTGATTCCATCCATAAGCATACACAAAGTATGTGCTACATGACATCTTTGATCGTTACAATACATCATTCACGTGTCGTGATTTTTTTTATCATATATATTATTAACCTGACAAGTTTTCTATCGTTGGATTCATTATAACATGTTATTATTATCAATAGTGATATAAAAAGGAACTGGTATATTTAAGCAAATGTGAAAGAAAAAAATTATAATTAACATTGTTGGCTGTGTAAAGAAGCTTGAGAAATTTCATTTCACGAAAATGAAACATTCCATAAAAGGCACTAATCTTTAATACACAAGACAAGATATATATTGATACATACACAAAGCAGAGACACACTTCCAAAATTTGAGTTTTTAAGGTCATAGAGACTGAAGTGGCTCTGTCTCGGACTCCGACCTGCTCGTAAAGTCTAACCCTCCAAGTGCTGGCAACTTCCTCTTATCGGCCTCTGTGTACAATGGCACGAACCAGTACACTTTATCACTTCCAAAAACCTGATTCAACAAAGGAATAGAGACCAAACTTTTAAAAGCTTTCATTGTGTTTATGTGATGTCCAAGGTTTCATCTAAAGAAGCCTGAGACTACTTTCATTTAACCCAAGAATCGACAATTGAAGAACGAGTTTTGAGACAGACAAAGACTATGGAGAGAGAACCTGTTCAAAGTTTGTCTTACGACCAACGTTGTATGGCCAGTTAACTGTATGCTTCTCATACGCCTGCGATAAATAAACCATTAGTTTGGTCAGTGAGTTTATACTTAATAGTTATGGAGATCCCTGAGAAACCCCAAGAAGTTAAGAGCAAAACTAAGTGATGATGACTGATGAGAGTTGTTTACCTCAATAGTTGTTGTGTTACGAGCGACTAACATAATGTGCATAATTAGGAAGCCTAGGACACTTAGCGCAAATGCTATGTTCAATACTGGAAAGCAAGAAAGGGAAGATTTTGAATCAGATGATAACATAAAGGTGTTCTGAAACAAACAAGCAAACAAAAACGGAAATTGAGATTTATATATCTTTGAACTCACCAAATGCAACAAAGCTGGCTGCTAGGCTTCCTGGTGATACGGTTATATCACCATCTCCATCGCTGAAGAATACGAGGAAAACTGGCAATAGTGATACTGCAACCACCGTTGTCTCAAGAAATGTGTAAAACTGCATTTTGACATATTGGGAATGCATGATGATCATGGCAACACTAATGAACAGAACATATCAAAAAACAACTTCATTGAGCGATGCTATGATAAGTTGACATACCAAGAATAGGAGAAAAGATTTGTAATTCATTGCCCCAACACAATTTACAACCCAAACACAGTGATGGTCCATCTTTAGTATGCATCTTCCACCTGACAACCCAAGATGAAAACTTTTTCACAACTAAAAAAAGGATACACCACCGGATTCAAAGAAAAGAATCACAAATTGAAGAGACTTACACACTGAACAATGGTGAGAACGAGGCGGTTTATATTGATTGCACTTTCGACAGTATCTTACACCATGAGACGAGGAATCTTCAACCGAAAGTGATGAGTTAGCTTCTCCAATCAAAGCTTGGTTTCCATCGCTTTTCTCTATGTCTAATTCTGGCCTCCAACCCGTTGGAACACCACCAGGGTCAGTCACAACAACAGAGAAATAACTCCACAATAGCATTATAAGCTGCACACAAAACAACAATCATGAAAAAATAAGCCCTTTGCTTCTTTTTTTACTCTTTCTTCTGAGAGTTCAAATGTTGATAATCTCTAACAAGACATGAGAAATGAACAGCTTCAAAAACACAGACACACTACACTTAACCAAATTACAAAAAGATAACTACTTGATTGCTTACTTAGCTTCTAGTATCTCATCTAGCTGGTTTCCTAATTCAATTGCAATCTCCATTACAACTAGTGAAAGATACTATAACTGATACATAAATGTGAATCCACACACCAACCAAGCCAAGCTTCAAACTAGTGCAACAAAGCAACAAGCTTTGACTCAATTCAAGTTGAAACTGGTGTATCTAAAAGAACCCAAAAGATATTCAAATCGTAAGAAACTAAGGCATAATCCAAACCAGCTTATCATGTAATGAGCAGAGATCTAGAGGGTCTAAACGCAAAGATCTCAAAAGGGTCAGAAAAAGATTCAAAATTTAAGATTGACCTAGAAGAAAGAATTGAGTTTACCAGAAAGTGAAACAACGCTAAAACGAGAAGAGCTAGTAATGAATCGACACCACCGATCAATAGAGCTGGTCCGTAATTCACGACGACAACGGCGTAGTATGTGAATCCGATGATCCCGATAACAATTAAGATCATGATCGAACCCAAGGCGCGAAGTGCTGTGCAGAACTTGAACACGTTCCACGCCATTGTCGGAATTCTTTCAAAAACCCAGAATTTCTTGGTCGGAGAAAAAATTGAAGCGAAACCCAATTGAATTGAAGAAGAAATTTTATAAATTTCGATGAAATCGAGCTGAATAATTTATAGTTTTCATGGATAATTTTCCTTTTTTTATTATTATTATAATAAGTTAATAAGTCCTAAACTCCTAATCTTGTCGATGCCTGGATAAAGAAACGATTAATTGTGCTAATTTTAAGAATTGGAGATTTTTTTTTTTTTAAGAATTACAAAATTGAAATCAACCCATACGGTAACTAGTAATTACACGCATGGTAATTGGTAAATTAAATCATTCAAGTGAAGAAATATTTTTTTTTTCTTTGAATGCTTTTTCGTCACATTATTACAGAACTACTTATAGTTACAACAACGTAGAATTATATAATCAGTTAATCACGCATGTTAATATGAAATTTAATTATTTTCACAACACAACCCACTTAACTATGGATCATTATTGTTTGCTTTTGCTAATCTCATTTTCAGCCAATGAGGATTAAAGTCAAAATCTTCGGACACATTAGGCTGAAAAAGCGTAAAAGCATAATAGTAGCAATTTTATTAGCAAAAAAAAAAAAAAAAAATAGTAGCAATTTATTCTATTTTTTTTGTTTATCATCCATTTTTTTTTCTTATATCAACAACAACAACAAAAACGTTTTTTCCACATTTTTACTCTTTCTTCTCCAATCAAACCCTTAATCTTATCAATGAATTGAAAGTTTCAACCCTGTTCGAATTTATTACTAATCGTATTTGGTTCCTCCCTTCTCTTCAGCTTCCTCTTTAATCTACAACGTATAAGATAAACCACATAAACAAACTAATTTATGGATAGGGTCACATATCATATATGAAGCTAATAATCTGAAGTTTTAAATATTAACCTGTTGATGAAGAAGCTTCTTATGGATTCGATAGCCCTAATGACAGAAAAAAATATAACAACAACATTGGTCAATGTTTAAATCCAGAATTATATAGTTTAAACGCTAACGGACATTGAAGTTTGATTAACTAACACTCACTTTGTCAGTTCCATAAATGTAATCGCAGTAAGTGAAAACTGAAGCAAAGTTGCTTTGGCTTTGTCCTCCAACGTAGTGATGGTAGTCATGATACTCAGCTCCACCGTAAAAAGGAATAAATTTTGTCAGACTCCATGGAAAATCATATCTGCAAACAAAATCAATAAGTGCGTTTTCTTTTTTGTTTGATAAAAACCACATTTCATATGTAAATATTTATGCTTTTGTTTGTTTTTTTCGCGTTTTGCATTTGTAATAGCAATTTTCGAATGGTATCCGCTTAAAACACTTAAACTTGTTTGTATATATGTAAATGTAACCGCTAATTTTACCCGCTGTGAGTCTCAATCGCTTCGATTTGGCGTAAAGATATCCATAACCAAAATGTCATTATGTGTCCAGGAGCGATAGCCGGTCCAAGAAACGTCGGAATTCCTAGAATCAAGATTTCGCCCCAATGTGCGTACGGCGACGCATATCCGATAGGAGATGTGTACTCGTGATGGATGCGATGAATCTTCTCATACCCCCATTTGCAATGCATCCATCTATGGATCCAGTAGTTAGTGTAATCTTCTATCAAGAAGTAAACCACTAATTGTGCTACGATCTCCGTTAACGATGGTAATGGCAAACCACTTCGAATCCCAATCATCTGTCAATCAACACATATATAATCTCCCTTTTTAGTATATTTCAAGAACATCACAAATTAACAAAAAGTGTTGCAAGAAGAAAAAAAAAAAAAACTCGAAAAAGGGAATATACATGTATACAATAATATAACGTTTTAATTTACAATTTTAAATGGGAATTTGGTCTAAATAACCAAAAAAAAAAAAACAGCAAAAAATTGTATAACAACCACACACACACACACAAAATGTTGCAAAACTAACACTTAAAATAGGGGAATATACATATATAATAAAATATTTGGTTGTTTGTTTTAAAGAATAAACGAAAATATAAAATGAATAATAATAACCTGGATGGAAGGATAAGAGACGATTTGCAATGTGCCGACGACGAGAAGGAACAACTTCATGACTTGTTTATAACATCGGAACATATCAGACAAAGAATACTTAACCTTCTTTTGAATCTTAAACTGATCGAACCAACCGGTCCATTCCACAACCACGAGAGGGAAAGGAGCTAGTGAAAAGACAAGGAAGAGAAGCAAAATGGTGTGGCAATATACATGGAAATTGGATTTGGTGGCTGAGTAATCGAACCAAACCGTCTCAAACCAAGTCAGGTTTCGTCCTAATGCCAAGGACGCCTCTTCAACGGTTGGATAAGGGATCATATTGTGAGACTCTTGTGTGTGTCTGGATTAATTTGTGTGGTTTATGTTATAGCATTGTTTTTGAAGTTATAAGACTCATAACGTGGCTTGAATGTGTTTTGATAAATGTATATGAGTAATTGAGTATGCGTGGAAAATTATGTAAAAATACATAAATGTCGAAACATGGTACCGACTTAATTATTTCGGTGATTTCTTTTTTCTGATTTTTCCAAATTTTGGTAAATTTTTCCCTTTGAGAAGTCCGCCAAATTGGGTCCTCAATCTTTCTGTTTTTAACTTTTTAGTAGAACACAAAAAACATATCTTATCTCTTTACGTCTATATTTGATATGCAGGGTCACAAAATTTTTATATAATATAAAAATTAAAAGTTACTAAGGTTGTTATTTTTTAGGTCATTAGTTATTTAGGTTGGATGATATTCTAAAATGGTATTTTCAAAAATATTTATTACAAATCTCATTTGATAGACCTATTATCGGAAGTAATTTTATTTTTAGCAAATGATTTTGAATAGCCTTTCTTCATTATTTTCTGAAAATCTACGAAACGAAATAATCTTTCTTTTGTTGGCGAACAGTGATTCATACGTCAAGAAAAGAAAAACTCGTTGACACACAAAATATGAGTGGACAAACTTAATTTTAGCTCATTAAAACTCTTTCTTGAATTAATTAGTTTAAAGAGTATAAATAAACTCATTGAAGTAGTTTACAATATAGCCTCACAGAGCTAGCTACTACCCCATGCTTGAAGTTATTTATTATCACGTGTTGAATAATAGTATTTGATTTAGATTCCAGCACAAAATTTTCAAATTCTAGCATATTCACTGTGTCCATGGTAAAATCTAAGACGACGAGAACAAGAAAATGTGTGTTGTTAGGTTTAGTTGAGATTTTTCAATTTTGAAGTCAGAAGGTGGTATAGAAGGAAAGAGCAACATTCAAATCAATTGTCAATCCCTATAATTTCTCCTATCATTACTACTAAAATATTCTCTTGTAATTAATTAATATTCTGTCCATCTTGTGTATATATGTCCTATGTATATTGAAGAAGATATGAGAGGCAATACATAATTCTTCCAATCTCTGTCTCTCATCACATTATCAGGTGGTTGGTAACAACTAAACAAGTTATTGTACCTACTACTACTACTTAAATGATTGCTACTTAAAACTGTTTTCAAGTTTGGTGAGAAAGCTTTAGTAAATGCGCGTGTTTCGCTTGTTTTGGCCTTCTTTGATTAGATTTCTAAAGTCAATTCAGCACCCATCAATGCAACTATAGGATATGGTTATTGGTTAAGATTGCGATGCGTTGCAGCAGTGAGTAAAAAAATCTCTGACATAGCTCCAAAAATAGGTGAAAAGAAATGCGCCCACCGTGGGGCTCGAACCCACGACCACAAGGTTAAGAGCCTTGCGCTCTACCAACTGAGCTAGACGGGCCTTGTTGATAATGATAAATGCTTAACTTATACTCCCTCCGTATTTTAATAAGTGTCGTTTTAGGATTTTTTTTTTTTAAAAATTAGATGTCTTTTTCAAATTTCAATGCAAAATTTCTTACTTTTTAATGTTTTATGATGTCATAAAACATTAAAAAGTAATAAATTTTGCATAGAAATTTGAAAACGACATCCAATTCAAAAAAATAAAAATTCTAAAACGACAATTATTAAAATACGGAGGGAGTAGTTGATAATGTTAAATGCTTAACTTATAGTATCAGAAAATGAACTTGTTAAAATAAGCAAACGAATGTATACATTTAAAATCCTCTAAATAAAACTCATTAAATGCCATAAGGAGCATTTTCATGTGACACAGGGAAGACCAGAAAAGAGAAAACTAACTACCGTTTCATTTGTAAGTCTTGACTAGATTAGTAGAATGCTTGAAGCTTACGGTACGTAAGCTGTGTCTGCTTCTGCTTCATTACCTTCTCGACACTTCAACCTCGCGAGGAGTTTTAGGTTTACTACTCGAATTTCTCTCCGCCATTAACCTGCTTGTTGCTCTTCTTGGACCCCTCCTTCATCTGAAACTCATAGATAGAACATCAAGAAATATATCATCAATATGATACTAGAGACCACATATATTGTTATGTGAGCTTGCAATTTTAGCTGCATTAATGGTTATGCCGAGAGATGAGCTAGTTCTCAGTTTTGAGAGTATTTATTTACCTGCTGAAGAAGCTTCTTCTGGAATCGGTAACCCTGATGAAAGAAAGATTATATTATAACACATTTTCAATGTTTTATCTAGAATTGGTAGACAACTAACAGGAAAGGAACTGAAGTTTCATTACTCACTTTATCAGTTCCATAGATGTAATCGCAGTAAGTAAACACTGAAGCAAAGTTGCTCTGGCTTTGTCCTCCAACGTAGTGATGGTAATCATGATACTCAGCTCCACCATAAAATGGAATGTATTTTGTCAGAGTCCATGGGAAATCATACCTTCAAAAGCATTAAAAAAAAAAACAAGTCAATTTATCTCCAGAGAAACAAGTTTCATGCACCAAGCACTCCATATTGCCCAAATACTTCTTTGATGCTTATCATCTGAAGGATTAACAAAGATTAACTAGCATGAGAATGTTGGCCACAAAAGATTAACTAAGCAGTCTCTAAACAATCACCAAAAGCTAATTAGGGTCTAGAAAGTATCAGAAAAGGCTAGTGCCTAACCTTAGCCCCACCAAAAAAGGTGAGCCACTATTGAAAGATTCCCACATAGCCCCAAGGCATTATAAACTAAACTAACGATGATAAAGTTGATAAGTTGCAGACATAAACAAATGAAAGAATTACTAAAAGCTATCTACATTCTACAAGAACGTCTTCCTTACCCGCTATGAGTTTCGATAGCCTCAATCTGTCGTAAAGCAATCCACAACCAAAACGTAATCATATGACCAGGAGCAATAGCCGGTCCAAGAAACGTCGGAATCCCGAGAAGCAAAACCTCAGCCCAATGAGCATAAGGAGCAGCATATCCAATAGGAGCTGTATACTCATGATGAATATGATGAAACTTCTCATAACCCCATTTACAATGAAAGAATCTATGAACCCAGTAATTTGTATAATCCTCTACCAAGAAGTAAACCACTAACTGAGCTACAATCTCCAAACATGATGGCAATGGCAATCCACTTCGTATCTCAATCATCTGTTTCAATCACCAACCACAAAGCATCAATTTCAAATTAAGAACAGTCTCTCTAGCCAAATTCCAGAGATTACGTACCTGAATCGAAGGATAAGAAACGAGTTGCAATGGACCAACGACGAGAAGGAACATCTTCATGACGGCTTTGTAACATTTGAACATATCGGAGAATGAGTTCTTCACTTTGGGTTGGATTTTGTAGCGATTGAACCAATATGAGGTAGATTGAGATAGTTCGATGAAGACGAGAGGGAGAGGTACGAGGGAGAAGATGAGGAAGAGGAAGAGAATGTTGTGGCAGTAGAGGTAGTAATCGGATTTGGTGGCGGAGTAATCGAACCAGAGAGTCTCCAGCCATGTGAGGTTTCGGCCTAACGCTAGGGATGCGTCTTCGACTGTGGCGTAAGGGATCATTGTTCCTTCCGGCGACGGCGACGGCAAGATTGAGATTGAGATCGAGAGAGTGGAGAAGAGAGAGTGTCGTCGTTGAGGCTGGATTTTGTCTGTTATAGACTGATCTGGCGAATATTCAGCGTGTTGACGTGGCATTATCGGTTTAGTAACAAATGTGTGTGAACCGGATTAAACCAAAAATCACTAACATTGTCTCAAGATCTCGACTACAACATAAAAAGGAAGGAAAAAATGGGGCTTACTAAAAAGCCCATTTGAAATGCGGCCTATTCAAGTACATATTAATAGTGAGGTGTTAATTTTAGCCCAATAAAACTACATCTAGAATATGATGTTTATTCCTTAGTTTTTTTTTTTTTTTAATTATTATTCCCATAGTTTATGTCTTGAATGTGAATTTTTAGATAAAATAATTGTTAACGAAACTTTAATTTTAGCTCTATAAAAGTGAACTAAATCCTTGTGTTATTTGTTTTTTATGACTTTATAAAACAAAACAAAATTTGCATAGAATAATAACTGATCGAAATTTATATATCTTCTCGGACTGAAGATCATAACATGGCATTGAAAAACTCGGAATTGATTTAGTTACCAAAACCAAAGTAAAGTTTCTCGGACTGAGGATCATAACACGGTGCTAAAAAATTTTAATCGAAATTCATACATCTTCTCGGACTGAGGATCATAACATGGTATAAACACCAACTCCATATCACATAGCCTTTTCTTTGTTTGTATTGGGTTTTCTTTTAATTGTCTAAATGGAACATACAATTATTATTATTTTCTTTTAGAAAGAAACTTTACTTTATACTTGGTCAAAAACCTTAAGATAAATCAGTATTTGAGGGAAAATTCACGGATATACACGGCTTTTGTGGAATATGTCTATGAATTTTAAGACAGCATTAAATTATTGTACTATACACATAGCAAAACGTTGAAATAAATTGAGGCTGTTGGCCAATTGTATTTAAGTAATAGAATGATTTTACATCACGAAACGTGACGTTACATGTGAAATTCTAAAGTCTTACAATTTTCGTCACGAATATAAATGATATTTGAATGTAATAAACTATCGTTGTTAATACTTGGTGGAAACAAGTGCGTTACGCGTGAAGATGAGTGCGTATGACATAAGAGAAAGTCGACTAGACCATTAATGACTTTAAAATCAAGCCCAAAAGTTCTTTCTTTTTAACAGTGAAAACAAACCTCGGACCAATCTCAGCCACACAAATACTCTTTTTTTATTTCTTGTTAAGTTATTTTCTTGACGTTGATAAATCTTGTTTTTGTTTATGATTTTATATTATTTCCATCACTCAGCACTTTCGTAAATATAAATGAATTGATACTAGCGTTTTCAAAAAAAAAAAAAAAAAAAAAAAAAAAAAAATGAATTGATACTAGTTGAATCTCCTCTCTCTATTTGTTTATGTTTTTTCATTTGTTTAATAAAAAAATACGTTTTTCATTTGTTTATGTGCTTCTCACTATCACCTTAGATTTTTTGTGTTTTACGAAATTTGTGTTTTGGGTTTCTCGTTTTCTTGTTTAACGTGTCAAATTTTCTACAAATCCTATAGTTTTGCTTCCTTTACACTTTATAGGATTGTGAGTCTCTCAAGTAATCTTCTGAAAATGCATCAAGAAATTTATATTAATTTGTACAAGTAAATTTTTCCAACACATTTTTTTTTTATCAATAAGTAAGGATCAGTGCTACAGTTTTTATCTAATACAATGCTACAATTCAACGCATTTATATTTAACTATAATAAACACAAATACGTAAGAATCAGCATAAGATATCATACTATATTAGAATATTGTCGACAGGAAAAATAAATATCATAGAACAAGAACCACGTCTATCCTTATACTATGACTACTATTTAACTTTAATCGTATTTTTTTGGTCGGCTTGAATAAAAATGCTAAAAACCCACAATACGTGAGAGAGAGAAGAAAAAAAGTTATTATTAGAAAAACATTTGAAAAATACAAATGAAAGAAAACAAGATAAAAGAGTAAAGCAAAGCAAAAGCAGAGAATAACTCTTATTCGCTTCTTTGCCAAGCAATCCACCAAAACCTCTCAATTTCTTTCTTCTTTCTCCTCCTCAAGCAAAGATCATCATCTCACGGAATGTCAGATTCAATTCACCGGAGAAAAGTTCCGACTCCGGTCGGAAATGGAGGCCGGAGCTCCAGGACAAGACGAACAGCTTTCCGATGTGTTTCCGACAAGAACAATCGCTCTAAATCGAGTAATAAGGTTTTTGAACGAAGTTTCTCAGAACCGAGTCTAAATCGCCGCCGCGATGGAGAGAGTAATCACTTACGGCGACCATCGCCGATGAGAGGTTTGACGATGGAAGAATCCGAACCGATCGTTTACTTGCCACGGATTCGCTCTGAGGTTTTCGCTTCATCTCCGTCGTTGTTGAACTTATCTTCACCGGCGTCTTTATCTCCGATCAATCAAGAGGTCAGAGTCGTTTTCTACTATTTTTTTCAAATCAACAAATTCATGATTTCAACTCTGTAAAAGAATTCAACATTTTTAGTCCACAAATATTTAAAAGTTTATATTTAAGCCTAATATTTTAAACTATCTCAATATAACCTTTAACTCAGCCCTTTGAACAAAGAGTTTTAGACTTTTAGTTCAACTGCAATTTCTAGAGTCAGTTTCAACCGTTCATGTTATCAGATTGTGAGAAATATGCCAAAACTTGGCCTTCCGAGTAAATTTCTAAAATCAGAGAAACTCATTTTTAAAACAAAATCAGGGTAATACAAAAGAAGCACCCAAAGTAGTAATCAGTGTAGCAGTAGAAGGAAGTCCTGGACCTGTAAGAGCAATGGTTAAATTGAGTTGCGACGTCGAGGAAACGATCAAGATTGTCGTGGACAAATACTGCAAAGAAGGACGAACTCCGAAACTCGATGGAGATTCTGCCTTTGAATTGCATCAGTCACATTTCAGTATCCAGTGTAAGATATAACACAACTCTATCCAATTTTCATTCTTTTGGATATAGAACCAGTTGTTTTCAGTTTGATGTATATTAGATTTGATTTAAATATCTATACTCTAGACTATCTAGTTTTGCTTTAATCTCCAACGGTTATGGAAAATATCAAAACCTACTCATGGATCATGTGAAACAAAGAAACATCACATACTTCATGAGTTTATAACTTATAATAAAAAAAATGGTGACTAAACATGATATTTTACCTCTCTTTTTGTCACATAATTAAATGGTTAGACAATCAAATATACTTAAGTTGATGTAATGATTCAGGTTTGGAGAAAAGAGAAATAATCGGAGAGATAGGAAGTAGAAGCTTCTACATGAGAAAGAAAGCTCATGAAACCGAAGTTTCGTTTGCCGGGATTACTCCGGTGAGAACTACCCTAATTCCGTCGTCGAATTTGATCGGATCGTGCATCGCTCAGTTTATCGGGAAAATCATAAGGAGAACGCGAAAGATATGGAACATATTGGTATGTGTGCAATGAGATAGACCAAAGTACACTTTTGAGCGTGGCACATAATATTTTTAGTTTGTGTTTTGCTCCAATCTCATCGAATAAGAGAACAATATATACTTTATGAAATTGTATCATACTGTTTAATGAGATGATTATAAGTATGTAACTATGTATATACTTGTGACCAGTAAATTATTGATTTATGAGATAAAAATCCAAAGTTGACTTTTGAAAGAAAATTGACTTTTGAATTATGATTTCACAAAAGAAAAGAAAAAAAAAACAATTATGATCAGAAACCTTCTAGTTGAGCTAGAGTCTTTAGGAAGTATCTTCTTCTTCTTCTTCTTCTTCTTCTGCGAATTGCAAAAACCCAAAGAGGTAACAGAGAAGTTGCCGTCGCTATCGCCGACGCCTCCACCACCAGTCGGCGATCACTCTATTTCTCACTCTGTCTCTTTCAAACTTCTCTGACTCCTTTCTCAAATTTCTCCCAAGCAACCTTCTTCAATCTTCCTCCTGTGGTTTTGTTTTTCGAAGGTTTGTTCCAATCTCCGATATAATCGTAAAGTCTTAGAATGGAAATTGAAATCTAGATTGATGTTTTAGGTAGTGGAACCCAGTTATCGAATCGTTGCATCGAGTAGTTTAGTAGAGTGGTTCTTGTGTTGGTTTCTGAAATGTTAGATTCTAGGCTGAGATTCTTCCTTGAAAGATGTGTAGTGCTTGGACAGGCAAAGCAAGTTCATGCACAGTTAGTAGTGAACCGCTATAAGTATCTTGAACCCATCTTGGTCCACCAAACTCTTCACTTCACTAAAGAGTTCTCTAGAAATGTTGTCAATTATGTCAAAAGAATTCTAAATGGGTTTAAGAGTTCAAAAGGTATGAATTCTTTTTCTTGGGGATGTCTTGTTCGGTTCTTGAGTCAGCATAGGAAGTTTAAAGAAACGGTTGGCGTGTACATCGAAATGCATTATTCTGGGATTCCTCCAAGTTCACATGCTATAACCTCAGTGTTGAGAGCTTGTGGTAAGATGGAGGATATGATTGATGGTAAGCCGATTCATGCTCAGGCTCTTAAAAATGGATTATGTGGTTGTGTTTATGTTCAGACAGGTCTGGTGGGTTTGTATTCTAGACTCGGTTACATTGAGATGGCAAAGAAGGTTTTTGATGATATTGATGAGAAGAACACAGTTTCGTGGAACTCGCTTTTACAGGGGTATCTGGAAAGTGGGAATCTAGATGAAGCTCGCGGAGTCTTTGACAATATTCCAGAAAAAGATGTTGTGTCATGGAATCTGATTATCTCGAGCTATGCAAAAAAAGGTGACATGAGCAATGCATGCTCTTTGTTTCTGACGATGCCTTTGAAAAGCTCGGCTACTTGGAATATTTTGATTGGCGGGTATGTGAATTGCAGGGAAATGAAACTAGCAAGAACCTATTTCGATACAATGCCCCAGAAGAATAGTGTCTCTTGGATTACAATGATTTCAGGGTACACAAAACTGGGAGATGTTCAGTCTGCTGAGGAGCTCTTCAGGCAGATGTCTAAGAAAGACAAACTCGTCTATGATGCCATGATAGCTTGTTATGCTCAAAACGGCAAGCCAAAGGATGCTCTGAAGCTATTCTCTCAGATGCTTGAAAGTAATTCAGATATTCAACCGGATGAGATCACACTCTCAAGTGTTGTGTCAGCTAATTCACAGTTGGGTGATACCAGTTTTGGTACATGGGTTGAGTCATATATAACTGAACGTGGAATCAAGATCGATGATCTCTTAAGTACATCTCTAATCGATCTTTACATGAAAGGCGGAGACTTTGCCAAAGCATTCAAATTGTTCAACGATCTAATCAAAAAGGACACAGTTTCTTACTCTGCTATGATCATGGGCTGCGGGATAAACGGCATGGCCACAGAAGCAAACCGTTTGTTTAGAGAGATGATCGAAAATAAGATCCCTCCAAATCTAGTAACATTCACTGGACTATTATCAGCGTATAGCCATTCAGGTCTTGTTCAAGAAGGCTACAAATGCTTTAACTCCATGAAAGACCACAACCTGGAACCCTCCGCTGATCATTATGGGATAATGGTGGATATGTTGGGACGAGCCGGGAGGCTAGAGGAGGCATATGAACTGATCAAGAGTATGCCGATGCAGCCAAATGCTGGAGTTTGGGGAGCGTTGCTTTTAGCCAGTGGGTTACACAACAACGTTGAATTTGGAGAGATTGCGTGCAGTCACTGCGTTAAACTCGAGACCGATCCTACGGGTTATCTTTCGCATCTTGCTAATATATATACGTCTGTTGGTAGATGGGACGATGCAAGGAATGTTAGAGACGGTATGGAAGAGAAGAAACTGCGTAAGACACTTGGGTGTAGCTGGGTTGAGGGTTCATATCATTGAGATCTCGGGGAATACGTATATTGGTTTCAGGCTATACAGATTTCGGTTTAGGATCATCAATCAACATCCGTGTGAATGGTAAACCAGAATGTGTAGCCGGTTAAGAGATTAGTGATCAGCTTCTACATCCAAGAGTAGAAGAAACCGAATAAAAAGTTGGAAAAATAACCTTACGTGACAAACCTACATCAGACCTAAACCTTGAGAGTCTGCCTGTGGAACAGAGGATTAACGAGTACTTTGAGAAAGAATCACGTTGATGTCATAAGAGAGCTTGTGTCGTGGATCAGAAGGTAAAGACGGTGTCCATGTACTGATTGGGAGAGAAGACGGTGTGGGACGGATGGTTTGATGATCAACAACATTCGAAAAGGTTGGCGTTGGAGAAGACATGATTAGCGTGTCATTGGCTAGCCCTGATGGACGTGTAGTAGGCAGTGGTGTCGCTGGCGTGCTGGTTGCAGCCACTCCTATTCAGGTTGTTGTAGGAAGTTTATTACCCGGCAGCAAGATCAGAGACCGAAGCAGCAGAATCACAACTTCATGTCGTCTCCAACGCCAATCACAATTGCAGCATGTAAACTGGAAAACAGTACCTTATGTTACCTTGAACTGTCCTTTCAGCTTAAAGACCACTCAACCATGAAATTATAGCACATACGACTGAAGAATAAAAACAAAATCTAGCCACTATGAAAGATACAGACAGTACACTACTACTGAATTCAATACCTGACCTTGAAACAAAATTTAGAAATTCTCTATCTTCAAAAGCATTAGTGTGGCTTCTTTAAAACTGAAATCAAGTCCAAAGCAGTGACTGACTCGCTGATGATCTATCAGTTACTGCTTTGGACTTAATTTCAATTTTAAAGGAAACCACTCTAATGCTTCACTAGACTGGTGATTAAAAAAAAAAAAAAACGGTGATTCGATTGTGTCAATCTCCCACATAAACGACCATCCACCACATCCAAAGTAATAAACTATATTTATAAGTATAAATTAAAATAATAACTAAACATATAAATACCCTTTTATCACAGATCATGCTTTGCATAGGCTTTAACATTAATATTGT
The DNA here is from genome assembly GCA_905216605.1 of Arabidopsis arenosa. Taxonomy (NCBI): domain Eukaryota; kingdom Viridiplantae; phylum Streptophyta; class Magnoliopsida; order Brassicales; family Brassicaceae; genus Arabidopsis; species Arabidopsis arenosa. The sequence continues at coordinate 7,545,479 of LR999457.1, read as the reverse complement.
ACACGTTCATCTTCTTGAAGATTTGGTACTACTTTGGTATGAATTAGCTAAATCATAACAAAATAAAACCAAATCTTCAAAGAGATGAACGATATACAATATTAGTATTAAGGCCGTGCAAAGCAAAAACAAATTGGTCACAAAGAATTTTTCATCTACAAAGGTAACTCTATGTGTATGTATGTATTTAAGAAAATATATATAGTGTACCCTTTTTGGAGATAAAAAAATTATTTCTGATCAATTTGGTTAGCTTTCATCTATTTATATTGCTTTTGAAATTGTCATGTTTCCTAAATGGCTTAGCTAATTCACACCAAACTTTCAAGAACATGAACAATAGACAATATTAGTGTTAAGGCCCACGCAAAGCATGGGCGGTGATAAATGTGTTTTTTTTTGTGTTAAGTTATTATTTTGACAACTATAACTATAAGAATATAATTTCTCAGTTTATTAATTAGGATGTGGTGGATGGTTGTGAAGTACCTCTCTGATCGATCTTTTTACATGAAAGACTCTGCCCAAGAGAATGTGTAGCTGGCCGGTTAAGAGATTGGGGAACAAGATTCAATTTCTAAAGAGCGGAAGAAACCAAATAGAAAAGTAGGAATAACAATCCTAAGTTACAGACCAACATAACACCTAAACCTTGAGAGTCTGACATGTAGAGCCCTAATCTGAAAACCAAAATACAGAGGATCTAGAGTTCTTTAAGGAAGAAATCACGTCAACGTGATGTTAAAGTCATGAGAGAGCTTGTGTCTTGGATCAGAAGGAAAAGACGGTGTCCATGTATTGATCGGGAGAGTAGATGGCATGGGACGGATGTTTCGATGGTCAGCTACATTCGAAGAAGTTGGCATTAGTGGAGAAGAGATGAAGTTGTGGTTCTGCTGCTTCGGTCTCTGATCTTGCTGGTTTGTTCCACCAAAGAAAGTTCCTACAACCACCTGAATAGGAGTGGCTGCAACCAGCAAGCCAGCAACACCACCACCTACTACACGTCCATCAGGGCTAGCAAGCGACACGCTCATCCCGCCTGTTCTGCTTCGTGTCCCATCCGAGACACTAGGCATGAATGTTCCGGACAGTGACAATATCTCAAACCGACCCTTTAAAAACAGCATAAGCAACCGTCAAGATCAACATACATGAAAACAAAAAGCAAGGGACAGGCATTCCGGTTCGGTTGTTTCAATTTATGGTTACAATTAATAAAATTTGGATTGATTTCGGTTTGGTTGTTTGGTTACAGTCATTTTCATTTATCCTAAAGAGTGATTAAGATTGAAACCATACCTCATAGGTCAATGTACCGCCAGATGAATCAGGCTGACGAAGTGTAACACTCGAAACGACACCGTTTGCGCATAAAACGCAAATAGCTAGAGACCCTTGTTGAGAAAATGATATTATCCTCTTCGTTACGTCCTATAAAACCAAATTGCCCACTAAATCATTAACTACTCTAAAATTAAAATAAACACATTCTTAATCTCTATATATATTGTCCTAATTACCTCGCCTGCGTTGACCGTAATAATATGCGGCGTGAAATTAGCGGCGGCAGAGGAAGGAGCCCATTCACCTTCACAAGCACAACAATATCACCAAAAATCTCCTCAATAAACATGAAATTATTATTATACCGTATGTATATACGTATAGATAACCGTATATGTACGGACCAAAAGTTGTAATAAGAGGTCCCACTTGGAAGTAGAAGCTTTTTCTTTCTTTGCATGTTTTAACTTAAGACCCAGAAAGATCCCAAAAAATCTCTTTTAAACACTTTTTTTAAGTCACGAGAACTCAAGATTCAGTCTAAACGAAACATAGATTTTGACAAAAGATTAACCAAAAAAAGAAAAAAAAATTATTACCTAAATTCTCGACCTGGTACTTTGGTCTGATGAAGGAGCTTGGAGTTGCTGGTTTCATTTTGCCACGTTTCTCCGCTGTCGTCGAGAAATCGATGACGTGAGAAGTCGTTGGTGCGGCTGATGATATCGGATTCGGCGATAACGTCACCGCTGCTCCGTCGTGTCCGTACTTCCTAGGGCGTCCACGCCTCTTCTTTATCGGTCCGCTTGAGAAACCATCCATCGCCGCCGGCGGAGTAAAGGTGTTTTGCGGTGGAGGAAGAGGAGCGACGGAGGTGGGAGGTGGGTTTGAAGTTTCTGATCTCGGAGCCATGTGGAAGTCTGACGGCGCGTTGGATCTCACCACCGTAACGCCACCGTCGCTCCCGGTGGTTGTTTTAACAACTTCTCCGGTAGACTCCATATCTATAGCGATTACAAAAAAGAAAAAATCTTTTTGACAAACCTAAAATAGATTTGGGAAGAAGAAGATTTAATTTTTCCAAATCCAAAGCTTAAACCAAAAGAAGAACAAAATTATTATTTATAAAAAGGTTGAAAATCAGATTAAAAATCAAAGAGGGAGAAGAAATACATGAGATAATATTTTCTTGTATATATTATTTCTTAGAATTAAAGCTAGGAAAATTATTAAGATGGAATTAGGAAATGTTTGAGAGGAAAGTGAGGAATTTTAGATTTATTTATGCTGTGTGGTGTAGATGAAAAAAGAAAATAAATATTTTTTTGACAGCAATGAATATTTGATTTTGAATTTGGAAATTAAAAAAAAAAAAGACGTTTCCTTATATTTTAATATTATTTCAGGCTTTTAGTTCATTTCCTTCCTAACTTTTTCCTTGTCTGTCCGTTTAAATTTAATATTGAATAAAGTAATACGAAAAGAAAATGTATTGTTTTCGTGAAAAGGAAATGTATTTAATAGGGGCGTTATAATACAACTCACAATAATTTATATTTTACTTCGAGAAAATAATATCTTTTTGTCATATATAGAAATTGGATTTCGTGTTTTTGCTGGAATCCGATGGAGAAAATTACTAATAAATTAAAAGAGAAGAATAAATAATATAGTAAGTAAAAAAACGGAAAGTGGGTGATACTAATTTCTTTGTTTTAAATTATTTTTTAGTTGTTTTCTATTTTTAAAAGACACAAAGTTGGCCTGCAGATAAGACTTTTTTTTTTTTTGGTCATTCTTTTGCGGTGTTTTTATATCATTGTTGTTTTGGAATATATAGAAAATGATTTTTGCAAAAAGAGTAACGTAAAATACTAGACGACACAACTAATGTAAATATTGGCTTCTAAGTAAGTAATTTCACTTCTAAGCTAACCAAAAAAAAGAACGATTTGCATTTCCTCCAAAGTTTTATGTTGGTTAAGAAAGTCACAGTATTCCTTTTTAAAATCTAAATCAGCAAATTGTGTCGATTAACAAGTCTACTCGGAATTGTGTCTAAGATATATGTCATAATTTTGAAACTAAATCTTGAACTCCTTTAGCAAAAAAAAAAAAACTAAATCTTGAACTCAAAAAAAGAATCTAAATACAAACATTAAAACTCATCTCAAACTCTGAATAACATGTTATAATGTGCACATCTTTCAGAGTCATAATATTATGTCAAAGAGTTACAACTTGAACATAACTCACGAGTTCGGTAGATAAATTGTGATTAGGTAATTGTGCAACATGCAAGAATTATTAGTTGACAAGATTTTGTTTCTTAAATATAAGACCATGAGTTAATGGAATATAAGAAAAAAATATAAGACCATGAGTTTCTTTGGACAAAAAAAAAAAAAAAAAAAAAAAAAAATATAAGACCATGAGTTAATGGAAAGGGCCCAAATGTTATTAGTTTGGGCCTCATAAGCCTTATATGAAAATCCACTTACACTATTAGTTTGCTTTCATGAGTATATTACTATATTATGTATATATTGTATAACTAGGTTCTGAACCCGCGCGTAGCGCGGGTCTGTTTTAGTAATATTTTTTATTACTAATAATATTTATTGAAAATATGGAAATATATGTTTTTATTTGTCTACTTATTGTTAATAGTCTAAATTTTTGAATTTAAAATTAGCGGATAGTTCAATTAAATACACAACTAAAAAAAACTCTAATACAACTTTTATGATTTTATAACATTTATCAAAGGAATATGTTTTTGTTTAATTTCTTTCTTTAGCTATTTTGGATGACCGGGTCTTTTCACATACGACATTTTGATTGAATGTCATGAAATAAATTGTTGTATGGAGATTAACTTCGACGAATTTCTCATTTTGGTATGCGCAAATTCACTATTGTTTTTCGCCTATCTCACTGCATTAGTTAGTATCCTTGTTCTAAAAATCGGCCGCCTAGGCGCTGATCGGGTGGGGACCGCGGCGATTTTGTCCAAATCGGTAAAAAAAATCGGTGATCCGATTTTTGTTCGCCTAGACCGCCTAGGCGTCCGCCTAGCCCGCCTACGGAATATAACAAAAAGGCTGATCTCTACGGAATATAGCATTTGTGAAGGAGGAAAGTCAAAGTGATCCATTAGATGTGGATGTAATGCCAGAGTGAGCCACACAAAAAAAATGAGATAGTAACAATCGATGATGAGAGTCAAAATGAAAATAAAATCATAATATAGAAATTAACTTTCAAGCATAAAAACATGGTTATGATTTATGATTAGAGACAAAAGCAGAGATAGCCATATCAAATTATGAGTATGAGAGAAAATTTAAATAAAAGAGATTTAAAGCATCAACATGTGTAGTTATGATTCTTAAAGTATTGACATGTATAGTTGCTCATGGGTTTGTCATAGTTTACTTGAGATACAAGTATCTAAGTTCCAAGATCAAAGAAGAAGAGAAGGTCAGCCAGTTCCACCGCCAACCAAATCTCTTTCTCCCACAGTCTCCCCGTCTTCCCACGAACACAGCGTCTAAGTCGCTCTTAAAAATTGAGACAAACGTCATCATCACCATTACAATCATTAATCATCAAAAGTCGCAACTTTTGATCCGATTTCATAAATGTTGTAACGCTCCGACCGTCCCTACCAGTGGGCCCCACGTCCTCTCTCGGGCCCATGGGCCCACCCTTGTCCGACGGCCGGTCCGCTACGTCCGGAAGGCATTAAGGACTTGTTTACCGACTCCACAAATCACCACATGATCTTTCCTTGTGTTTTGTTCTCACTCACACAATTCCGACAATCACTTCCCGGAAGGTCACCCATTCTGAAATTGCTCTAGCTCAAGCACCCTTAACTGTGGAGTTCTATCAGGACCGTTGACCAAAAAGATAAGTGCACTTTGGTGAAATATGTGGCCAAATCAATTCTCTTAAACCTCTCCGCATGCACCACCATATTCCTGAAACCGGGGTGTTACAAATGTGATCTTCATCTTTGTTAGGAAATGTAATTAAAATAGCGGATGAACAAACCATCTCTCTCTCCTCTAATAAAATAAAGGTCATCTCTTTTTTTTCCATCTTTTACTTAAAAGTTTTGTGTGATTCTTCTTATCATGAAACAATAACATATGCACGTTTCTACAAACCTACCGACTAACTTTCTTTTAAGAAAGCTCGCTGGTGATTTTTATATATCGTCACCAACTACCCGAACAGTTTTAAAACGTAGTAGCTGGATATGAGCTGACGAAAACCCTCATCAATGTATTTATACGGAATCAAGAGGCAATGAAAACTTTAGAAAGTTTTTCTTTAACTCGACGACATCTATAAGAAAAAGAATAATTCTATGATGATATATATACACTTCATTATCAACTTATTTAAAAAAAAATATTATGGCCAGAAAGATATATTAATCCTTTTTATATGAACTTTTAATTTGAAATATATTGTATTAAAATTTTTTAAAAAGGAATTTTGGTAAAATATAACCAAATATAATATTGAAATCTATAATTTATATTTGTCTTATTTCTTCTATATGTTGTTGTTTAAAAAATTCACATTTCTCTTCTTTCCATAAATTTTTTATCTTTTCCTTTCTATTAATATTTAATATAGAAAATATTAGAATTTAAAAATGTTTATCAATGAGATGGAAAAAATGTTAATTAGTGAGATGACTAATCACAATTGGTCGTTTAATATTCCACATGGACAACTTTAGAAGGTTATAGCTTCTTATTTTCATTTCTTAAAAGATATTAATAAAAGTTTTATATGAACTTTTAATTTAGTATATATTGCATCAACATTTGCTTAATAAAAAAAAAGAGTTTTGGTCAAATATAGCCAAAGATAATATTGAAAGATATAATTTACATTTGTCTAATTTCTTTATGTTGTTGTTTCAAAATTCATATTTGTCACCTTTCTATATATTGTTTTTCTATTCCTTTTCATTAATATATTAGTATAAAAAATATTAGAACTCAGAAATGTTAATTAATGTGATGGTATATACTTTACATTTGTCTTATTTCTATATGTTATTTTTTCAATACTTCACATTTGTCATCTTTCCATATATTGTTTTTTCTTTTCCTTTTTATTAATATATTAATATAGAAAATGGTAGAATTTAAAAATAAATTAATAAGAAGACTATTATGATTAACTAAAATTTTATATTTAGAATTTTGTACACATTTTCATTATTTTCGTTTATAAATGTAATAAACTTTGAAAAAAAAGTTTACATTGTGATTAATTAATTTATTTTATATATTTCCATATAAAATATTATATCTAGAAATTTTTCCATATTTCCATATATTTCTCTTATTTTCATATGCTACTTTTTTCCTAAATGTAATAAACTTTAAAAAAAAAGTTTACATTGTGATTAATTAATTTATTTTATATATTTCCATATAAAATATTATATCTAGAAATTTTTCCATATTTCCATATATTTCTCTTATTTTCATATGCTACTTTTTTCCTTTTTTAAAAAATCTTAATATAGAAAATTAATAAAATCTAAAAATGCTAATTAATGAGGTGTCTTATCTCGATTGGTCGTTTAAAATCCCACGTGGACAGCCTGAGAAGCTTATAGCCTCGACTTTTATATAGTATAGATGCGAAGTTGCGAACCCAACTTGAACCGGCGGGTATATGGCAACATGTCACAGAGAACCGGGTTGGTGCAAAATTCAGATTCAGAAGTCACGTGTTTCGCTTTTATTGGTCAATAATACTTAGCTGTTTGCAACTTTGGTTTTAAAGCCAACAGTAAAGTTAGATTCTCTTAACTTCTTATTGGATTGTTTTTCTCAATTAGTTCATAAAGAACTGTACACAACATACAAGTACAGGTACGATTTTGCCAGTTTTCAAATGTTTGTTTGACTTCATTCAATTTTCAACAATAATACTGCCTTCATTTCTAAGAAATAATACTATTCATACGAACCATTATGAAACTATGGGTCCGAATGGTAACAGCGTATTTGGTTGTGCGGGAAAAGCGGTTTTATAGTGCGGTACGGTTCAACTGCGGTACATGCGGGAAAAATCTATTTGCGGAACAAGTGCGGTTTTTATAGAATAAGCGGTACAAAATAATGTTTGTTTGGTGAAAAAATTATTTGCGGTACAAAGTAAAATGTGTGAATAATAAAAAAAAGAAAAAAAAGATACAAATTACATATTAAAATACATATATCAGAAAATATTATTATATTAATAATTAGTATTATTTTATATATTATTTGTTTGATGTTAATAAATAATTTTTTTTTTTAATAAATAAATATTTTCATATAGTAATGAATCTTAAATATTCAAATTGATCCAAACTAACTACAATTAAAGAGTTTTTGACATACATATTGTTAAATCAACTAAAAAGTTTAATCATAAAAAAGCTACAACACTTAAAAAAGCTACTTCCATTACACAATAAAATGTTAAAACTAAAAATTAATAAATCAAAAATAAATAAGATAGATACACATATTTTAAATAAAATTTTGATATATTGTTATAAGTAAACTAATTATTTTATGTATTTACCATAAAAGAGAAAGAAAATTATTTATTAAATTTTCTTTGCATATGAGGGAAGAATAGAGAATTGTGTGATTTTTAGTGAGTACAACAAAAATTAATGGTTTATTTTTTTAAAAAAAAATTGTTTTATTATTCAGTGGATATGTGGTTTTGCTTGTACCGCTGGGTTTTACACCCAGTGCAAACTGAAGTGCGTTATTTCGTTTGTTGAGTACTGAAGTTGTCTCGAAAAGTGTGAGCGGTTTTTCAAAAGAAAACGCAAATTTATGTAGTTAAGTGTGATTGGTGATAATAAAGCGTTTTTTAAATAAAACTTGAAATACGTCCCGCATTAGTGTTGCCATTCAAGACCTATATAATCCGACATGATTCATTTTTATCCATGACTATTTCACAATGCACATAACATCAACTTATATCTTAAGAAATTTGTGGTAGTTATTTTTGTCCATACGTCGATGACTCATCATCATAGATGTCATAATAATACGTCGGTATTACGTCATAGAGACGACATGTTCATTGGCCAATAGGCAATAGTTTAATGTAAACTTATTATATAATATATATTCTCTTTTAACCATTTTCTTAATCTTTTGTTTATCGGTCACATGATGTGACTCACATCACATGTAAAGCTTTATCTTCATCTTGAAGCAATTTAATTGTCTTTTTATAAGCATGCTTAGATAAAAGATTATATAAAACAAAAACGAATCAATAAGATTCACACAAGTAGGACCCGCTTGTCTCCTTTGCGTAACACTAACCCCATAATTTACATAACACACTGATTTACTACTATTGACAAAAGTAATCTTCTAACAACCATAGGTTATATCATAAATATGTACAGATAAAAAAATAAATGTTACCAAGATTTTACCTAACATCCTTCTACTACGGTACTACCTATTGGTCCAACATGAAGACCGACCACCAAATTCTTAACTAACTTTCCACATTTTATATACATTAATTAAATTTTCCCCCAAACCAAATCCATTACCGGTTCACTATCTGCTCCAGATACACCAATTCAACCGCGTGGGTTGTTGACAAACACGATTGAATTGGTCTACATGGACCGGTTAGTTCCGGTTAAAAATATGATTTGATCAAACCCAAATGGTATAGATTTCTCATCACTAGACTCCCAAGTGACACCAACACTGTCCCTCCTCCTCCATAGCGTCCTTGGTGATCTTGCGGTTCTTGATGTTTTTCCTTCTCAACCGCTTCTCGGCAACTAATTGGAAACGGTTCTTTAACACTTAGATCATCGATTCCAATCTTCTCCCTAATCGATTGGATTATCTCGGGATCTATTAGGTTACCATTTGCATCAGTCACATAGAACACATTCCTCGCTATACCGTCTTTAGTCGATATTTCGGCTCTAGCAATGTTTAATCCGTTCTCCCTCAATATTCGCGTTACTTCCGCTAACAATCCCGGTCTATCCGCCGTGCATAACTCCAATCTCACACCCTGCATAAGAGTTATAACTTGTAAGTAAGCTACTAAACCAAACGGTTAACCAAATGAGAGTTGTTCATCATATAGTTACATACCTTAACCGTTCTTCTTTCGATTGCGGCTTGTAAACATTGGATCAAACGTTGTCTCTCCGGTTCTGAACTAACCGGATGTCCATCACTATGTCTAACATAGAATTCCAAAAACGCAGTTTCTCCAACCGTTCGAATCGCGGCGTGGAACACAATGTAAGCCATATCCGTCAATGTGCAAACAACGTCAAACAAAAGCTTCAATCGATCTTTGCACTGCAAATTCACAACAGAGTAACCACGTTTCGGAAGATTTTGAACCGAAACAATCGGAGATTTCTCGATATCAAACTTCTTCTCATAGTCACGGTCCATAAACATCCTCTGGTGCAACCTTCTCTCCATATGAGTATTGCCACCATAAGAAACACATGTCCTCGTGTCGTTTTGGTAACCATCATCGGCTTTAAGTAGATTACGTAATTGTCCTTCTACACGTTGTACTCGGTCGGAATCTCCGTCGATCGGAGTCCCGGAGTTACCGTCTTTAACATAAATCATAGACGCAATTCTACCGTTATGTGTCCATGCCTTAGCCTCAACAACATCACATTCAAGATCAGCTAGAACCGCGAAAACCTCTGAGAGTAAACCGACTCTGTCTGTTCCGGTTAACTCAAAAGCGGTTAAACCGGTGTAACCTTCGGTTTTACAGTAATGAGACGTCTCAATCGACTGTGAAAATTTTCAAAAAAGAATCTTTAATTTTCCCATAAGATTCACAAAACTAATTGTGTAATTAAAGATTAATTAATTTACCTTTTCAATGTAACGGATTAGGTTCTCGTCGGTTAATTTGTTTCCGTTAAGATCGCTCACATGAAAAACTGAAATAAGCGAAAATCAAACAATTAATTTTTACTTCTTTTTTTTTCGTCTACAATTAATTTTTACTAAATTCCTTAATTAGTACTATAATTAGCGTAAGATTAGGGATAATTAATTAATTACCATCCATGTTCCATTTTCCATCAGAGGAAATGTAAGCTTTTTTGATCCAGAGATTCATATCAGTGAGAAGTTGTACAGATTCAAGCAATATCCCTGGGCTTCTTGCGCTATCAATCTTTAAAGGAAAAAACAAGAAAAAGTTAATAAAAATCATTTTCAAAATAAAAAGAAGAGAGAAAAGACGAAGAAACAGAGGAAGGTTGCGTGAGGGTAAAAACCTTGACGACAGTTGAATTAGGGCAAACTCCATTGTCAATTACGACCCTGCAAGTGACCATAAAGATAGTGACCCTTTTAAACTCACTCTTGTGTATATGAATCAAACAAACAACCAAATAAATTGGAAAAAAAAATCTATTGAAATTGTCAATTAAAATTGACTTGTGATTATTACTGTTTATTATACTATTAGATGACGGTAAAGCCAGGATATGACGATTCCTTCCATACAAATTGGAGATTTTATTTCTAATTCCAGAAAATTCTTTAAAACCTTAATTGTTTTAGCAAACACCCCAAATCATAATTACAATTAATTCAAACTCGTGAAAATTAAATTAAATATAGAACGAAGATAGATAAAGGAATTAGGAATTTCTTTGAAGAGAAATCATGTTTTGAAAAGAAAAAAAAAAAAAGATGTTTTGACGATTACAAGGAAAAAAAAAAGTTGATGGTTGGGAACAAGATCTTGTGGTTTCTTCATAGAAGATGATAATCTTCCATATCAATTTTATAAGATAAAAAGAGTAATAAGATTTTATTAAAAAAATATATACCTGGGCATGTTCATCCGTACAACAAGCTTCTCATATTCATTAGAGCAATCAGATAACTCCATCTTTTATTCTTCAATTCTTCTTCTTCTTGCTTCTTTGTTTCAAACAATATTCCTTAAAAAACTCAGAAACACCCTTTTGTATCTTTCTTCTTCTTCAGATGTTCATAAAACCAGAACAATTCATGTGCTTTCTACAGAGCTTCTTTCTCTCTCTCTTTTCTCTCCAGGGGCAGAGTTACTTCCAAGTCTGTCTATAGAAGAATTTAATAGGATAAGAAATAAATGGTAATATAATAAATATATAAATAGTATTTTCTAATTAAAATATCAAGTAGGCGTTAGGGAAAAAAAATAAATAAAAAAACAGAAGCTGACCTGTTCCTGCTTTGGAAAACTCTGGGCTCCTCCCATAGAAAGAAAAATCTAAACCATTAGAATTTTCAAAAAAACAAATCTTTCTTCATAGACTTTCCGTTCTTGTCTCCTCGATTCTTTTTTTTTGGTAAGGATGTCTCCTCGATTCTTACCCACCTTCCCTTTTTTTTTCACAAAAATTAGAAGAAGCAAAAAAAAAAAAAAAACAATTGAGTTTGGCCGTACAATACAACAAAGCAAAGGGAACAACACTTTGGTCGGATATCCTACGTGGCATATCACATGTGAGAGTTGTAAGATTTTTATGTCAACGGTAAATTTAACGACGTTTAGTGTTAAAAACAATTAACGCCGTTAGTATACGGGATTTGCGTAGTAACAAACAAACACAGCCGTTGATAACTCCGGTTCCCGCGGAATGTCGGTTGTCTTCCCGCCAAATTTTTTCACGTTCACACTCAGATATTTTTAGGTTATAAAACATTTGATTTCACATGTAAGAATGTTCTTCCTCTTTTTTTCACCTTCACATGTTTGTTGTTTCGATAAAAACATTTCAGTAGCATTACAATTATCAACTTCACTTGTTAAATGATTAAATATATGAAACCTATACGGGAGATATAAAATTCATTTCATATGTACAACATATTTTGAATTTTTAGCATAACTTTGTGATTTATTTCAAATTTAAGTCTTGGGTAGTAAAAAAATTTTAAAAACGCGTTGAATAAATAAAGAAAACTGCTGGAAAAAATCATGTGTTCAAGAAGAAACGACCTTTAAAAGTAGTTGAAGGCGCGTCGAAGAAGTTGGTCCTACGTGTACCATTCGACATGTGAGCGACTTTGGTCGGTGTAGCTCGTTTATTTATTTAATTTTACATAAGATACACAAACATATTTCATAAATATTCACCGTCAATTCACATAAATGATAATTCGTAACCGTCGTTCTGTTATAACATTAAATTCTTGTCACTATTTATATAATGATTTAGTAACGGCAATAAAGCAAAAACCTCTTAGAAATAAGTTTGAAAGTGTCATGTGAAAATATAGTGAAGGTTCGAGACTTATTTAAATGGGAAGACATGATTCGTGTCTTCTTGAGTGCTTGTAGCACCGATGTGTTTTCGTCTTTTTATGGAGTCACGCCTATTATAATATTTTCTTATACATAATAAAGTGTTTATCTATACTTGAATCCGGGATCGGACATGGATTTTACACCATCAGCAGTGGCAAATGTGTTTGTGTGGGTGTAAGTATTTTTTTAGTATTATAATTTAAAGCAAAAGAGAAAAGAGAAAGAGAGAGATAGAGAGAAAAAGTGTTATACCCGGGTGTAAGTTACACCCGGGTGTGAAGAGAGAAACAATTTTTTCGTTTTTTTAATACCTACACCCCAAGACTCACACCCACCTGCTTGCCCCACTGCCCATGCTCTTAGCGAATGATTATTGGTGTCACAAGAAAATATGATATATACGTGACGTACGTATGCATAGCTATAGATTTAAACTATTTTATAAATGGATGTACAAAGTACAATTAGAAGAATTAATACGGATACTTGTTATTGGATCCATTTGTTTGGAAGGTAATCAAATTTTTTTTTCGTCGATGAAAAAACTCACTTTTAACTTTAAAGTTTTATAGGATAAAAATTCCGCAATCGTCGCAGTAAGTGGTGAAACCACGAAAGTGGGAACGCACTTAGTTTATGTGGATCTTGATATTTATGTGTCAGATCTGAGCCGTTGATCTCGGTCGAGTTAGATTCTTTTAGAAAATCTTAAAAATATCAGAGAACAGATAGAGAGGATTAGGATTTGGTCAAAGACAGAACATGTGGTCACTGCATGCAACAGTTCTCACTTCTCACTTGTCAGAATTACCGTATTAAAAATAAAAATAATATGCTTCTTGTTTCATTTTATATAAATTCCCATTCACATCTGATACTAATGAGTGCGATAATTTATTTAAAATGTAAGTCGGAATTAAGAAGAGTATGAATTAAAAATAGTAATTGTCAAAGACATTTCAAAGAGAAGAGTGTGGCGTGGGACTATTATTTGGCTTGTAAGTTCAGACATTTGAACCGGCCAATTTCTTATAATTCACTTTTCTTAATATTTGACTCACAGATTTATAAGATAGTGACATCTTCTAATCACTTTTATCATTATAATACGTATTTACAGCTGTAGCCAACATTTAAATTTTTTAAAATAGAATATGTAAAAAGTGTTCTTCAGACAAGATGAATTTTTATGATTTGAAAATGAACATTACAATTCGATGATTACAGCGACAACTAACTGCCTGATCACGATCATATACCAAAATTAGGAGTATAGTTGTTGTGTTTGTATATTCAAAATATTTTATATTGTTCAAAATTTTTAGATAGGTGCAACTACTACCTTTAATTGTCAATTTATAGTTTTTCTATAGTTTTTACTTTTGTAAATAGTTCATTTTATGAAAAGTTATTAGTTATTCTTAAGATTTCCCAATCGTGTAGGGATTCTAGGGAAGCTCCAGATAATTAACGACATTCTCTTATTCACGTTTTTGATTGATGATGAACATATTAGTAAAGTATGACGTGATTTTTTTTATCGACTATTTATTTATAAAATAAAGATGGTGAGTTATGTAATGTTATTGAATTGTCTGCTATTTTAATCAAAAAGTAAAGTAAAATTATTCTCCGATTCTCTATGTTAAAGAAAAAAAAAATCCGTTTAATAATAATGTCATTTTTTCATGCAATTTTTTACCCTTTTTTAATTACGTACAATATGTTTACTAAATAATAATGGAAGAGAAATAAATATGTGTTAGCACAGAAGGAACATCATCACAAGCTCATGCATGATGCATCACATGGGATGTTAAACCACTTCATGCTCCTCTTGGCCTCTCCCCATATACCAAAATTTATTAGTCTATCTCATTTCCTCATGAATAACTAGAATGTTTGCATATACTGTATATATTTTGTTATATGTATACACACACATATAATAGCTTTATGTATAAGTACTTTATGTATAAGTAATATTTTTAAATTTCTATAAGCAAAAGTTTAATTCCACTATAGGAAAAAACAATTATAGCAGAGAAAATATACAAGTCTACACACGGATTATACAAATTCTCCTAAACAATTTAGCCATGAAATTTGAAACAATCAGAATTATAGAGACTCGACCTCCAAACAATGCGATAGATTCCACAAATTAGTATATAATGCGACGACCTAAATTCAGTAATGTTCATCACAAGAAATAGTCTAAATTCAAAACCGGCTTTTGACATATCGCATAATAATGGTTTATATATAGTGCATCCCAGTTTTAACAAAAACTCAACGCTATAAATAATTAATAAACGTTGACAAAATATTAAAAACTCCAAATAACCCGAGTGTGTCTATACATCGATCTACAAAACGATAAACGTGGTCGTACATTTAAGACTAAGTAATTTCACCAATAAAAATTAAATACAAAACCAAACTTAATTAAAGTTTTTTTGTGAAACTTTATTAAAGTTAAGCTTTAACATAAGGCCTAAGTTGAGATTTGAGTGCCCCACACTTCTCTCGGATATGTGTTTCCGATTCACATGGCACTCACAAGACACAATCAATGTCTTTAGGTTCTTTGTCTACCAAAACACCAAGAACCAAATGGTTGTACTCCAATAATCTTGCTGTATTGGTTAAGTATCTATTTTCGTTTGGTGTATATATATAATATATATATATATAATATATATATATATATATATCATTCTTTATTTCAAAATACTTGCAGAAGTAATACGACTCTCTAAACCACATGATTTGTACAATAGAACGAAGAGTATAAAAGTAAAATACATAAAATGTAGGAGATTGAAAAACTTCTTTAGCTAATATATCCATAGATCATAGGTGTGGAAGCTTCGTATACCTAAAACTTAAATATGAAATTCTCTTTTCACAGATTAATCAAAAGGATTTGATGAATTTTTTGGGACAAAAGGGGAAATGACAAAATAAAGTTCATTCGATAAGGCCCGGTAAGGTTTTGTAACTTACATGTAAAATAATGGGCCTCTCCAAATATCAATTTCTTGTAGAACGATATCATTTCATTGTTCTTCTACCCTCTTGTTCTTTGGGCAAATTCAATTTTCTGTTAGGCACAAAAAAACAATCACTCAGCATTTTCATGTATCTGGCTCTACAAAATCATGCAGAAGTTTTTTTGAATATCCACAGATTTTAGCTGTAAAAGAGAGTTTTTATTATTTGGGAAAGCAATTTTGATTTGTGAGAGTGTACCGCTCATATATATATACAATAATACAAAGTTTGAAATCCTCAATTCATATATTGTTATAGTTGCAACAAGAAGAGTAATACTCTCACAAGGTAAATTTGACTACATCTCTAGTATCTACCTAGAAGATACTTCTCTGAGTGTCCTTGAGCTTATCTATCTTGTCCTGAACCTTGTGAAGTTTGTTCTTCCTCTGTTTTACATGTCAGAATCTGTGCTTTCCCAGCTTCTTTCTCCCAATCTATCCTCGCAATAAAGATGAGCAATATCGAGAGACAGACAGAGATACCAACCAATAACCCGATCAAGAACCCTTCAAGCCCTTGTTTAGCCTTGAACGCCAAAGTTGTCCCCAAAGGCAAAGCTAATAGATAGAATCCACTAAGATTTGCATACATTCCAAGCGAAGGTTTTGCTGTTCCGCGGACTATCTCTCCACAAACCACTAATGGGAAGTTTACAACTTCGATAACCGCCATTATCAGCATCATCTTCTTCACGCCGTTTAAGATGATTTGGTCATGGTGAGTATACAAAGACCCCCAAACACCTCTAAATGTTATCATCACTAACGCTCCAATGCATCCTGAAATAACACCCACAATGAGTGTAGTGTAAGCTGCTCTATAAGCTCCCTTGGGATTATTTGCACCGAGCTCATTGGACACTCTTGTTGCCACACACGTGCCTAAAGAGAGCATCACCGCGTAAAGCAAGTAGTCGAAGTTGAAAACTATGATCAAGATCGATACAGCTTGCACCGGGTTTGGTAACCTCCCGGTTAAAAGGACCAATAACTCGTAGCACCACCACTCAAGGCACACGGTGAGACAACATGGTCCACTAAGCTTGATCAGTGTGAGCCAGTCTTGAGCACTTTGGTCCAACCAGCCACCTTCTTCCCATTTGTTCTCTTTCAATCGCTCTGCGACTATCACATACCCGGTTAGAAGAATCACAACAATAAAATCGGTTATCCAAACCGCCATAGCAACTCCTTCAATTCCTTTTGCCTTAGAGAGAACTATGTTAATGGGGATATGAAGAGAAGTGGCTGCAGCTGTTGTGAACATGATGGGGAGAGTAACACCTTGTGAGCTTAAATAAGCCTTAAGTGGACAAAGCAAAGAGAGGATTGGCAACTCTGGAAGAAGGTAGAGAAGATATCTCTTGGCTATGAAGGAAATATCTTTTCTTTGACCAAAACCAATAAGTATCTTGTGAACATTGAGCCACAAGAAAGAAATCGGTACCGAAATCAAGAGTAGCAAGAGCACTGCCATAAAAAGGGTTTTATGGAGAAGCTTAAAGTTCTTGGCTCCGAAAGCTTGGCCGCAAATAGGCTCCATTGCAGCAGAAATACCATATAAAACAGCTAAGCCAGTAACGTTTGCAAAGGAAAACCCTAATGAACCTCCGGCTAGGTTAAGCGTACCTTGACGGCCAAGAAACACAGATGTGGTGGTCATCTTACCGAACCACAACAAGTTCATAACCACCAATGGCAAACCAATTCTCATTTGCAGCTTCAGCTCATGAACAATGCTCTGCATCAAGGTCTTGGAACAAAACCCTTCAGAAACAGAGACTTCTGGATCTAAAGACTCTGACTTTGATGTTTCTGACATTATTGTTCGTAGAAAAAATGAATAATTTGGAACAACGGAAAGATTTTTTTTAAGAGATTTCAGCCAACTTTGCAGAGATGGTTGTTTGTTTGTTTATGAAGATGACAAAAAAATTGTAAGTGGACAATGGTTTTGTTGTTTGCGTGGAGTAATTTATAAAATGGTAGATTAAAAGCATGAGTTGCGTGAGAGAGTGAGGTGCTTATAGTAATCTAAATGTTGAATCGATTTTCTCGAGGAAGCTTTTGTAACGGCCAATAGGAGCAGAGGTTGCACAAGTTGGTGGGTTTCTTACTATACCCTTAAGTGCATTGGTGATGATGAATCCATATCATTCCCATTTCCCACTTTATAATCATATATTTTGTTTATTTCAAAATGTGGAATTCTTAAAAAAAAAATTACTTTAATATTATTTTCTATCTTCTATTTGTTTTGAATATCAAATCAAATTCATTAAATAGAACCAGAGTTTGCGCATAAGCTTTCGTGTAAAACATTCGATATTTGGTTGAGGAATGAAATAGGGGGAAGCAAACGATAAACTTTCATGTAAGAAAAGTTTGACATCAATCATTATACCAAATGTAGTCATACTGTCATAGTTGTGTGTGTGGTTGCCATTTTTTCGATAACGAGTCTAAAGAGTTTTCAAACACCTCAATGGAACTTTAATCACTTCATTTTTTTTTTTTTCCTTTTGTCTAAAAGTTTTGTCAAATTTTCTAAGAAAGATAATCTTTCTTGTAATATATATAAGTATAACGTGAATTTATGAAAATCCTACAAAAATCATAAAAGAGAAATGGGGAAGTAGGTTAACGCATTCAACAATCTTTCCACCCCCATCATATTTAGGATTTCACTTAAGTAATTTCTTTGTAAACGAAGTTATATAGTCTTTCTGCAAGAAAAAGAAAAAACAAAACTTGCGTATGATAGTAAATAGGCAGTTGGTAAATCAATATAATCAGATTTCTTCTCACTAACAATGATAGAAATATAATATAACAAAAATTTGAATTAAATATCCTACATAACTGAGAAATAGTTGAACACACAAGTAAGAAAGACAAGAGAGAGATAAAAAGACAAAAGAGAAAATGTGTTTGAAGAAGTTATGTGACCTTGGCTTTCTATTGTTTTCTTTCCAAAAAGCAACAAATAATTGCATAAGGCATCATTTTCTAATGAAAATATTATGAATATAAAATACCAACTTTTTATAGGATGATTGGATATTTCAACTTTTATTTTGTTGCTTTCTTAAAAAAAGGTTTTCTCTAAGAGGACCCAAGGACAAAAATAAAAGGTACGATTGGTAAATTTTCATGGATTGTAAATATTTTTCACTATTTCTGGAGTTAATGATAAAAGTGATTGTTGGATAAAACCGTAATAATTAAGTTTGTCCATTTTGAGAATTGGAACCGATAATAGTTGTTTTTAACAAAAAAACCGATAATAGTTGGTCCGAACATCTAATTCACTATAAGTTCTCACCAATTCGGCTTAGTATCATCTACACGATTGAACATTACGAATAAATTGGATAATTTCACAAGAAAAGAAAAAATTAATATTATTACAATTTAAGTTACTTCGATGGGGATCAATTTAAGTTACTTCGATGGGGATGTGCCTTTAGTCAAGTGGTTAAGGACTCCACCTTCTCCACCGGAGTTCAACTCCACTAAGTCGCGTTACTCTGCGTAGTAGGGATTGAGTATGGATTCGACCTTGTCGATCCAAAAATGTCAAAAAAAAAAAAGTTACTCAGATAAATAATTTGGTACTCCATACCCGAGCCATATTCCTGTTAATGCGAATCACTTTAGCTATAATTTTTTATTTAACAGAAATCATCATATTCTTTTATCAAATTTAAATAGCTAATGATACCATGACTACATTAAAGAATGAAAAGTATGTGATAAATGGAATCTGATACTAGGAATTTAGCATTCAACATATACCCTTACATCGAATCATTTTGTTCTTTACATATAATCAGTTGCAACTTCACTGAAACATTTTACTAAGGAAGGTTGATAAGAAACGTTTATAGCCCATACCGTTAGTCTTCAACTAATTAATTCAACATTTTGAGAAACTTATTCGGGTCCAACAACTCATTCGGGCAACAAGGGCCCATTTCCATTAAACATTAGGAAACAAACATGTATATTACTAAAAAGTCAAAAGTACTGATGATTTTTTGTTTTTTTTTTCACAAAGTACTGTTGATTTACTACTACACTATTGATTTACATGTTTTGTTGACTAGTTTTCTTTTTATTCAAAGGACGTTAAAATTCTAAGAAAAAAAACCTTGACCAAAGAAAATTAGATAATCCATGTCAATGTTTTTTCATTCGGGTTAAGGATACCTAGTCAATGCTGTCATCTGAATAATTCAAACACGAGAAAGTTAATTAAAGTATGACTAAAACATTAATTAATGCAAACTTTTTTCTGCGGCAAGTAATGTAAACTGTTGTTTGCGATATATTTTACGAAAGCAGAAGTTTTGCATCTATATACGACAATAGTGGCAATATATAACCAAATCTCACGTCACAATCCAGAGTAATCCACAAAAACTTGTGTGAAAAATTACGTATTCTCGATATTTATTACTAAATGATCCCTAAACTAATTAATTTGATGAACTCTTCAATAATTAGATAATCATGAAATATAAGTTTTTGCTAGAACATTTGTTTGTCATCTCTGCTGCGAGAACCACACTGTTATAAGGCCATCTGCAATGGCCCAACACCTTGGGTGTTCTTGGACTTTTTTAATTGGATAATATTGTGAACAGTGGCCGAAGAACATGTTGTTGGGTCTTGAGGTAGAACTGATTTTGGGCTTGTTCTTGTGTGACGTGGCAGGCCGTGAATGGGTACGATTTTTAGCAAAGGAGTTGATTGAAAATATTTGGAATAAATTTGGACAATAACCTATGTATTAATTAAATAAAATGTTTCTGTGCTTTTATTAAGTAATATGTTTGTTTTTTTTATTTATATCTTTAATATTTTTTTTTCATAAATATTTGGTATTGTATTTTCACTTTTATTTTAAGTTTGTAAATTTTGCAATTTAAATGTTTTTATAATGTAATATGTTTTATTATTATATTATTAAATCTTCTGATCTTAAACATGTTCTCCCAATAACCAACTTATTAACAAAAGATCTAAACTCCTGATCTTATATTATTTTAACAATATTTTTATTCTAAGCACACTCAAAACAGTTCCCCCATTGCGGATGCCCTAATGTTCTTATTCAACATTTTCAAACTTAAAAGGAATCTTTTGTTGAAATACCCAAAATTAAATTAGGTTTAGTTTTTCTCCAGCCAAAGAGAAGGAATAGTATATTACATATATCTTCGGACAACTGCCATATCTGGCTGGGAAAGCAAAACCTGATTAGAAAAATTCATGTGTTCGTATATTTTAGTTTATCTTGCCGTTAAGTATTATATAGTAATATTCTTAGTTAAGAAGAGATAATTAACTAAAAAAATTGCTGTTTGGCAGAACAAAGACAAGCTGTTCGGAAACATTCTGGTAAGCCAATAGCAAAAGAGAGATTAGCGTTCAATATATTTTTTAATTGAAATTTGAGTATTTGACCCTTGACGAGCTCCTGCAAAGTTGGACGATTAACTTATAATTATTGCATATACCAATAAGTTTTTATTGTTTTAATTTCAGAAGCCCATTATTGTTTATATATAATGCAAGATTCCATTTCAGACAATGTTCAACATTTAGTTATAATGATTTTTTTTTCCTATATCCTAAAAACAAAATTAATCCAAGCTGAACCAAAAAAAAACCCAAAAAGGGAAAACTATTTAAAGATTAATGATATATTCTTAGGCGAAGCCTAGAAATTGCCGGTTCGAGTGACGTTTGGGACGAAACTAATATTACATGATGTGGTTTCGGGGCTAGGAGGATTACGGACTTTGGCCCAGAACCTCCTGGAAAAAAAAAAAAAAAAAAACTGAACGCAAACCAAAATAGTACAAAAACTATATATTAGATTAAGTTTCACTTCGATCACTGTCATTCCTAAACCAAAAGATCAAAAGCTCCAAACCAAAATCTAGATTAAACACCTCTAGAAATAATTTCCTCAAAACAAACATTTTCGTATACAGCCTAAACTAACCACTGTTTTGTTGATAAATATGTTTGATCACTTTTTCTAAGACTATTACTTTAATAAATTCACTATATTCCCATGTTTGGAGTCGTATCCAATCATATCTAAGATCACAGTCACATTTTTGGTGAAACCATGTTTCTAAACTGAGTGTGATTATATCATTGACTGTGTGTAATAATGACTTAATGAGATTCCTAATGGATAGGAAAGAACCCTTAAATCATGTGAAGACTCTTTAATCTTTAGTTTGTCGTTAGCTTAATTTGTCTCCAATTATGCCGTCTTAATGGCCTTTAAAGCACCCAATTAATCATTTATTTAACCCACATGACTCCCTCCAAGTTTGACATTAGTCTTCAACTCCTCTCTTTCTATCTCGATACACAGTTTTTTTTTTTTTAATGAAAAGAACCATATTCCTACTTTTTGACAAAATAAGGTAGCTGATTTATTTACACGGCTTATAGATTAGTTTACGTATAAATCATTTCACATTCACTTGATATAGAGGTAGCAATTTCATTTCAACATTTATATACATAATTATTTATTTCTTTACATATGGTGGGGGGAGGGGACCATTAATTGGGTTCGTGAGAAAAGCAGAAGCACGACAAGGTTTGACGCAAATTAGGTGTCTTCCACGTGGGACTTACATTTAGATTTTGTTAATTAGCTTAATTTACCAACTTTAACTTAATTTGTTTATTAATTACAATATTTAAATCATAATTCTAAAATAATTGACCACAAAGACAAATGAGTTTTTTTTTTTTTTTAATACAAAATTATTTCCGAACTGTTGACTTCAGAACATACCATAAAATTTTATTATATAAAATACCATAAGTTTCGTTGTTAGTTAGGTACACCAATTGAAGCAATTCCTTTATAATATAACTTTTATTTAGTATAATTCATATAATAAAAGTTTATATATGGTATTTTAGAATCATTTAGATTTTTATTGGTGGTTTTGAAAACCAAGTAATAAAAAGTGGTCAAAATGTAAAATGAAAATATTTTATGCCCTCTTCAAGAATTTGGATAATGGTACTGGTAGCAAAACATACAATACTACCAAAGCATCTATGAAAGCATCTATATAGAGTATGAAGTCAAAATGTTTAACAATATCCATGCCTCGAGTACTTACATACATTATAAAGTAATGAAACCCCAAATAATTAAATCAGCCAATCAACTAATTATCCGTAGAATTCGGGATTGAAAGCAAGCTGTCCTTTTCTCTTTTTAAGAGCTCGTGAACTCATACTTTTGTTTTGATAAGTTTCATGCCTTTCGTATTTAAGATAAAATAGTAAGTCGGGTGACCTCATTTCCCAATAATTTTATTGATTTTGCTAATGGATCAATAATCATTAACTAACCAACTAATTATTGGACAATGCAAAGCAAATCCTCTATAAACACTTCTTTGAAAATACTTTTTGTAGGTAGAAAATGAATAATCAAGCACAAAAATACATAAGTTCGCCATTATCTTTAATTGAACGTACATATGGTTTCATATTGTATGATACTCGTTCACATTCTTTCATGTTTTCCGTTTTAAATGAATCAAATGAAAGTCAACATTTACTTCAAAACTCTTATCCAGTCAGCCCCAACATCGGCCTAAACCTATATCGCCTAAATCGATAGGTTTTCATAACAAAATTCGAATGACCAAATGGTCCATACGCAGAATTTACACATGAGAATTATACATGAAACTATAACAAATTGACACCCCTAGCCCCCTAGATCTAACACTACAATGCCACTACGTAGAAAGAACCTTGCTTATTCTTATTGGTTGGAATAGATCGGAAATCTTTTGTGAGGAGAAGGGCACGTGGAGAGAGGGGGTGAAGATCATAGGAGAGCCGACAAAAAGCATCTCTTTAACACATCGGAGTTTGTGTTTATCTCTCCCAACAGTTCATGCGATGCCTCTCCCTCTCTTATCTTCTTCTTCGTTTCTTTTTACTCTCTCTCTCTCTCTCTCTCTCTCTCTCTCGTGGTTTTGGAATTGTCAGCGACATCTTCGCGCCTTCTTGTTTTCACTCCCTCCAATGCCTAATCTCTCACTATATACACACACACACGAAACTATGAACATATATTTTATAAAGAAACACCTTTAGATCTAGCTTAGCTAGATAAATATTAATTGACAAATGGATCGTTTGACTATCAACTAAGTAAATGCTACATTTATATATATAGACCAGTTTCTTCTGTTCAACGCAAAACGCTAGATCTTATAAACGTGATGTGATTATTTAATTTAAAGATTTAAAGGAATAAACTAAAATTTATCATCACAAGGACATTCATTATCAAATTAACAATACAAACAATCATATGTAAACGATTTAATTCGTTCCAACATATATATAACCCTAGAGTGATTGATATTTCTTGTACTTATCATTGAATATGAGTTGTAGGTTTGTTTGTTGGTATATGTATACTAATCAGATAGTCGTAATATAATCCTATAGCTAATATTGCAGTCATCTATTATTATTTTTGTCAACCATGCAATAATTTATTATTTATAGAAAAATGTGTGTTTAGATCAAATGCTTTAATACCAACTTTGCTTATTTTTCTGATAATTAGAAAGTTTGAATCCATGTAACCTTTTCCATACAACCTGTAATGAGTCATGTTAATGATAGCCAACGAGACTCAAATTCATATGTGTTAAGGTATTTTTACTCTAAAGATAGCTACTAATTTTTCTTGTTGATCTAATGACTCAATAACTCGATGGTTCACAAGGTTTACAAGCCAACAATACATGTTTGATTTATTTTGTCCAATCAATTTTTGATGGTTGGATAGTGACTTACTAACGTGTGACGAAATATTAAGGTAGCGAGGGGGACCAGAACACCGCCCATACATAGGAGCTAGGAAGTCACAATCCAAATTCATAAGCACAATAACAATATCCCATAACTTGGCTTCTATTTTTTTTTTTTTTTGTGCACCGTACCATAACTTGGCTTCTTATCTTGTCCCTTTCTTTACTTAACCCTAGTTTACCAATCACAAACCAAAGTTAGACCCACACACACATCTCAATATTAGTTTATATAAAACCCCACCAAAACCTCCTTTTTCACTTTCCAAATTTCACTTCCTCCAACTCAAAGAAAGAGATCAGAAGCTATAGCTATACAACAAAACTAGGTATAGAGAGAGAAACCCTACAAAATCAAAAGGAAGAAGAGACGAAGATGAAGAAGATCCAGCTTGGATTTCGTTGTTCATCATTACTACTCTCTTTCTTCTTCTAGCTAGCTAGTTTTGACAACAAAATAAGAAGAAGAAAAAAGGTCAACTAAAAAAGATCTGTTCTTAGATCACTCCTCTCTTTCGATCCAATTCCACCATTGAATCATAGATCATGGATCCAGTGCAATCTCATGGATCACAAAGCTCTCTACCTCCTCCTTTCCACGCAAGAGACTTTCAATTACATCTCCAACAACAACAACAAGAGTTCTTCCTCCACCATCACCAACAACAAAGAAACCAAACCGATGATGATCAACAAGGAGGATCAGGAGGAAACCGACAAATCAAGATGGATCGTGAAGAGACAAGCGACAACATAGAAAACATAGCTAACAACAGCGGTAGTGAAGGTAAGGACATAGATTTACACGGAGGTTCGGGAGAAGGAGGCGGCGGCTCTGGAGGAGATCATCAGATGACAAGAAGACCAAGAGGAAGACCAGCTGGATCCAAGAACAAACCAAAACCACCAATTATCATCACGCGGGACAGCGCAAACGCGCTTAGAACCCACGTGATGGAGATCGGAGACGGATGTGATCTAGTCGAGAGCGTGGCCACTTTCGCAAGAAGACGCCAACGCGGCGTTTGCGTTATGAGCGGTACCGGAAACGTTACTAACGTCACCATACGTCAGCCTGGATCTCATCCTTCTCCTGGCTCGGTCGTTAGTCTTCACGGAAGGTTTGAGATTCTTTCTCTCTCCGGCTCTTTTCTCCCACCTCCGGCTCCTCCTACAGCCACCGGGTTGAGTGTTTACCTCGCGGGAGGACAAGGACAAGTAGTCGGTGGAAGCGTGGTTGGTCCATTGTTGTGTGCTGGTCCTGTTGTTGTCATGGCAGCGTCTTTTAGCAATGCGGCGTACGAGAGGTTGCCGTTAGAGGAAGATGAGATGCAGACGCCGGTTCACGGCGGCGGAGGAGGAGGAGGGTCATTGGAGTCGCCGCCGATGATGGGACAACAACTGCAACATCAGCAACAAGCTATGTCGGGTCATCAAGGGTTACCACCTAATCTTCTTGGTTCGGTTCAGTTGCAGCAGCAGCATGATCAGTCTTATTGGTCAACGGGACGACCACCGTATTGATCAAATATATTCATATATACACACTCGTAATCGTAGCTAGCTAGCTAACGAAGATTCATGAGTTTAGTGGATATATCTATGATTAAAAGAGGTTAGCATATGAACATTAATAAGAGTTTGGATTTAGACGACGATGATCAAGAATCAAGATTCTATCGAGCTTCATTATGTTTGGGTCAACGTTCATAAAATGAATCAGGTTCTTTTTTTCTTAAATTTTTAATTTGGTTCGTTTTAGCTCGTAGATCTTTTTATGTTGATTTGAGTTACATTTTTCTTTTTCTTTTTTGTCTTGGTTTTTCTTTGATGAATTCTCATTGCTAGTTTGCATTTGATTTTTGTGTGTGGTTGGCTCTAAGTATGGTTTTTCTTATCAACATTTGAAGGTGTTTTTTTTCGACAATTGTTATATGTCGTAGCACACTAAATATGAAACCACTTGGATATACAACAACTAATTTATGTGACATGCTTAAGTCATTTTTCCCACTTTGAGGTTTCGATAAGACTTTCACATATATTACTAGTCATAAAGTTAAGTATATTTACACTATTGATGATTAATTACTGTTATCTATGTCAACGTTCATCATATGTATGTACTTCTATTGAAGTGACTAAAAAGTTACTTTCCAAAATTAGAAAGGAACTTGTGGTGGTAGTTATTATGGACATGAAATCATTATTTTCTTCTAATAAGTAAAAACATTTTCTCGTCCTTAAATCCTTAATACAGAGACCCAAATATCAATCAATTGTCAATGTGGATAATGATGACCCTAATAATTGGTTATTACATGATAATGGAAGGATATATACACATGTCGTTTGCTTGGAGTGTATATATACATATGGCTGATGGCGATTTAAAATCTCACATATGTAAATAAAGACAGATACTACATAAACACTATATATCAGAAATCATATATGTAACGCTCTTTAATTTATATATTTATTTTAATTGTGTTGAGTATGCATATATAAAAGAAAAGCTGCAATATCGGCGGCTTAAACGGGAGAGGCTAACAATTTACGAGATAAATAAAGAAAGAGGTATGGGGGCTTTATGTGCATGTTCTCTCTACATACGCAAGTTTTGTGTGTGTATGTCTTCATACATGTTATATAATACGTATGGATATGTGGATAAGGAGACAATATACTTGTTCAACTGCTGCCTTACACGTGAGCTTGCTTGTGAATACCATGTTCTTTTCGTGACTACGTGCGACGTATACGATCACATATGGAAACTGTAAAAAGTATATTAAAGACATGATCACTCATTCATTATCAAAATGTTTTGAATTGGAAATTGAACTAATAACTTTGTATATGGTTTTAGAGTGCGATAAGGTCAAGCAGATATATATATAGTTAATCCCAAAAAAAAAGGTGAGATTAAATCGATGAATTAATGAGAGTCAAAAGAGTGATTACCTCGAATTGATTTGTTAGGATCTCACAAAGTTTAAAGATACAAACATCAGTCCATCATTGTTAGTTGTTATGAGGTTTTTTTTTTTTTTTTTTTTTTTTTTTTTTTTGACATCTTTGGATCGACAAGGCCCGATCCATAACCAATCCCTACTACGTGGAGTAACGCGACTTAGTGGAGTCGAACTCCGGTGGAGAAGGCGGAGTCAGTTGTTATGAGTTAAATTCATGATTTTTTAAAGTGTTGCTTATACACATGAAGTTAATTATCTTATGTATAATGTATGTATGATAAATAAAACAAAAATCAAACTGTTAGCAAATAAGAATTACATTCAATATACAGATTTGTTTTCGACATTTTTATTAAATGTATAAAGTTGATATACTGTATTATCCTCTGTATATTATTATTATTAATTAATTACTTAGCATCTATCAAATATATTAAAAGTAAGCATCGAGTTATATATATCCTCAATCTTACATGTGGGCTTACAGACCAAATTCTAGGCCCATAAGTAGATTTCAAGTAACATATTTACAGGCCTGTATGGGCCCAAGCTATCATTTTCATCAAATAAGATAAAACTCTAATATATATGCCAAGTTCTAATTTGTTTATATCAAGTAACATTTGGTGTGTTATACCAAGACATGAAATTTGTGTTATCGTTGATCTGGTATGAATTAGTTAGCTCACTTAGGAAACATGGATTTTTCCAAAGATAAAAGGCTGAAAGAACTCTTAAGTGTTCCTTCATGTATATCTTTATTGCTATGGTATCTGTGTAATTTTTCTTGGCAAATGATTTTTTTCTTTTTCTTTTTCCTAATAAAACCTCTTAACAATCTTTTACATTTACCATTAAAAAAGAGTTTTATAAGATTTCATAATGCTCCCATTTTCAAAATAGGGAGAACACATAATGTATGTTATTATGCAAACATATTATTGGGAATTTAGATGAGTATTTCTTTCATCTCAAATTCCCAGTAGTATGCTTGCATGACTATGTACCTATTACGCAAATAATGGGTCGATGGCTGCGTTGCGATGGTTAACTCCGCATCCCTTCTTTCGTAAAAGGTCTATCGGTAAGAATATTTGCAGTGTCGCATTTGAGTCGTAATGAACTTTTTTTTCTTTGTTCTTAGTCTATAAATAGATCAGAGTATAAGTTTGGTGTGTCCAGCGATGCAGAAGGATAAAATTCAAACGTTGGTGACCAGTGAGACAATAACAAAACCAGGAACAAACTTCATCGATTCACTTTATTATGGAACCAAACTCATCCTCTTACCCTTTGGAAACAATCCATTAAAACCATCCAGACAATCCCAAATCGATTCAAATACAATCGAGTAACAGAGAACCAAATACTTTAAAAAAACTTCAATATTTCAGAACCTTTGAAGTTTATCAGCCTTAACCACAGGGTTGGCTTTGGCAATCTCTCCGCGCCCCGTTTCTTTGAAATCAAAGCTGCAATCATGAGTCTCCGGGTACCGATGATCACTGCAGAAAGTGCTCCCGCATTTGCACTTAAAACCCATGATCCCAACCTTCTTGTTACAACACAAACACCGGTTAGTTCGTGCAGGTTTCGATGGCTCGCTCTCCTCAGGAACCGCCGCCGCCGCCGCTTCTCCTCCAGCGGAAGATGGCTCAGCAGACACAACAACGATGGCCTTTTCGGGTTCGGGTTTCACAACAGCCGGTTCCGCTATGAAGAGACTACGAGAAGGAAGAGGAAGAGGAGATGGCTTGAAAGATTTTTCAACAGCAGCTTTTACAACTGCTGTTTGAGCTTCCTCTGCACAAATGCTTCTGTAACATTTCGAACACAAATCCATGTTTGATGGTGATCCAAAGAAACCACATCCTTTAGCACATAGCTTTGGCTCTGAAGCTTGCGACTGCGTGAAGCTTGTGCTATCGTTTTGTTCCGATCCCATTATCACTCTTGCTTTTGTTCTGTAACAACAACAGAACCAACCAAGCAAAAAAAATCAAATTCAAATCTTCCCTAATCGTAATTAACCATTGTAGACACGACAAGAAGACCGGAGAGGAGATTAGTCTAAATATCGGACCAAGATTCCTGAAATGTCAGAACATCTTTTAAGGTTGTCGGGTTTTTAAGATAGATCTATAACAAGTACGACTTGATTTGTTTATAACCCAAAAACAACAACGACAATAAATCAATCCGACATAGATCGAGTTTGTTCCAGCTTTGTTTAGAACAAATCTCGTTATTAATTAACCAAAAACGTTAAAAAATAGTGCAATTAGAAGCAGATCTGAATTTTCTAAGATCACACACGGTTTTAATCAGATCGGACAATACAAACCAAAATCAAATAAATCATCAATCAATCAAATAAACAAGACAAAGGAGATGGTGAATTTACCTGTTGAGAACGAAGATCTCCTTCTTCTGGTAATTTTAAAAGAATTAATATACAAATTTTTCTGATCTTCGGAAGAAAATTGAAAAAGTAATCTTCGTAAGATGTGTTCTTCTTAATCGATAAGAATTGGAGAACGAAATCTTTCGTTATCGAGAAAAGAGAAGAAAAAAAAGACAAACACGTAACTAAGGAGGAACATACATGTGTATTTATATGGATGAGTCACGCTACGGTTTCCTTTTACTTTTTAGTTCTGTTCTTCTACACCGGCTTATCGTACACCGTAGTAATTATGAACCGTTAGATTCTTCAGCTAACCTAATCTGACGCTGGTTATTTATCATTGAGCGGCTAAATGGAAATAATAATGGTGTACTGTTTTGTAATATTTCTACGTTATGAGGTCAAAACTGTACTTTCAAGGCTTACGTGTACATTTCCTTTTCTTTCTGAATTCTGAC
Source organism: Arabidopsis arenosa (assembly GCA_905216605.1). Classification (NCBI taxonomy): domain Eukaryota; kingdom Viridiplantae; phylum Streptophyta; class Magnoliopsida; order Brassicales; family Brassicaceae; genus Arabidopsis; species Arabidopsis arenosa. The sequence goes on along the minus strand of LR999457.1, from coordinate 7,515,023 downwards.
TCTTCCATTTTTTATTTACTGACAAAAATTATGATTTAGGATACAGAGGATTCTTTCCATAATACTGACTAATTGGTAATTAACAAATTTAAATGTATAATGGCCTTTGGGGTTGTTTAAGTAATTGATTAAGATGGTATTATTGGTGGACTTTTGGGGAAGATAAAAAATAAGATATGCCTTCGTCCTCACGCTTTGGCCTGGTCTAAACACGATTAACGAGTTGTCAAGATATAAGTGGAACTTGGTATCTTTTTTAAATCATTCGGAAAATTTATAGTATTTTAAACTGATGATGTACCTAGTTCATTTTTTTTTCTTTTTCTTTTATGAGATCCTTACCAGAAATAGCTCAACCACCCCCACATTTTTGCTATAGTTTTAAGTTTTAACTTTTAAGAGATTCGATTTTTTTTTTTGAAATAATTTTCTTGTACTGTCCCACGTAAAGATTCAATTTTATGTGTGACAGATGTAAATTATAATTTATAATTTTAATGTAAACCCTACATACTGGATAAGACTAAATCTGTGTAACTTCGGGTAATATACTGTATGTGGTTGAATGCACATGGATCTTTACCATAAACGATTTTTATAAAGAATATAGTACTGTATAATATAGTTAAAATCGTTGCCATAGAATCTCATTGAGCTTTTTAAGGGGGAAAAAAATTTAACTAATGAATTTAATTGACTTGAAAAAGAATCTTAGTTATCATCCAAGTCTAACTGTCTATAAGACCCAAAAAAGTTCAGTGCTACAAAGATTACAGAAGAAGGATGCTCACATAAGATTATGCTTTGGTCTAACTCATCAAGAATATACTCAGGAGTCAGGAACATACAATCATGTTTGGTTCAATCTCTACAAATATAAACCATGATCGTTTCGCTAATACCACATTGACAATTCTCGAAGATCCTCTCACCACCAAGAATCTCCAAGAAGGCTACACTCAGATTCCTGCAATACGCAAATAGCAAATGAATCATAAACATGATGAACTCCAGTCTCATCCCGAATCACTTGTTCCATATCACGCAAAAGTCGGCTTTACCCGTCGGTAGAAAGGGAAAACAGATATTCCTTGTACTTCTTAACACAAAGATGTGTTAAGCCATCATGGTTTTTCAGAGACTTCAATTTTGGATGACAACTTGTTGATTCGAAAGGCAGCAATGCACAGAGTAATATTACCGATTACAGTTAGTGCTGCCTGAAGCGCGACCAACACCTAATAATGCAGCCCAACATTACAACATTAGGTAGGAGTGAAGAAGCAAAAAACAATATCACAGTTAGCCTAATTCATTGATCAGTGTTCACCAAAGGGAAACAGACTTAAACTAAGTAGGAGTCAAGAGTTTTCTTGACCTCAAGAGATTCATCATTGTAGAAGAAATGCCATGTGCATGCACAAAGAGCTCCACCAAGCAAAGGTACCTGATTAAGAACAACCAAAAAAGCTCAGAAAATGAAATCATGTAATCTTGAGAATCTAGGAAAACAGCTTAGAGCTCTCACCATTCCCCATGAGAGACCTTTCCAAGACTCATAACCCTTTCTTTCTCCATATTTCCATACCAACGCCATCGCCGTAATCCTTTAGTACAAACAACACCAGAATTAGGAAGAAATTACATTTTTTCTCATTTGTTTGCTCCAATTGCATTTGAGATCAATGAGAGAAGCTTCATCTACATGTAAAGTAAAGTCTCGATCTTTCATAATGTAGATGAAGCTTCTCTCATTATGATTTGATTTGAGCACATCAAAAACTCGAAAAACCCACAACAACAAATCCTCTCTCATGTCACTATAGATCAAAGGTCAATGCTTTAAAGTGGAATTTGAGCAAAGGAAAAAGAAGAAGAGAACCATTCGACAACGCTGGAAACATGAACAGCCCAAGTGGGTAAAGACAACGCATTAGCCGGTTCGCTTAGCTGAAGAGAATCCAACGCCGCCATAGCAGTAGCATCTGGTCCCGCCGTGATGAACGTAGCCGCTATCAAACCGGTTCCGATAAGACCCGACAGTGTATTCGGGTCATGGATTAAGCTACGGATCCGGATCCGATTTTCATTTAAGGATGAACAGCTCTGAGACGGAATTCGCCGGAAATTGGGTTTTGCGCAGCAGAAGAGAACGGTGGCTGTTGAAGCAATCGCCATGGCTGAGATTTTTCTCCAATTTCCAAGTTTTGGTATAATTTAAACCGGGTTTGCCGTCGAACCGTCTTTTATTATTTTCCAATGCACACAGAAACAATACTATTCGGTTTACTAACAAATTTGGGTTGGTTCATTTCGGTTTTTCTGATTACTTCCCATCGTTGAACAGAAAATACAAAGACAAAAAGGAGATCAGTGAATTAAAATCTCAAAATACTGTCTTGAATTATATTACAAGAAGAAGTTCCAATTTTTTGTATAATCAAATGTGGAGTGAAATTAAATTACATTGTTAAATGCTTTTCTCTTTTTCGTTAGACCAGATCATAACAAGAGTGAACCCCATCAATGACATTACCACCGTCTGCAAAACAAAACATAATCCCTATAATCAATCATCCAAAAAGATTATGCAATGATATCGTTTTGAGACTCACAGAGACAGCAGGAGGAATCCCCACAAGAGGATCTTGAAAGAACTTAGTCGCAAGCGCTAGAGCCAAAAGGCTACTCTGCATTCCTGATATATTCACAAACACATTTCTTATGCTAAAAGCTTTAACCACAAAATCAAAAATTTAAAACCAAAGTGTTAGTGAGTTACCAGTTTCATAGGACAACGTTCTTTGCATGGCTTTAGCATCTGGAGCGTTTCTAAAGACAGAACCGGTAAGGAAGTATCCAGCGAGGAAAGCTGAGAGGTGAAACATTGTTACTAGTAACAATATGGTGGCTCCAAATGGAGACATGACCGAGTTTATGTTCAATGCGAGTGGTGCTCCAACGCAGCAAGCCGTGTCAAGAACTGATAGAATTGGGAGAAATGGTCTGATTGCATTGGATACTTTCGGGAACAACCTGAAGAGGAAGGCGCAACAAAATTATTAAACTCTGAGAAACAACTTCTGCTTATATAATGGCCCTTATAGTTGAAGCTATATCTCTCACTTGTTTAGTAGCAAGCCCGCAGCTATTGGTGCGATTACAACCTGAAGAATGCTAGATATCATTCCTTTTACATCAACGGGTAGTTTCTTCCCGATGAGCAAGAGCGATAGCATCGGTGTGACAAGAACTGCAGTAGCGGTTGATAGAGATGTCATGACGATGCTAAGAGGTGCCAATGCTGGATCAGTTAGGAAAGTTGCGTAGTTTGATAACTGAGCTCCACTAACACATGAAACCAACATGATTCCAGCACCTGAGAGATTGATTAGTCAATATGCGATCAGTTAAGAGTCTTGAATGATGCAAGAGAGATAGAGAGCTTTACCAATTGGAGTTGGGAGTTGGAAAACAGAGACCGCAGCTAGGCCAAAGATGAAACCTAGGATTGGCTTTACGAGATATTGTCCAACATAACCAAGGAGAATAGCTTTTGGTCTTTTGAAAGCTTCAAGAAAGTCTTTCTCGTTTGAATTGATACCAACAGCAAACATCAAGAAGCCTAAAGCGGGCACAAAGTACCTAAAAGAACAGGAGAGTAAAATAGAGCTTTTTAGAAAACCTCATGTCTACAATTCAAAGTCTTAGATCAATTTGACCTTGTTCCAGTGGCAAGAACCTCGACGTAAACCAAGTGAAAGAAGGAGGATAGATAAGAGCTAATATTGTACTCGCCAAGACTACATGAGGAAGAATTGAGTTAGCTTTCTTCATTGTATCCACTATAGAAGCCTTCTCAGCAACCTGCAAGCCACTACTAGATTCATGTTGGTTCTTGGAAGCAACATAAATTTATTAACAACTGAAATCATCAGCAAACGAAGAACAAAGTAGCAAAACTGTGATGCAGGGATGATTTTCTAGCTACTCAGATTCAAAATTTGGATAATTACAAGTCTTCATTAGTGCAAAATCACATTTTGACTTCAAAGATGACACATTTGAGAAGACTAATTAACAATTTCAAACCCAATACATAAAGAAAAGGAAAGATCCCATATTGCACACCTTAACTGAATCAGCTTCAGGATCTAAACCCATCTCCGAGAAATTATCCGATGCATATCTACGCCACAAATTCCTCGATCCGATCCCTGTAGATTGCAGAACACCATGAGTGAAAAAGAGAGAAGAAAGAGTAAATTTTGCAGGTACCCAACAACCAAAGAAGCCTGAGATCGACGAATAAGATGAACAAACCTTGAGAGATTGGGTCAATTCGAAGTGGAGAACTCAAAGAAAAGCTCGAGAAAGTGTTGGGCGGGAAAACTTGAATCCGTTGACTGCGATAAACAGCTCGTGGTAGAAGACGAAGTGCTGACTTTAGGTGCAGGGTCTCTATTGGAGTTGTGATCACGCTCATCGTTTTCTTCTTTTGACTTGGTGATCTTCGGATTTTCAGAAGAAACTAGTAGCGAAACTCCGAGAGTGCTGGGAGATGGAAGAAGAGAGAGATTCAGAGAATCTGGGACCCGAGAAACTGTCGCATCATCAACCTAACAAAACCCGACCCGACCCGACCCGACCCGTTTAGAGTTTTAACTTTCGCGGACTGGGCCATTGGGCTTTAAAAGGATATGGAAGGAATATTTTTTTTGGTAAAAATAGAAAATTAAATGCAAATTATATTACTGTATATGCTAAGATAATGTCAATTTCAAATTACGAAAAGTTTAATAAAGTTTTTTTCTGCTGTATTTAATTATTTATATATTTTCTCATTTTTAAACTAATATTTGGAATAAATGTGTAGTGAGAAAGACGCAATTAGTTAATTACTTTAGTTAGGGTTAAAAAATCGGTACAAGCAAAGACACAAATCGAGGAGAAAACTTCCTCACTGCGAATTGCTCACAAATTTTCTCTCTTTCTTTCACACACACCAATTTGTTTTTTGATTGGTTCAATTGCATTCATTTTTTCGAATTTCCGATCACTGGATTTTCCCGTTAATCGGAAAAATCCAGTGGATTAGGTTTTGCTCAGTGTTGTCTCTTTCTGTTTCTGAATTGCATTCGATGACTGTTCCGGAGGATGAAAAGCCGGTTCTTGAGCTGCGGGTGAGAGTCGAAGACGATGAGAAAAAGGGTTCTTATGTGAAATTGAGTGAGGGTTTAGAGAAAAACCAAGAAGAAGAAGAAGAAAAAATTGATTCGTCGCGGTTTTGGTTTTGGTTCAAGCTTTCTCTTTTATTCGCCTTTCTTGCTGCATTGGCTGTTGTGGGTTACATATGGATCGGTCCATTGATCATGGATAAGGTTTGATTTTAATTTCCATCAGATTCAATTTTAGCTTTATTCGTTGTTGCATTGGTGTTTCTTGTGTTATCAGAGTTTGAGATTGTATATTTCATAGGATAAATTTAATTACTTTGGTCCATTTTTGCAATGAAGCATTGAAATCTCATTGTATATAGTCTGCATGCTTATAGTCTGACTAGATTTGAGGATTTTTTTTTTTGGTTTTAACAATTTCCATGATGTTGATGCTTCATGTATCTCTATTAGTGTTCATATATGATCAAAGAGTTCTTGCATTTGAGCTTGAATGTGTAATGAAGCATTGAAAACTCATTGTATATAGTCTGCATGCTTATAGTCTGATTAGATTTGAGGATTTTTTTTTGTGGTTTTGACGATCTTGATGATGTTGATGCTTCATGTATTTGTTAGTATTCATATATGATCAAAGAGTTATTGCATTAGAGCTTGAGTGTGTAATGTCTTTTACTGTATTCCTAACAAGGGGGATTATCTACTTGCCTGGTTCTGCAGGAGCTTATCCCGCTTATACAATGGGAGATAAGAACTTTTACACATCCTGTGTGCGGTCTTCTTGTCTTTGCGTCTGTGGCAATATTTCCGACTATACTTCTTCCATCTACACCATCAATGTGGATTGCTGGGATGACTTTTGGTTATGGCTATGGGTTTCTACTTATTATCTCAGCTGCAGCTGTTGGTGTATCACTACCTTACTTTATTGGACAACTCTTCTGCCACAAAATTCAAGTATGTGTCATCCCTCAAGAACTACTTTCAATTATAGTAACCACGTTTAAGTTTGTTAGAAAGTTACAAGGTAGGTTTAGAAAATAAGAAGCCGCTCTCAATACATGACTATAAAAGCTTGGTTATCTCGGTTCAATGCTATTAAGTAATAACTGTCAGGTTGAAACCAGGATTAACGTTGTTTTCGTTTTCTCAAAACGATGTCTTTGATCAATGTAGTTGCATTTGTGACGTAGCTGGATTAACATTGTTTTCGTTTCCTCAAAGGCTCAAATGATGATGTTGATCAATGTAGCTGCCTAAACTGTCATATTACTGAAATCTGTTTCTGTCTTTTCTTGTGATTGTATAGGGATGGCTAGAAAGATATCCTGACCAAGCAGCCGTATTAAGAGCTGCTGGTGAAGGGAATTGGCTTCACCAATTTCGATTAGTAACCTTAATTCGGATTTCTCCATTCCCTTACATTCTTTATAACTACTGTTCTGTAGCAACTCGTGTTAAGTATGGTCCTTACATCACAGGCTCTCTCTTAGGCATGGTGCCTGAGGTATTTGTCGCAATCTACACGTAAGTCAGGTTTCTATCTCTTCTCTTCAATTCCAGTACATTTTGGTAGGTCCAATACTGTTTACATCAATGATCATTGCACCTAAACAGCAGAAATTTTTTTAAAAAAAAAATCCTTAGCAAATCCTCACATTCCACTACTGTAGAACAGATTTAGCTTGTGTCTAGCATTTAGCTTCTAGAAGCCCTTTTCACTGATGAGTCAAATGTCTCGTTTCTGTGTTGCAGAGGGATTCTTGTAAGGACTTTAGCAGAAGCATCTTCTGCAGAAAAACAGGGTCTCTCGGTTACACAGGTTATTCTCAACATTCTCGGCTTCTTAGCAACAGTGGCTACAACAATTCTCATCACAAAGTATGCGAAAAGACAGCTGGAGACTATGAAGAAAGAGGAGGAAGTATTGTTGCAGTAAAACTGTAAAACCACGTGACAAACTCTGAGCTTCTTTTGTCTCTCTGCTCTTTTATCTGAAACATCTCTTGTCTTCTTACACAGTACAGGTCTGTTCCAAGATGTGAAAGAGCTTTGGTTTTTTTGTCCTTGGTTCTTTTAATTTCTTTTATTAACAGCCTCAAATGTGAAGGTTAAAAAAATGGGTTAACAAGTATGAACAGAGGAAAAAACCTAACACCTTTTAATGTTTTTTTTTTTTTTTGTAATTATTGTAGTGAATTTTTATGTTTGACATGAATGAGAAGAATATTTGTTGTATAATTTATCTTTCTTTTTTACTCTGTGTTGTACTAATGTTACTTTTTCGTGTCTGTCCAATCAAAACTATGTTATTTAAAGCTTGTCAGAGTAACGTATAATATTTTGAATGTAACTTATATTCTTTTGAACATATTAAATGATGGATAGAAGAAAGAAGAAAACTTATTTATTATTATGGAAAGAATTGTCATGTGGATCTTGTGAGCCCAATTAAATGGAAAACATACACCAAATAATACAATGGTAAGAAGATATTGCATATGTATGTGTATTAAAATTGCTTTTTCTATTTTTAGTTAAAATTTCTTTTACTACCTCTAAAATGGTTCAACCAACACCACCCCAAATAAATGTATCTTTGTACTCCCAAAAGTAGCTTTGGTACAAAACCCAAAAACCCTTTGAATAAAACTTATGCCTAAAAAACATACATAAAGATTTTGAAATTTTGTCTTACCCCAAGAACCCAAAAAATTTATAATTTGTCCTTTTCTTTAACACAAATTTGGGTCTTTGTGTACCCACATTGAACGTATTAAATGTCAAGTTTTGCTTAAAAAAATGATGCATAAATTATTAAATTCACAGTCAACGTCATTGCTCTGGTGTGTCCACTTCTCATTTTCATATGAACTGATTTCAAAATGTTTAAATATTACTTATAATATCATTTTGAAAATGTTACTTCAATAAGAAAAAACTTTCATTTGTGGTGGAGAAAGCCTCTATATCGTCGTCCTCCTAGCAATGCAATAAAACTATTACGTTACAAGATAATAATCTTCTTGCAATGCACATATACACACCTACAATAATATTATTCACAGATGAATTCTTATGAAATGTTTCAATCTCCAATTCTTATAAAAAAAAAACAATTGGTCAAAAAAAAGAGAAAGCAAATACAACCGTTAGTGGCATTTTCGTAAATAAACACAATCCAAAAGGGTAAATATTGATCCCGCCGGAATTTCAGTCTCGTCGAAAGATAATAAAGCTCGCAGACCCAGACGCGCCTCGAAGCACCCACGAAGGAAAAAATAGGCACTTCCCAGTTAAATTTACTAAAACACCCTCACGCTCTCTTACTATTAAGGGTAGTATCGTCTTTTCAAAGGTCTAGTTAGAATTCAAAATTTCGAGTCGTTACAAAAACCGGAGCGTCCCATGCTTTTGTGCTTCGAGTACGTTTTGAATACGGTGTCGTTTTGGTGTTATGGGATATTAAATAAATATTTTCCATTTTGTCGCTAAACAAAAAATCTCTGAAACAGCGAAATTTGTGCCGTTTATTTCCTTTCCTGCCTTCTGCTTCTGCTTCTGCTTCTTCTTCATCAGACCCAATGAATCAGAGATTCTTCTGAGAAAATTAGGGTTTTGTCTCGTCTATTTCATTTGATAAACTTCAGGCTTTTCCAGAATCGATCAGTGATTTTCTTCGGTTACTTGCATTTTCCCCAAGGAAAGAGAAGAAAGAGAGAAAGTGACTGTGGAGGTTTGAGAGAGATAGTGAAATGGAGATGGATGAAGATATGGAAATCGAGTCAATGGTGTTTGAGGTAAAAGAGATCGATCTGGAGTACGAGTTTGATGCGGCGAGGTGGTACGATTTTACTCGAGAGGAGTTACCGGCGGAGTCTCAAGCCGCTGAGTTCTGGTTTCATTCTGCTCCGTCGTACGCTCCTTCTCGTGAGTTTTTAATCATACTCTATTGGCCTTAAGTTTTCATTTTTGCCTACTTTTCGTTAGTTTCTTCTTGACTTTAGCTAAATTTCTTAATTTCTACATCTTCTCTTTCTTTGATTGGGAATATGGTAAAATGCTGAATCGTTTGGGAATATGCGTCTAAGTTAATTCACATTGTGATCATTTTTGTGTACAAGTCCGTTATTATGTTTTGGAATTTGCTTTTTATACTCATGGTTCTGCTTTGATTTCAATTATATTTTGGATCCTACGTTTTCCATTGTCCTTGACATCTCTAAATCATAGCCTCTTTAGTCAGCATTGTGTGAGTTTGTTAGGATCAAGATGAATTTGTTGATAATTCTTTGTTTTTTCAGCTTTTGTAACAAAACTGTTACTTAGAGAGGAGGTTTATGATGACAAGACTGAGACATCTACGAGATCAGAGGATGAGGAACTCGCAGCAGATGTTTGTGATAAGTATAAAGGAATCTTTCACCAACCAAATCATTTAGCCACAGATTTGAATAAGACAGGTGAATTTATGATGTCTGGATTATGTACTTTGCATCTCTTAAGTAGTTTACCAGTCTGATTATGGTTGTGGAATTGGATAACTGAGGTAGAAATGGAAGCAGAATGGTGAAGACTACAAGATATGTATAGATTCTTAAAATTATCTTTGCTTTTTCAGGAAGTAGAATGCGTTCTGGGATTTTTTCCTCTCAACAAGGCAGTAATTTGAAGAAAGTTCCAAATCAGCCCATATGGAAAGGTGATAATTTTGCTATAATAGCAACATGACCATGCATGTATTATCAGTTCCATTTTTATTTTACCTTCTAATGTGGTCCACATTACCATCTGACCATCTTTGGTATATACTTTATTGATCAAACTTGTTGTCCCCTTCAAAATATGTATGTACCTTCTTCATCATTGCTAATGGTGTCTCTTTCTCTACTTCTATCAGGGCCGACGGTTAGCAATCACAAACACACTGATAAACCAAAATTCCGAGCTAAGTCCAGTATCAGACCAACTCCAAGGAGCTCAACGTTAATGAGACCTACTGCTAGCCAGTTAGCAAAACAAAATAATGCCAGGTGACTGTTGGAGCATGTAAATCTTGGTACTTTTCTTCTTGTCAACTTAATTTTATTCACCTAATACGTGGCTTCTTTTGCTGGTATAGTAAATTCCATATGCAAGTGGATCCAAGTCATGATAAAGGAAGTTGCGGGACATCTGGGACTGAAGTTCAAGCGTCTAAAAGACAGAAGCTTGATGGAGGTCTTCTTCGTAAGGTAGAGTGTTTAGCTGTTGTTGGTTTACTTTTCGTCGTTTTTACTAATAAGGGGATTGTCATGGTAGTCCCTCCGAGTTGAATAATGTATACTAACTTTAACTATGTTCTAGGTATATCTGAATTTAGGTGCTGAAACTAGTGGTAATAAAAGTCATTTGTTTTGTGTTCCAGGTTGCTGATACAAAGCAGGAAATGAGTTTTGTCCACAAGATACCCAAGAAGGTTTGCTTTCTGTTGCTTGAATACTCTTGAGCTTGCACATAGAGCCTTAAACTTTTCGGTGAAAGGTAGCTCTTACTGAGATGCAAATCATTCAATTAAATTATTTGCTTAATGGTTTTGCAGGATACAACTCTTGATAGAAACTTACAACATGCCAGGACAAAGATTACTATCCCACAAGAGCCTGATTTTGCTACGTCACAGAGGGCTCACAGGATACGGTTAGAAACTATATGTTTGCTGAAAGTGAATTGTTACAGGAAAGGTCACATTTCACCAGATATTTTGCTAATGATTATTTCAGGCACAAGAATGACGCGAAGTTAGAACAGGACTCAACAACTGTATATAGATTCAAAGCACGCCCATTTAACCGAAAGGTTTGTAACTTTGCATCTGCTACTAAGAAATGTGTTATGGAAATGATTGCATTATCGTTGCCAAACTCAAGCTAATGTTTGTGATCTGTAGATATTTGATGCTCCCTCATTGCCCATCCGGAAAAAGAGCACTCCGAAACTACCAGAATTTCAAGTAAGCATTACAAATGAATTCGTCTCAGCAGCTGCTTTAGTATTTCCACACCATAGTCAGGTTTAAGGCTTTAGCTTAAATATATTGCCATTTCTTTTCAGGAATTCCATTTGAAGACTTCAGAAAGGGCTATGCAACATTCATCAGCAGTAACAACAAGGTCTCATGCATATAAGGTAGCAACGATATTTCTTTATAGTAGTTTATCCTGTGTCCTGTGATCTTACCAAGGTCTTTCATCTGAATAACTTGATCCTTCTCAAAGAGCTGCCTCTAAAGTGATAGAATTTCTTTGTGACAGGGGTTAGACAAATCTATTCTAACTGATATGATTGACGGTGATAACAAGGAAAGTAAGAGGTATGACTTAAAAAATCACTATTCAAAGAAAAATTTATGAAGGATTGCTTGATTTTCTGACTTCAACTTGTCTTTGACGTGAATATAATGTTAAAAGTTGATTTTTTTCTGGCAGACCAAGCGTTATGGATATATCAAAACATGATGTCTCAGAAGGAAGTCACGTTTTTAAAGCTCGTCCTCTGAACAAGAAGGTACTATCCATTCTTGAGTCTTATTCGCTTATATTATAATTTTCACTCCTAATATAGGTTTTTCACTCCTTCTAAACAGATACTTTCAAGCAGAGGAGACATGGGCATTTTCAAAAATAGCAAGCGAGAAACAACAGTACCTTTGGTATGGTATTCTTACCAATTATTCTTTGCACTTGATCTTCTGGTATGTTTATGAATGAAGTTTCCTAATGTGTACACATAAACTGTTTTCGGATATGTAACACAGGAGTTTAATTTTCATTCGGAAAAGAGAGTTCAACCAGATTTACCGACAGACCTTTTCAGCAAGGTATACAGCTCATGGTTTGACATATGATCTTTCTAAAACGCACTCTAGTTATTTAAATAGTCTCCTAGTTTTTGACCTGATTTGATTAACTTACAGCTCTCCATCAAATCCGAGCTCCAGCCAAACGATGGATCTCGCACAAGATTATTTCAACCAAAGGTGCAGCTTGTGAAACTTCCCTGTCACTTGATTTGTTTTCTTCCATTCCCAAGTCTAATCATTGAGTTGCAATCTTTTCTTG